>JAGSMW010000039.1:1200000-1800000 GCA_029286795.1 Byasa hedistus
TGACTTGCAGCTGAAACAGCTGCCGAAGTTCACTGACTACCTGCTGAAACTCGACATCACCAATTTAAAATGCAAAACTTGCGAACGCAACTTTAACAAATTGGACCAGTTCACTGACCATCTTCGTGAAGACCACAAAGTGAACATGTATACGGATATCAATAACGAAATTATTCCGTTCAAATTCGACTCGGACACGCTGCGGTGTGACGTTTGCGGCGCGGCGTTCACCAACTTCAAGATACTTCAGGAGCATATGCACGTTCACTTCAGCAACTACTACTGCGACGTTTGCAGCGCCGGCTTCGTCTCCAAGCGACGCCTGGTCGGCCACCAGCGGCGGCACGGCGGCGGCAGCTTCAAATGTGACCACTGCGACAAAGTGTTCAGCTGTGATCAGAAACGCCGAGACCACGAGCAGAGGATACACCTGGGTCTGAGGAAACGGAACAAGTGCAAATTCTGCGAAGAGAAATTCGCTGATTACTGGACCAAAATCGATCACATGGTGAAGAAGCACGACGTGCCGAGAATGATACTCAAATGTCAGGCGTGCGAACGGACCTTCGAGAACAAGAGGGCGCTTACACGGCACGTGAAGAAGGATCACCTCATGGATAGGAAGCACGTTTGCAACGTGTGCGACATGCGGTTCTACTTGAAGCATCGTCTGAAAGACCACATGCTGGTGCACACCGGCGAGAAACAGTTCCAATGCCACGTCTGCTCCAGGTGGTATGCGACCAAGAAGTCGGTGAGGCAGCACCTGAGGTCGCACGCGGACGACAGACGGTACAAGTGCAGCGTTTGCGGGCAAGCGTTCGTACAGCAGACCACCATGATGAACCACATCCGAGCTAAACATGGTGGTAAACCCAGCAGCTGCTGACTGTAGGTATTCTTTCGGAAATAAAACTATTTTTTATATCGACTGAAACACTGAAACTTTTATTTTTTTTGTATGAAAACAGCAAATAGAATCTGGTCTAGAATTCATCAAAAACTCTAAATATTTTTACAATTTTCATCTACCTCCACAATTCTATGACTGACGGCTCGCCTTATAACTAACTCGGAAATCCCTGGTCAACTTCTAACTAAACCAAACCCGTCTAAATATCTACCACCCTTATCTTATAAATCCGCATTATTACACCACGCTGGTCCAGAACTCATAATCTTCCAGCATCATAATCTTTCATATCAATCAATCATAATCTTTCAGCCGTATGACTTCTAAATAATCCAGAATAGGTTCGAGCGAATCATGCATCATAACAAATTTCTATTACAGATGGAAGCGGCACAAACAGTCCAGGGTACAGGATAGAGCATCAAACAAACAAGTGCATGAAGCTGGACATGAAAAAGAATTTCAACACGTTCATAGCGATCAGACCGCAGGCAGTTCCAAGGTCGAGGATCAAAACGCCGAAGGCGGCGAAGAGGAGACCGACGAAGAAGACAACGGAACTGGAGCTCCACTTCGACAATATAAAGTCAATTCTCCGTTGCTCGAACGCAACGCCGATCAAGTGCCGGATAGGATCAAAATACGCATGCGGATACTGCACCAACCAGTACTCGACCCCAGCGGAGCTAAAAGAGCACACCCTGGACCTTCACGCATCAGACAAACCGGAGTGTCTCCGCATCCTGTCTCTGTCCAGATACATAGTGTACCTCGACGTGACAAACTTGCAGTGTACACTCTGCGACTCCTCGATACAGAAGCTGAACGACCTCATGTACCATCTGAAGGTGGACCACGGGAGGTTGATCCACATGGATATAAAGAACCATATCTTTCCGTTCAGTTTCACCAGCGAGGAACTGCGATGTGTCGAATGCTGCAAGGGTTTCGACGTGTTCGAGGATCTACTAGAGCATATGAGCTCGCACTACAGGAACTATTCGTGTGAGCTCTGCGAGGACGCCTGGTTCGTCAACAAGAGCTTCATGATGGATCACAAGAAGACCGTTCATTTCCTCTGATCTTTGATTTATTGAAGAGTGACCTTTAATAATAAAACTTGTAACGTATTCCAGTTTTTCTTGTCAAAGACAGACATTATTAGATATCTTGTCCACTCATTATTCCTACTGGGAAACCTACTCTCGAGTTGAGAGCTTTCATAATTCATTTAAGAATTTGGAACGTAGACATCATGACTAGGCGCGGGTTCGATCCCCACTGAGCGTGAGCTTCTGAAGGAACCTTGAAAAAACCTACATGTTCCAAGAATTTCTTTGAGAACATGTGAAAACAACTAACCCGCATTTTGCCAGCGTAGTGGATAAATGACCTTGACTCCATTTATTACAAGAGAAGGCTTTCAGGGCACTCTACGGGGCTTTCTTCCAAAAGGCAACTTTACTAAGATTCTCCCGACCCAAGATAAAAATAAAGCTACATACGTACTATTTTATTCTTTTAGACACCCACATTGTGATTGATTTTAGTAACTGAAATTACCTTGGCAAGTGCGTATAAATTAATCGAAATCTAGACAATATGGACTTCTAAATCTAAGTATGTTGAAGAAATTTATCATCACAAATAAACCTTGTTTCCATTTCCAGGTCCCCGCTCCCCCGGCATACGCACGAAACCGAAGATAGCCTACATTGAGATATCAGCTGAGCAAGTCGGCGAGAGGCGCCGGAAGAGCACCAGAGGGAGCCGCGGGGAGTCGCCCGATATACAGATCCTGTTGAAGAAGAAGAACGAGCTGGACTTGCACCTGGACAACCTGAGGGTGATATTAACAAACTCGAACGCGACGACGATACGCTGCCGCGGCAGCATTGGCTACGTCTGCTGCTTCTGCGAACAGCAATATCCGGATCCCGCCGACCTGAAGCAGCACACCCTGGCGGCGCACGACGACATCTTCCAATCAAACTTCATGAAGGGACAAGCGATGCCGACGCTCTTGATCAAACTGGACATCACCAATTTACGCTGCAAGATCTGCACCAAGGAACTGATCGAACTACAGGATCTCTTCGACCACTTGAAGAACGAGCACGGTATACTGCACCACAGTAATATCAACAGTCACATCGTCCCGTTTAGATTCGACAGCGACACGCTCCGCTGCGTCGTCTGCAAGCACATCTTCAACAACTTCAAGGTTCTCCTCGAGCATATGAACATCCACTACAGGAACTACATCTGCGAGGTGTGCGACGCCGGCTTCGTCAACCGGCGCGTCTCACAGATGCACGGCTACAGGCACAAGACCGGGGTGTACCACTGCTCGTACTGCGGCAAGGAGTTCAACAACCGGGTGAAGCAGCGCGCTCACGAGAGGGCGGTGCACGTCTGCCTGAACAAGCGCAGCCGGTGCGGCTACTGCGGGGAGAGATTCGCCGACTACACTAAGAAGCACGAGCACGAGGTGAGGCAGCACGGCGCCAAGCCCGTGGTCCTCACGTGCTACGCGTGCGAGAAGACGTTCGACAACCAGCGGACCCTCTCGCTCCACATCAAGACATTCCACTTAATGGAGCGCTAGTTTGAGTCTCCATATCAATTCATCTCCGTTACATCTTATTCACCTCCACTGCTGGACAAACTTATATGACACAAATTCACATTCCATTTTTAAAATAAAATATGGCACGGTGACTTCTTACGATGCAACAAAAAGTATGTGATATTTTCTTATAAAAATAAAAGCGCCATCTACACGGCGGTGCAGAAATGTAGATGGCGCTGTTATATATTTTAAGTCTTTACGTTTCTATTGCAATGGTATGTATTTATAGTTTATAGGTCTGTGCGACCGGAGACTGTAGTGTTCAAACATTGCTACATTCCGGTTTGATAGGCGTACTTAGTAAAATTACTATGGTAACGAGACGTCTCAAAGCGGTTAAGCCAATGTGCTGCAGGCAGGCATATCACTCACAGGGGAAGGTCTTACGCGTACATGGCTTGGAGTAGTATAATGATAATGTAAAAAAAATATTTATAGAGATTACATAAAATATTTCTTATTTAAAGAGATTGTATATATATAAATAATAATATATATGTTGAACATGAACTTAAGTTGTTTTGTTTGACTAAGAGCAATGGTGTGTCGTTTCGAAGACGTGCAGGTTTAATCTTCGCCGAGTACAAGATTCAAATGAAAGAAAACAAGGTGAGTAAACTGACATGTTCCAAGAACAGCATCCAGCTTGACTCTACGAAACGAGTACCCAGCAGTGGGAAAATTAAAACTAATGGTAATTAATAAATTATATTCATAAGTACAATTCATGTATCTTTTTTAATTTGATGTTACGAGCGGGATGTTTACTCGATGATAAGTTACACTGTGTTATAGTAAGGCGCTAGTTAGGACTATACACACAGCCCCAGTAAATTCTTGAGTAATTATTCACAGAAATTAGGCTGCCCTTTGATATTTGTCACTAGATGGCGCTGTAAATAATTTTGTAGACCGTTGAGAAAATTTAAAGAATACAGTATGTAACAGCGCCATCTACATAACGAGCTTTCTACAGAATAAAGTGCGTTTTACAGCACTACATGAAAAGTAACATTGTTGTGTGATGAATCATCGTGCTATATTTTATTTTGAAAATGGAACATGAATTCTGCGCTGTATTGGCTTTAGAAATATAATAAAGGAAAGGCATTGCCAACACATCTAGCCTAGCCCGTGATTGCTCTCCCTCCTCATTGCATGCGCATCCGTCCGGTATAGAGTGGGTTTTCAGACATCCATTGGTGCGAGCGAATAAAATTTGATCTATTCTACTTATATCTCTGTTATACCGAACACTGTATTCTCGTTTTTTTTTTTTAAGATAATAAGATTAATACACTATCGATGTGGCAAACCGGGAGTGAATGATCAACAATTTCATTATTGAACGAACGAAAGAGTGAAATAATGTACTTTAGCTTTCAATATTTCTCTCGCTCTCATTTCCTTGTATATTTAGAGTGGAGTGTACAGAGCTTAAACTAATCTCCATGGTGCGCAGAGTAGAAGGCGCTGCAGTACGAAGAGGAGTCAAAGGATAAGGAAACAACATAGAAACCCGTTCCATTTCACTCTCTCACAATCTAACCCTATAAATATAGTTATCTCTTTTTAATTATAATGGTGATAATTAGTGTTCACTAACCATACATCTTCAGGTTGACATAAAACTAAATTTCACAAGGATAAATATTACCGGCTCCCAGTCTCACCAAAGCGCCGCACATCCTCGCAGCAGCACCGCTCCGCCGACGGTGACGGTGACCTACTGATCAAACAACACGCGAGGGTATTCACAAATAAAACATTTACGAATACTTTGTACAAATCACAATTTTATTTAACTATTTACACGTGGACGCGTGCGCGCCGTTACAAACCTAGGATAACGTACAAATATATCTTCCTTAGAAAGTAATACCGTCGGCGTGATGTGCGGTAACGTGTTACGTGTAATAGTTACTGGTGATCGATAATAAGTTTAATCTTCTAGTTCATCTGTTCACTCTTTTCGTTAGATTGTAGGGCTATCTGAGTTACTGTGCTAATTATAATGTGACACTGATTAGGATTGATACACTGCATCACACTGTCCTCGCTTTTAGGCGTTAAATTTTTGTCATAACTTCTAAGAAAAGAACATTACATTGCAATGAGACATTTTTAAGGGATAATTAAATGTATAATCTACACGATGAGGCGCTAGGTAAGATGTTTACACTACACAACATGCGCTGCCTTGTAAGGCCCATTATCTCAGTACTTTTACTTGATTTCAATTTATGTCCAACAGTGGACGTCCATTGGTTGCGATGAGTAGTTACCGGAAGAAACTACAGTGGCGCCAAAACGATTTGGTTACACTTCAACATCAGCATACAGAAATATTACACGTAACACGGGATCGTTAAACGGAACGCCGCATGACCGCATCGGGCAACAGTGATACCATAAACACGTGGTCTAAACCGGTGTACCTTACTGCTCCATAACGCCCTCTACCTCTGTAAGACCAGAGGACGTTGCGGGACACAGAGGTGAAATATACAGGCTGTTGAAGCGGTCTGTCATTGATTATTGTGAATTAAGACTATGAGGTGGAGTTTGAGGGGGCAGAGGAGGGGGGGGGGGAGGTTAAAATAGTTGATTCTCAATAATGATCATAGACAACAATCTGTCGAATAACTACACAATATACATACACTACGCAGCAAATAGATTTCATTGTATAAAAGAACGGAATTATTTTAGTTTGGATATAAAAACAGTAATGTTTTCATAACGATTTGATTGTTTCGTTAAAAAAGAATATTATAAGGAATATATTTCGACTACACAATTTTCGCGGAAATTAAACACATAATCCATTTGTAATATAGCCTAAAATCCATTTCGACAAACAGTACACTTATTAGACCCAATGTGGGGCACATACCCACGGCGAGTATTAAAGCTATTTATTAACCATGGGACAAGTGCGGTTTGGAGGATGTGTATGAAAGTCTCTTTCTTCTTTATCCGTAATCTCCAGCTAACTAGGGATCGAACCCGCGCCTTCGATATTAAAATACAACTAGACTACTCTGTAAAGTCATTTGTGGTCATAAATGAGGTCCTTGTGGTTAATAAACAATATTAAACAAAATTATTTGCAAATGCTTTCATAGCCCGCACGTGGTCTATGCGGTCGATAAATAGCCCTTAATACGTTAAAAAGGATAGTTCTGTGTCCCAGCAGTGGGATCAAAGTGTGCTGTTTAAGTCGTCAACACTCTTACAGCTATGCATTTGAAAGTCATTTATGCTAAAGCAACGGAACGGTTCTACAATTATAGCCTCAGAACTATCAAAATCACTTAAAAATCACTCGTTCACTGAACGAAAAATGAATGGGAACGATCCAGTGAATATATTACACGAATCCACTAACAGGAACGAGAGATGGACAAAATGACGGCCGTTCTACTATAAACAAAATGGCGCGGAAGTTGCGCTTATTGAGTGAATGATGGGAATGTAAAAGAAATTTGTATATAGAATTGATGTGAAAATTCTTCGACAATATGGCGGCGCCTTTTTTGTTTGATAACCCTAGTCGCGAGGGTTTACCAACTGAAGACGAGGAGGGTCGTCGCTCGAGAATAATATTTAAATAACGCGAGTTGATAATAGAGAGTTCTACGATGAATTATAAAAAAATACTACATCACTTTAAAAAATTAATAACTTAGCAATAAACGATACGTACGAATATGTACGACTGGATCTGTTTGAATAAAATAGGATTGTCACTTGATATTAAGTGATCACTTGACTAACACAACGAAGCATGAAGTTGGTAGAGGGAAGAAGGCTTCGCCCATATTGTTGTGCTTCCTCGAGGTGTTGTGACGTCTCGTTAGCCCAGTAAATTCACTACGTACAACGTTCTTCAGGCCGGAGCACAGTAATGTTCGCACACTACTGTGCGGCGGTAGGTACAGGCGCTGTGATGGTGACCTATACGGGCCAATGCCGACCGACTTGTACGGCTGACGGGTCAGGGGTGGTGACGTCAGCGGTTATGACGTCATCATGTCGTTGCTTGGCGGCGTGCTCACGCTGGCGCCCTTTAGCAGGTCGTTGATGTCGCGCCGGAACATGGATAGGTTTTGCGTGAACCTAGAAAATGATACAGTATTGATTTACAATCACCATTCAGGTTTTTACACTTTATTGCCATTTAACAAAAAGCTTTATTTTTACAGCGGCGATATTACAAAGACGTTTATCTGGCGAAGTGATACGTTTGACTTAACATAAGACGCTAGATGTGGTAATTTAAATGGTAGTGTTGCATGTAAAGGTGGTAGAAGGTGTTAGTAGCGTATTTGCAATCTCACCTGTCTCTATTCTTGGTGAGCAGGTTCGGCTCTATCCCTGACATTAGGCCGCCAAACCAGTGCGCGAGCTGGGGTTGCTTGTCGCGCGGTTGCCGGGCAATCAGTTCAGCGCGCAGCCGTGCGAACTGCTCCTCATTCAGCAGCACCAGCCCAAGCAGCGGTCGCGACATCGACCACTGGTTGCAGCACTCTTCGAACATTATCACGTTCAGCACCTGTTGGTTGCCCAGTCAATATTTTACAATGATTAATGTAACCCATCAATATAGAGATGAAGACCACGCTCACATTGTACGATCGGGTCGCCCATTGTCGACAGCAGGTTCATCTTTGTATTATTGAACCGCGAAGCTGACCATTACGGTTCCCAGTGAAATATATGCCTGTGTGACTATTCGTTTCTTAAGTATGAAAATAATCCTTCGCCCCTCATTATCCTAACCGTATGCATTCAGAGTTCAACCAATTATTAAAGAGAACACAATGCACTCCCACAATTCTGTTAGTTCAGCACCATCTTTTAAGTCTTCTTTCAATCTGGACTGCACTTTGTCTCTTTTTACTGTTTCTTCAACACCTCGTGCGCTTAAAAAGGTGGCGTAACTATATTCAATAGTTTACACTAGTGATGGTATTACTATACGTGAAAAACTGTATTCCTTTACTGATAAAATGATGAGAATTAAACAACGCCATCTAGTGGTAAACTGGGGTTAGTGAGGTATGTACTTACAGTGGCTAGAAGCTGCTGCATGATTTCCGGCCTCCTCTGCAGAACCTCGACGAACATGTTGCTAGTCTCAAGCGGCGGCTGTCGAGGGTTCGGCACCTTGTTGCTGGCTGAAGTGATTAATAGTAAGGGATTACGCTACACGTATTGACGAGGCGCGGGTTCGATTCTCACTAAGCTACGAAGGAAATTATCGAGAGGTATGTCGACGGATATGTTTCAAATAGCTTACTTAGACTTGTAACATCCTCTCGCACTTAGCCAACAGTGGGAATATTAACTTGGCTGTTTATGTATATAGAACTTACATTTCTGCACTAACTGCTTGAACAGGTATGTGACGATATGGTCCAAGGTCGCGCAGCATCCCGTGCACACGCTCGTATCTGATGAGAAAACAAAAATGTATGAACACTTTGGTATTATACTGAATACAGTCACCAGTCATCACCACAGGTGATTGTTAATAGCTAGGTGGATATATGTATATATACCCTTGTAACTTCACTAGCCACAGCGCCCTCCAAGCCGAAACGCTACTGCTTGGTGGCAAAAATACATGTTGTGGTGGTAATCCAGACAGCCTCTGGTAAGACACAGCTACTGTTGGTAAATATTGAAGTTCCACCAGCTATAACTCCAGTATTAACGGACTTGAGTAACGATAATAACCGTCTTATGTTAGATCTCGTTTAAACAGGCAATTTGTTATAACAAAAACATTCTAACAAACCGCTAAATTATCAATCTTCCCGTGTATAAAAATCGCCGTTGCCCAAGCACGGTAGTGGCCACTTACCCAGTGCAGTCAGACCCTCGGAGATGGAGGAGAGGATGTACAGCGTCGCCTCCGGCTGCAGGGAGGAGAGGAAAGGCATGTGGTCCTGTGCCAGCCTCTCTAATAGAACGTAATACGTCTGCGACAGTTTCGGGTAGTCCTGGAACAGAGAAACATAAAAATAATAATTACGTGAATACTAGGAGTCACCGCCCTTCAATATAATAGTTTACTAGTTAGTAGTACTGTTGGTTGTCGTTTGTGTGTGTGAATGTGTGCGTGTGCGAACGCGGTACTGACCAGCAAAGGATACTGTGTACCAGTTTCAAGGCTGATGTTTCTATTGAAATTAACTGTTGTAATGGAACTAAATATTTTAAGACTCGATTATATAAAGGCGAAATTATCGCCTCGATACAAGCGCAATTTGCTATCGTGTAAACATCCAACTGTTAAGAGCCACCGTCAAATCAACATCACCTCGAGTAGACAAGGGCAATGTAAAATTATTGCACGTCTTATCGGGTGCAATAAAAAATTAAATAAACCACCAACTGTAAACGCAGTCCCACAAGTGGGAGACTAAGGTGTGGGAAAGATTAAAGAGGAAATAACTCCTGCAAAACTCTATGTAGGCAACTACCCTGAGAAGGAATGGATGTCAATGATGTTAATGATAAAGAATGATAAGCTCACCAGTAAATCGCTCTGTGGTATACTAAGCAGCAGTTTGACGAACATGTTGAGAGCGTTGTCCAGTGCCTCGTCTCCGTACAACCTGGAAGAAGCGGGATTAAAGTGAAACTCGACTGGTGATTACTCGCTTTCTGATAAGGTTAAATATGAGATCATCCGCCGGTACACGTCGACTGCTGGACATCGGCTTCCCCCGAAGATAACTGAATAGAGAATAGTTCTGCGCTGCCCGCTTCAATCATTATCAATCTTTTTTTTATTAATGTTGACTACGATCCCACCTGATGTGTAAGTGGCGATGTAGTCTTTGAGGGTGTAGCGCGCTAGTCTAGAACTACACTCTTCTCTTAAAGATTCCCACGTAGTAACTGGACTGACTGCCATAGATAGAATCTCAGATCACAGGTTCAAATTCGCTATTTAATGATTATAGTAAACCATGTTCCTCTACTGGTAGGTCTCCGTTGCCAGACACCGTGTAGGTAGGTACCATCATAACTATTATTTCAGCCGACAAACAGCGCTGTGTAAACATTACCGCGTTGCAGTTTGAAGCGCGCTGTAAGCTCACTAGTTTACAGTGCCTGTAATTACTGGGGTAACGACACTTAACATCTATGTCTCAAGGCGACGAGCGCAATGTGGTGCAGTGTATACTATCTTAACCAGCGCTACATTGTTATGGGGAAGCGTATCAATTACTATCAGGTAAAAAGAACTTTTAAGATCGGGTGCTACAAGGTAATTGGTTAGGTTTACTAATATTCACATTGGTGTTATGCCAGGACTCGGTGTTTTATCTCACAAGAAGAAGGAGAGAACAAGCTGAGTAAGATCTGGTCAAAAGCTTCTTTAACATTTCGGTTTTCACATAATGGTTTCCTTGACCGGAATTTCTCGGTGATGAGTAACTTATTTCCGTTTTACCTGAACACACCGAAGTTCGCGTAGTTGCCGCACAGCGCCGCCTTCAGTATGGAGAAGCAGAACGATATGCCTTTCAACTTCATCGCGTACATTTGTTTCTTGCTGACGTCTATGGTCAGTATTCTGCTTCCTGTTGAAGTAGAGGATATTTAATAATAGCTAGCACATAAAAATAGCCCACTTGTGATCACACGAAAATCCTTTGCCTTTTTATAGTGTTGTTACCGTTTATGAAACACCATACTCACCATACGCGCAAATGATCGCAGAGAGTTCTCTGAACAGCAGTATTCCGTTCGGCGAGGACACGTCGAAGTGGAGCCGCTGGTTCCTGTTCTGCGCGAGCTCGGCAGCCAGCTTCAACACCGGCGCGCTCAGCGTGGGCTCCGAGAACCACACTTCGAGGCCGCGGAGCAACACCTTCATGTATACTGGATAACTGCGAGGTAGAGACGAGAAGCGAAAACGTAAATCATTCTAGCTTATAAAACTTCACTGCTATCCACATGCGTTCTAATATTGGATTAATACACCTTAATTATAAAAAACGCTATAACTGGCGTTCAATGTGGTAACAAGATGGTATACACCGAATCATGTTGCAATGAGACTTCAAATTTCATCTCGTTTCCTTATTAATTTTACTATCGACCTTCAAAGTGGAACGTGGCTCCTACCACACAAATGTTTGGTGGTAGAAATAGGCATTGCGGAAGTAAGTATCTAAAGTCTTCGGAAACAGATACTAACTATTAGTAAGATATGTATGAAGAAAAGAGAAAACAGGATCTTTTATTCTCCTCAAAGCTGTATTCAACAAAAGCGTGTGAAGTATACTCACATCCAATCAAACAGCATCATGTACGTGGTCTTAGTATTGAAAGCGTAAGCGAGGCCGCGCACGTCACGAGCTAGTCCTATCAACGTCTTCTTAGCATCCTCTGACGCGAACAAGGGATTATCAGGGGGTCCAAGGAGGCCTATTATACTCTCGAATGCCGCTGAAAAAAATAAAAAATCTATAGTAATTTTTATTTCATTTTCCAAACAAAATGTTTACAATACTGCGACATTAGGATGATATACACTGCATCTCATTGTAATTATCATATTGAGATACGAGATAGTTTCGGTACCCCAGTACCGAGTATTGTGAAATTGATAAGTTATGATAAGCGCCATCTAACGAGTAAATATGGTTATTAAATATAAAAATTTATCACAACCTGTGAGCGGCATCATGAACGCGTGGAAACGCTCTTCATCCTCCCCGAGCTCCACCATGAGGAGCCGGCCGAGTGCGGTGTACAACATCGTCCGGCATCTCTTCTCCGACGTACCAACACCGGCTATGCCGAGAAAGGGGAAGTGTTCGGCCTGTAAATTGTAAAAAAAAACATTAGTGAATGTGCTCCCTAGCTTGTTCAAGTGAAACTTATCATCAGATGAACTTAACCTAATGCTCTTATTGAAATTCGTGTGTTCTTAATTCTTCTTTCTATTCCTATCCGAATGTGTAATCAAAGCAACATCTGTATATTTCTTCTTATCTCCATCATCTGTAAATAATTACACTCTCTTCCCTTACATAATTTTATAGTTAATCCGCTCAACAGCTTAAAGAGTTTTAGTAAAGTTATTTATTATAATTAAAAAAAAATTGTAATTTAACTATTTCAATATAGTCAGCAATTTCTTAGGTACTGACGGCGGTATTTTGAAACCTTGATCCATATATACTAAGTGTCCATTATTTTTTTATTAATTTTATTCGCCGATATATATGTATATGACCTTGTAAAAAACGCATATCCGGCATATATATGTGCCTTGATGACAAAGGAGTTCAATGGGTCATGTTACTCACAGTATGATGTGTCAACATGAACTGGACCTCTTCCAGCTTCACCAGCTTCCTGACGCACGCGTAACCGCTGCTAAGCTCGCTCAGCAGCCCGAGTGTTTTGGAGATTATCTGCTCGGAATTGCCCCAATACTTCAGATTTGTTATACTGAAATTAATAGACAGAAACATGAAAAGTATAGTATACAATATATATAGAAACATGTTCTCCAATAAATTGTAGAGACACTGCTTTCATGACTTGCTTCGACTAGCATGAATGTCTTACTTCTTGGCATTCTTGACCAGTGTCATTATTGATAGACATAAATAGCGTCCGTCAATACCAGGAGCGAGTGATACTTACATCTTCCTCATGAGGACAGAGAGTAGCTGGCTCTCGTCATTGAGGCCCAGCACTTCAGACAGCCGGCGGTACACCTTGCTGTTCTTCTGCACCTGCTCACCGACGTATATCTTGCGGAACTGTTCAAAGAACGACATCATCGCCAGCTCCAGCTTCTCGCAGCCGCCCTAAAGTTGTCGTTAGAAAAAGTGATTAAGGAGAACAGAACTCTTTAAGTTAATATTTTCGGTCAGTCTTCACTTACCCTTGTGAGCCTGGAGTCGGTGAGGTCCATTAACTGCAGCACGCGGCAAACCAATTCGCCGTCCATCGCATCATTTTCTTCACATGTTACCACCGATGCGCGCCCGCCGATTGCGGCGCCTATTATGTACACCAGCCACGTCAGTTGTCCTGTGGATTGAGGCGGAGGGGGGAAGTATAGTATACAATTGTTTTAGTCTGCTCATAATAAAGAAACTTTTTTTTACAACTTCGGTGACAAACAGGCTTGCGGCCCGCCTGGTGTTGAGCAGTGACCGCAGCATATAACCGCCAGTAGCACCAGAGGTATCACTAGCGTGTTGCCGATCCTGAAGGAATTTTTCACGCCCTTTTTGAAGAACTTCATATTTTAGCAGGCAGGTCATTCCACAATTTCAGGGTTCCCGGGAGAAAACATCTTTAGAACCGGACTGTACGCCACCATTACGGTTTGAGGGTGTGAGAATAAACTCCCTGCCGATGACGAGTGCGATAATGAAATGTGGCCGTGGGCATCATGTAGAACAGTTTATCTGAACACATGTTGCTGTAGAAGCGGTAGAACACACAATGAGGTAAAGTCCCTCCTAAAACTAAGAGGTTCAATACCGCACGTTAGAATAAGGTCGTCGATAACTCTCACAGCTCTATTCTGTACCGAGTCCAAGGACCCCTGCTGGCATCTAGGTGCTCCCGCCCAAAGATTATAGTAGTACTCCATATGAGGTCGAACTTGCGCTTTATATAGCAGCAGTCTTTGCTCCGCAATGAAGCATTGCTTCGCTCTGTTAAGTACACCGAGCTTTTTAGATGCCAGCTTTACCTTATCTTCCAAATGACTCCGGTACTGAACGTCACTGGAGACTTCGATCCCTAAGATTCCAATGCTTCCCGAGATGGACAAAGATGCGTTTTGGAACTGAGGAGCTGCAATAAATAGAGTTTTCTTAGCGATAAACGCACAAACTTGTGTCTAGGACGGATTAAAATTGACTAAATTGAGGTAACCCCATTCAGACACATGGGCAAGTGTTACCTCAATTTCTGATACAAGTTTTCTTCAATTTTCCTCTACAGTAGTCCGAGGGATATTATTACGGTCCGTGTAATAAGTGTCGCCAGTACTATCATCCACATAGCAATTAATGCCGTCTATTGATAGCATTTCATTTATATGCAATAAAAACCACGTCGGCGAAAGCACGGAGCCCTGTGGGACACCGGCACTTACGTCCATGTCTTACGGCTTAGCTGCTGCCATCAACGACGGCTCTTATGCTTCTGCAGGACAAAAAACTGCTATTCCACTGACACAACCCCCTCAGGTAGTCCGTACGATGGTAGTTTCATTAGAAGACCGCGGTGCCATATCCGATCGCCTTAGCTATGTTCAAGCTCACCGCCAATGCCTCACCTCGACTCTCAAAAGCTAGAGCCCAGCGATATGTAAGATACACTAAAAGCTTGTTGCTTCAGAACGGTAACCACTCGATATAGAGCCCAACAAACCGGACAATAGTAATATTACTATTATTCTGCACACTTGTTTGCTGGTATGCACGATGCTTACCCTGCAGCACGAGTATCTGCTGCGGGCGCTGCTCTACGCTGTACTCGGCTGCGGCGCGGTCGAAATGCGCGACGAGCAACTGACAGGTCTTGCCGTACTCGCAGCGTCCGATCACCGACAGCTGCTCCAGTTGCTGCTGCACAGTGCCTGTATCGTCCAGCGGATCCTCTAGACCCTCGCTGGTTAGAGACAGAGATTAGTTTAGAAGTTCAGTAATTAAAAGATTTTCTCTCTTTACAATTGCTTCAACTCGGAGCTTTAACTGGTGGTAGGTCTCTGATGCCAGAGATCATCTAGAGCCTCCCTAGACCGTCTCTGGCAACAGTTTACCAAAAGCAATAAAACACAAAAACTCCCAGTAACCAAACACATACTATTCTTTTCTATTTCAAACACAATACAAACTTTCATCTAGACTCATCCTTTCCTTAATTGTTTCTCACCTGACGACCACTGCCACGGAGTCTAGCCGGGATGCTATGTACGCCGCTGTAACGCCTGGCGCGTACGTTTCAAGCTGGTGCGGCTCCGTCGCTTTCACGTACGGCACGGACGCGACCATCCGCTGCCACAACGACAGCAGATAGTGAACCGAGTTAGGCGCGAACTGCCACATCTGCAATCCAACATAGATTTTTTAAATTGTAATGGAAACAAACTTCTCCTAAATATCGAGTTAAGTGACAATAATGCTTGAGATGCTGTAGTTTGTATATGATTCTCTGTCTTTCATGTGATGACAGATTGAATACAGCAAAGTCGCCTCTACAGAAGATTTTAAGGATGAGGGCGGTAGCTTGCCAGGTGAATGCAGAAAGCCCTACAACATAATTTGTGGCCTCGAAATTACTCCTGGTAGGTCTCTGTTGCCGGAGATCGTCTAGGTAAGTACCGCAGTGACTATTTCTGCCGCCAAACAATAGTGTGCAAACATTACTGTGTTTCAGTTTGAAGGGCGCTGAAAGCTAGTGAGATTACTGGGGTAACGAGACTTAACACCTTATGACTCAAGGCGAGCGCAATGTGGTGCAGTGTATACCATCTTAACTAGCGATGCATTATGAGCAAGCGTAACACATACCATCAGGTGAACGCCATGCTCCTCTCGTCGCTTGGTAGAATAAAAAAAAGAGTCTTCATCAAGTTGCATCAAGTGACGTTACCTGTAGACTCTGTACTGTGAACTTGGCTACAAGCTCGATGAGGCGCGGGTAGTTGTCAACCATGACCAGCTCGCCAAGCTGGTAGTTGGACTTGAGCCGCGCGAGCAGGCGGCAGAACTCGTGATAGTTTGTTGGGTCTTGGAGGCCCTGGTAGAGGAAAGGTAAGTACTACATATTCAAATAGATATTTTTTATGTTTTAAGTGATATGTTATTATCACTGACAAATCTTCGTTCAAGATTTTACTGGAGACAGTTTCGGTAGTGCTCCACGTATTTCTGCCATTAAGCAGTGGTCTGTAAATATTACTGTCCCATAGTTTAAAAGATCTTGTGAAATTGCTGGGGTAACTAGAATTAACATCTGATGATGCATGCCGAGAAGCGCAAAGTGATGTTGTATAAACATCCTAACTGACGCCTCGTTCTATGAACATATGATTTTAACTTTGTATAAAAATAATTGTAACATGTTAAGATTCGTTTAACACTCACTTGAGTGTTGTCGAGGATCCGAAGCACGCCAGCTGCGAGCCGGTTAAGAAACTTGGAGCGCTCGTTATTGCTGAAGAGGCTGCGGCGCACGGACGCGAGCTGAACGAGGCACGCCAGCGCGAGTCCAGCGAGCGCACCGGCTAGCGTGTGGTAGAGCTCGAAGAACAGCTCCAAAGTCGATTGCTCAAGGAACGTCGGCCGCCAAGATGTCGGTATCTGTATAGTTAGGTGAGCTCCATTTTATATTATTGTGTCCATAGTTATGAGAATGATCTAAGATAAAAAATACCTTATCAGTTATTTCACCACACCAGTAAATTTTAAACTAATATTATTTTAATATTCATTACAGGTGGTAAGTCGCTGTTGCCAGAGACCGTCTAGGTAGATTCCACCACAGCTCCTATTTCAACCGACAAACAATAGTGTGCAAATATTACTGTTGTGAAGAGCGCTATAAGCTAGAAAAATTACTGCGGTAACGTAAATTAACACCTTATGTGTCAAGGGGCGACGAGCGCAGTGCGGTGGTGCAGTGTATACCACCTCAATTAGCGGTTCGATGTTGTGAGCGACCGTATCGCTTACCATCAGGATTATTTAAGACAGCGCTTCAGTCTCTTTTACGCTTATGAAATTAAGTAATGGAGACCAAAAATTTTGTATTTCTGTTGAAATTACCATCAGGTACACATTCTGCTCGTAGAATATTATTTATATAAAAAAGTTTATCAAAAATATTCTCACAAGCTAACCATTGATTTGATGGCACTTACTTGAACCGTGCAAAGGTCGTCCGAGGACTCGTCGCTAGTAGTTCCTATGAAGTCGAAGGTGAGACAATTGTGCGCGAGACGCAGCAGAGCGGCTAGCAGCGCCTGCTGCGCTCCGTCCGCCAGATCCAGTGGTTTGCCCCTCGCCGCCCCGAGAAGCGAGCACGCCAGACGGAACATCTCAAACAGCTGCGTATCCCTGAACATAACATTTATTTTATTTGTTTAAAATCTTTATTGGAACACCAAAATTGAGTTGGAATAGGCGGACTTAATGCCTATGGGCATTTTCTACCTGTCAGCCTTGGCAGTAGGAAAATGGAGATGAAGGTGAGGTAGACCATTTAATTTATTATAAAAGTAGGACATAATTCTGTATATTTGGCATATTTTCTAATAAATAATACATATATACTACACAATAATTAATACATATATAATTCAATACACACATGTGAGACTACTTTTGAGTATCAAAATAAAATCTTCTCACCATTATCCTCGAAACTGTTACTGTTTCAAGCTTTTCTAATACCATGCTAGCAACATCACTGTAATCATTATTTTTAATTCATCAAGTTGAATACTAGGTAGATGTTCGCCTGATGGAAGTTAGGATGATATACACTGCACCATAATTTAGTCATCGCATCAGAATGAAAATATCTCGTTAGCTCAGTAATTTCACTGGCTACAACAACAGTGACTTTCCCAAGCTACCAAGACTGCCTTCAGCAACAGAGACTTATCACCAATCGTTTTACTTTCTATTTATTATAAAAGGCAACATACAACATTTTAAATAATAAGTAACAGGAGATGCTTGTGCAAATATCTCTCACCTGAATGAGGCAGCGATCTTCCTGTGCTTGGCGAGCGAACGGCTCGCATCAGCTTCAGACACCTGGTTCATCTCCATCACAAGCTGGGAGAGGAGCTGAACACCAATTGTGCACATATCAGCCGGACTCTGTGAAACACATGCATAGTTTTAAAGACTAACTAAAGCTTTGGATATGGAGAGCAAAAGTGAGCACCTAAATAT
The DNA here is from genome assembly GCA_029286795.1 of Byasa hedistus. Taxonomy (NCBI): domain Eukaryota; kingdom Metazoa; phylum Arthropoda; class Insecta; order Lepidoptera; family Papilionidae; genus Byasa; species Byasa hedistus. Next base: position 1,218,518 of record JAGSMW010000039.1, read on the forward strand.
TTTACATCTTCTTGGACTCCATCTTCTGGCATCTTACTTTTTTTGTAAGAAGAGTGTAGTGTGTAGAGAACGGGAGACTTTACATTTCAAATGTGGAGACCCTGGTTAGATTCCATTTCCAATTGTGTGATTGGAGATAGCCTTCCCCGCAGCAGCAAATCTTTTTTATAAAAGAAGACTAGGGTCACCTGCAAGAAGCTGGAGACGTCATTCATCACGTTATGGAAGACGTACTCCTCCTTGACCATGTCGAACCAGCCCAGTTTCGTGATGCGGGCGAACAACGACACCAGAGACTGTGGAACGGTATATATAATCTATATTTAGACGATCGCAACAGACAATATGATATGAATGCAGCTAGTGTTGGCTGGGTTAAAAAAAATTGCTAATAGTTTCCTTTAATCCCAAAAATATAATTAGGTTTTAGATATTTTTTTGATATAGATCTTTTTTTATTTTTGGCAACATAAAACCTGCTGATGTTCATGTGTGATAAATATATACGTTTTTGAATAGTACTAAATACTTGGTAACCAGCTGCCTCAATATTCCGACTGATGGGACTCTTTCACGAGTAGAGTCCATGTCTGGTTTGGCAGAGGCCACATGCCCACGAAAACGGTTGTTCTCGTAACATATAAGTTTCCAAGCCATGTTTACCATCCATGGGAACTTAATGGGGCTCGAACCCCCACCTCTAATAGCACCACAACTCTTGCGCATATAACAGAAACTGAGCTATCAGTCTCCATGATTACATAAATTTTATTAATTCAATTCTAGTTGTATGTTTACCTGAACGACAAAATTCGCCAGCTTGGGCCGGGTTGCCAGATAGTTGAGGACATAATTCCTGATGTCCAAGCGCTGCTGCACCGAGAGACTTGTGGTTGATCTTGTAACACAATGAATTTAAATCATTATATATTCTAACATTTATTTATTATAACTTACATTGGTAATTGAAGTCCATGGACCACACAATGAGTGGGCGATTGAGAGACAGCGAGCGAGTGAGAGTGAGCGCGAGTAAGAGAGTAGGCAATTGAGTACGCGAGTGAAAGAATATTCGAATGAGCGAGTGCGTGTGTCTATGTGTGCTTGTAATATCTTACTAGAGTTCGAGGCAACAATCAGTTTACTAACAACTTACAACTTTCAGAAATTGCGTTGCTCATACGTTGAAATGTATTACAGAACTGACTAACCTACTAAGTAATTTTGCCAGCGTCGTAGCAGCCAACAGCTGGGAGTAGCTGGAGTTGGCACGTTCCAACAGCGCTTGACATTTGCTGAGAGTGTCCGGGGACTCCTATTACATAGAAAAAAGACATGTCAGTATATATCCTAATAATAAATGATTACTTTCATTATCATGAAAAGATTTAAAATTTTTGGTGGAAATCTTCAAAACCATTCCTCTGGAGGATATGTGCTTATCTTTATCCACTACAACCTCTTCAATGCTTGATCATTCTTTGGAAAGGTCATATGATTTCCATTTAGAATAAAACCATCACTACGACTATATGTAATTATTGTTTATCCTGCAAAGGGTTTTAACGATTTCTTTTCTTTTAAGATTGATAAAAAATATATTGTTATCCGTGTTAAGCCGTGATAGCCTAGTGGTTTGAACGCCGGCCTTCCAATGCGAAGGTACCGGGTTCGAATACGGCCTGCACCAATGAATTTTTCAATTTATGTGCAGTTAGCATAAAACACCAACTAATATCACGTGCTTTGACGGTGAAGGAAAACATCGTGAGTAAACCTGCATATCTATGTCATGACCATCCGTGGTCGGACTAGTATGTGAATTGGAGAAGGCAATGGCAAACCACTCCATTATAACTGCCGATAGAGTCGTCGTGTGTTTCAATAAAAACATGATGACCACGACCCTCAGTCATGAGGATATACGACTTAGAAGAAGAACATTGTTATCAAGATTTGGTAATTTCTTTTATCATGAATAACTTTTACATGAAATATTATATAAAGAATGTTATTAAATGATTCTAAGGTTCAAGTTAAATCAGTTTCAAATTCGGATATATTTATTTCTCTACTGGTGGTAGACCACCTAGATAGTTACCACCGGAGCTACTATTTTAATCGACAAACAGTAGTGTGCAAACATTACTGTGTTGCAGTTTGAAGGGAGCTGTAAACTAGTGAAATTACTGCGGTAACAAGACTTAACACCTTAAGTCACAATGCGACGAGCGCAATGTGGGGCAGTGTATACCATCTTAACAAGCAGCACGTTATGGACAAGCTTATCACCTACCATCAGGTGAAAGTCTCACTTGTCTCATTGCTTAAATAAAAAGATTGTACTAAAACAAGCTTAGCAACCTGTCAGGGATAGATGTCTGGTAGAGACCTTTTGTACCATGTTTTCCGACCGAAAGTTAAAACTTGCTAAGAATTACAAATCATTACTGAAAGCTATTAACAATAAAGAAATTGATGAGATAATTGTTAACAGTCTTATATACTTACACAGTTAAATACTTACTTTACTACAGTTAAATAAATGAAAAGTTACCACAACTTAGAATACCACAACTCTCAGTTTAATGTTTTTAAACTTAATAACAAGATTTAATAACTGAAACAAATAAGGTTCAATAAAATTTACCTGAAAAGCTACAACGGCTTTCTCTGCCTGCTCCCGAACGTTAGGATCCTGGGACTCGTACAGCTGTTTGCACAGCAGCTCTATCTGGCACACCTCCTGAAAGTGTAAATACAATTTTATTAATTATATTTCTATCTACAAGTCAACTAATACTATATCCTAATTAAATTATGTTCTCGGATATTAAGTTTAATTAAATTTAGATAACTATAGCAACTGAATATTAGTACTGTTCATGTTGCAAATGTTATCTAAGAAGCATTCCCAAAGTTCTGTCTCAAGAAGATTAGGGACATCAAGGTTTTTGCAAACAGGATTCAGTCAACACTTTAATACAGCTGAAAACAATCTGATGTTTATTGCCAAGTGCAGGGACAAAAAGAGTTCTTTGGAAGAGATCTAAGTCTAGCAGTGGTTACCGCTGGCTGATAATGATAACACTACTATTGCCGGAAAGGTATCTCCTTACAATTCACAAACAAAAAAATCCAAGAAATATGCCAACGTCAAACATGAATCTAATAAATAAATTTGCAAATCAATATTGAACACAACCTGAGAAGAGATCATTTTAATAACTTGGTAAAGTTGCTTTGATTACATGTATTTTGAAAAGTCAAACAAGAGTAGGCTCAATGTAATTTTTTATCAATAATGGCCTAGGCTTAATTCAATTTTAAATTTTAAGCGACATTTAATTTTCACATCCGAAACACAACAATGCTTTTCTGGTAACACATTAACAATATGAAGGTTGTTTTGAGCCAGGCAGACTTAACATCCCTGGCACTATTCAAACTACATAAATGACCTTTGTATAAAAGGCAAGCAGATAATCGGAGCACCCCAATTTCTGTTTTATAGAATTTTGCTACTCTGTTTTGTTTTATAGAAAGAGAATAAAAACATTTTATAATTAATCAACTATTTAGCATTGTTGAAACACTCAAAGTTAATCAAATATATAGAAACCATTTGGCTGTCAAATATGGAGGACGAATTGACCACTCAGACAATTTTTAAAGAATTTGTATCCTTTTATTTTAGACGTGTATATACAACATTAGCTCTAGCCATCAATTGCGCCAATTTATTTGTATTCTTTTATTTTGTATGTCTACACATGACATTGGCTCACTCACAAACCGTGCTCATGCCATAATTTGGGAAAAAGAAGAAGAAACCATTTGATAACAAGAAATTATATATCCAATGTATAAGAAAGCTTAATTACACAAGTTTTAAAAAACTTTCAATTTATTGATTATACATGATAACATTGATACAATATGGTAAAGGACGTAATATTGGTAATACGTTTAATTGTAAAGTCAGTGGTATTGTTGAAAACTTCTTTCATAATGTCGATCAAAAGGAAAGTGCAATTGCGACATAATTTATGACAAAAATATATCAGACATTTGACGAACGCTTTCAAGGGTATATCTGTGTCAACACAGTTTTGAAATATAACCAAAAAGCCGGTATATTTAACCGTATTCCCCTAATTCTCATAATTGTCTTATATAATATACACCGTCTAAAGTAAATTAAAAAAAAATATTGACAAAATACTTTAATTGGTTGTTTCCTACACGGGATACAAAATATCAATTTTATTATCGTATCATAACATAGAAGATATGTAAATATGATTTTTTGTTTTTATACATGTTTTATATACTACAATAGAGGATGAATTTATTTATAATTCTAAACATAATTCTGTTAATATGTAGACAAAAACGCAATATTTTGGTACTCACCTGTTCTTCAGCCATCTTTGTTATTTTCTCGCATTTGGAATGACGTTTCGTTCTAATGTAAAACAGATTGCTATTACAAAGTGTGATATAAGGAAATAATGCATTAAACATTTATAAAAATAATTTTATGTTTTTATATATACAGTTGTTATATTTTTTAAGTAATTTAATTAAAAATTAGAAGAGGAAAAAATCATTCAATGGTTTTAGAATTGGAAATTTTTAACAATTTTTTTTTTATGTATCACTAAGCAAATTTTATTATTTAAAGATTTTATCACTAAGAAGTGAATAACTAAATAAGATAAAGTTTTTTGGGCACGTTTATAATTAACTTTAAAACGAAAAAATCTGTATTAATTTTTGCAACATTTTTTGTTTATGGTGTTGCAAGTATATTTTTTTGTTAGGTACCTACATGCTGCTTGGGCAAGCATTTAGTCTTGTGCCTAATCGGACATCTACAAGTTCGCACTGTACTAGTACAATTCGTACAACGTACTAGTACGCGCTATTAGTACTATTAGTACTAATAGTACAGCTTTGTGTAAACAAAATAACATGAACAGAACATAAAGGGTTACGCGTGTTTTTACTTTTAAATGTCGGTTTTTTGATTACTTCACATTAAATTTGAGCAGGGACCAACATATATTATTAGCGAAAATAAATTAAAGGTTATAAATTATGTTTATCCACCTTAGATTATTATAAACATATTTATGACCGATGATGGATGCTTTAGCCTGGCAAATCTTTTTTTTAATATAGTTTTACAAACAATAGAATTCGCGGTAGCAAAAGTTTGAGTATCCACTTTTAGCCGCTTTTTAGAATCGCCACGCTATATTAATCGTTACTGCAAAGGTTTTAAATTTAAAATTCTAAACCGAACGCACCGTATATCGCTGTCCCTTTTACTCTCACACTGTTTACTTACGCAGTTTTGGTTCACACTCACAGTACGTCGCACTCGCACGCCACGACGACTTACTTGGCAGTTATAATGGAGTGGTTTGCCATTGACTTGTCCATTTCACATACTAGTGCGAGCACGGATGGTCATGACATAGATATTCAGGTTTCCTCACGATGTTTTCCTTCACCGTCAAAGCACGTGATATTAGTTAGTGTTTTATGAGTTTAAGAGCTAAGTCTTCTTCTTCTTCTTCTAAGTCGTATTTCCTCATGACTGAGGGTCGTGGTCATCATGTTTTTATTGAAACACACGACGACTTACTTGGCAGTTATAATGGAGTGGTTTGCCATTGACTTGTCCATTTCACATACTAGTGCGAGCACGGATGGTCATGACATAGATATTCAGGTTTCCTCACGATGTTTTCCTTCACCGTCAAAGCACGTGATATTAGTTGGTGTTTTATGAGTTTAAGAGCTAAGTCTTCTTCTTCTTCTTCTAAGTCGTATTTCCTCATGACTGAGGGTCGTGGTCATCATGTTTTTATTGAAACACACGACGACTTACTTGGCAGTTATAATGGAGTGGTTTGCCATTGACTTGTCCATTTCACATACTAGTGCGAGCACGGATGGTCATGACATAGATATTCAGGTTTCCTCACGATGTTTTCCTTCACCGTCAAAGCACGTGATATTAGTTGGTGTTTTATGAGTTTAAGAGCTAAGTCTTCTTCTTCTTCTTCTAAGTCGTATTTCCTCATGATTGAGGGTCGTGGTCATCATGTTTTTTATGAGTTTAAGAGCTAAGTCTAGCCTCCCCAATAATTCTTCGCAACAGCAACTGCGCATTTCAAAAAAGAGTATAATAATATTTGCACACTGTTGCTCGATGATAGTAATAATGGGGGTTGCAGTTTTATCCACCTGAGCAGTTTTCGGCTCCGGACACCTATTACCAATAGTATTTACGTATGCGGAAATATAAAATCTTAGAAATTCTGTAACTGGCGAGTAAAAAAAGAAGACTACATAAATAGAATTAACTTGCCATTGAAAGATGAACAAAAGAAAAATTGACTAATCAAAATAGTCAAAAACAGAATTTGACATTATTTTAATATAAAACAGAACATGTAGATCTCTGTTGAAAATTTTTGGTGCATTTGCAAATAAAAATAAATAAAAAGAATACACTCCATATTAGGAAAGCAGTTAATTGTAAACAATGAATTTACAAATCCTGAAAAAAGACGTGGGTCGTGCACTTTTGACGCTGGAGAGATGTTAGTGTTTTCAAAATAATTTCAACTGCTTCATTCCACCATTGTAGAACATAGAACGATAAATATTTTCAACTATTATTTTGTAGGGTCAGTAGTCGCCACTGGTTTTCTCGGAACTTTGTGACACTCCGAGAAAATAGTATTTATATTTAGATAGAACCTAGAGAATTACTGAAGACACATTGACAGTACACTGTACACGGTATTACAACAGCGCCTAGTTCTGCAGTTAATGAGTAGTGTGATGTGTATCGTTTGGAGGACTGTAACTAGTGTGATGACTGGGTTAATGAAACATATCTTGTATCTCAAGTGTACATATTAATTTATATAAATATTAACAACTCCCACATTGTTATGAGCAGGCCGTACACTTACTAATAGGTGTTTATGTTCATCGTCTCAGTTAAAAAAATACATCCGTATAGAATGTTAATAGATTGCAAGGATTGCTTAATCTGGACACGTTTTGAATATTTACCTCTTTCCTTATTGTTAATCTTATCAACCGTCGCGTGTCGTTATAATGATGTCACCTCAGTTATTGCTGTTTTAACCGTTAACCTCTTAACTGATAGTATTGATTACCATGCTGCGATAATTCCGTAACTAATTTATACCTTGTTTTGTATCCGAGGGAATATTCAAAAGGTAACCTTCTCTTTTAATGAACTGAAATTATGTTAATCATTCCTTCTGTTGGAAAGTCAGAGCTAAGTGGAATTTCTAGATTAGTTCTATATTACTACTCTTCACGGGTGTAAATTAGTTCTTATTAGAAAAGATAGGTTCTGCTGTACCTTCTCCGTGTATTTAATATTATAAACACGCAATTATATCATACAAATTAGAAAATTTGTTGACACTGGGTTAACACTTAACTTCGGCAATACAGTGTTGTACCAATGAGGCCGAAGATCATGAAATTTGATCACCCAGAATTGGAAGATTCAAGGATTTAAAATACCCTGTTCACCGCCGGGACACAGCGTTTCTGTCATGGCTTCAGATTTATAATATAATGGTGGTAGTTAAGGCAGTTTCGACAAAACCTTACACAATTTACTCTTAATAATAAAAAAGTCATATTTTAATCAAACTTTGTTGATTAAAATATTCTTAAAAATTATGTTTATTTGTGTAATATATTATATAACTAGCGGACCTGGCAAACGTTGTTTTAACATATAAATTATTTCTAGTAAGTATTTTTGATGTTAAATGAAGTATAACTAACTTATTGTATGTGAAGGAAGGTGGTCTATGACTGTAAGAGCAATGGAGACTGTAACGGCATATAAAAATAACAAAACCTGCCGTTAAATTTTTAAATTCAGTTTACTTTATTCACTTTCGCGGAAGCTCGAGACGCGCGTTAATTACTATTGATTTAATATAACTAATTTAACGAGAAGTGGTCGATTGACAACTGAGAGTTGAAGATTTTTAGTGTACTACTAATATATACGCTATCAAAAATAAAAGTTGGTGAAGGGTGAAAATCAACGGTTATATAAATTTAATGAATCATAAAAAATTAAAGAATGTACAAAAAATTGCAAAAAAAAAATAGATGTAAGGTGACCCTTATTACCGATGGGTTAAAAAATAGTTTACGGCGTATTCTCAGACCTACCAAATATACATAAAAAAACTCAAATAAATCGTTCGAGTCTTCTCAGAGAAGTCTGGGTACAAACTCTGTGATACGAGAATATTATAATACATATAAATAGTAATAAAATTAAACGGCTGTCAGCTGGTGTTTCAAATAAATACAGTACTTCATATTAAGAGTTATTTGATATAATTTTTTAACATTCTTTGTTTTCATATGTTTACACCACATTATTTCTTATGTAGAGAAATCCTGGGCCATTGGATTATATGGTGACATCATAAGTACCTGAAGTGATCTATAATTAAATTTTTGTTGCAGCGCCTTTGAAATATTTACGAACATTCGGAGGAAAAATAATAAAAGGCGAATCGAAAGATGTTAACTCTGGTGACGCCCGATGCGAAAAATGTAAAGAAATAATAGCGCAAACATTCGGTGGCATCGATGAACCAGTAATGTACGCAGATGCTGGTAAACGGGAAGAAGAGAAGCTGGCACAGAAAATAGAAACAATAGTAGAACAGCCTCTAGTTGAAGTTGAACCTAAGGAGAAAGGTTTTAACATTCAGCCTAAGCTACTGGTAAATCAAAACATACAACCACCAATTGACTACGGATCGCAAAAGAGGTTTGAAAGAAGCCTCACATGTTTAGACGACCTTGCATGTAAGCTGATGAATATATCTCCAAATGAAATCGACTGTAAATTGATAGAAAAGAACTGTAATAATCAAGCTGAAGTTGATGATCTTGACCATGATATATACCAATTTGTTGATACAGAAAAAACTGAGCCGATTGTGGAAAACGTTAGCTCTTTGTGTACTGAACTTGATGATAAATTATTAAATAAAGTTTTAACTGAGGATAGAGCTGCGATCAACATAAATTTTTATGAAAAGATAACTATGCTGCCGCAGACGTGTTTTAGAAATTATGAATTGAATTCAGGCCAACAACCGTTAGAATATAATACGTGGGCACCGGAGAAATCGCAACCGAAAGACACCGATGTTGCACACCCATGTTACAAACAAAATCATTCTTCGAAAGGCATTTTACGTAAAAGGAGGACGCGTGGAAATTCTGTCAGACAAGAGTTTTTAGCATACGGTCTGACATTTTTACCTCTACCACCTACTAACTCGTCGATCTCGAGTAACATTGATATTCCGCTGCAAAATCCTAAACCGAACTCTGAAGAAGCTGAGCCCACTTCCATTTCCTACAAAACATTACCCAGGATGAGAAAACAAAATGAGCTGAAGAGGGGCCGAACATACAAAGTGAAATTTGAGCAAATATCTCCAGAAAGTATTGAGAATACCACGTACATTTCTACCGTTTTACCACAATCGATTTCTTTACAGAATCTGGCTAGTCCAAATGAAGTATCTTCCGCATTTAACCCGATTACCAAGCAAAATCTCATTGACGCCAATCTCCCGCTGTCTGAACTTTTGAAGGAAGTTAGACTCCGAAACAAGGTCGAACAAGAACTAAGTAAAAAGCAGAAAGCGATTGATTTGAGCACATACATGAGCAAGCCTACATGTTGGCCGCCGTTGGATCTTCGCCCTCGTGCTAAAACTTGTCCACCGTGCCCATGTCCTCCGCCCCCATGTCCACCGCCGCCATGTCCACCGCCATGTCCACCGCCCAAAAAAGATCCTTGCCCTAAGAAGGACCCCTGTGCCCCTAAACCTAAGCCATGTCCATGCCCGCCACCCAAAAAAGATCCTTGCAAACCTTCGCCATGCCCACCCAAAAAATGCGGAATGTACTCGGGTAACAAATTTAAAGACACAATTACTCTGATCCTTTGTGGTTTTAGCTCAGTTATGGGAATGACGCACGATTCACCAGTATTATTAAACGTAAACACCGTGGTAAATGAATCCATGGTTCGCAATTATGGAACAAAGAATGTTTCGCCAACATTGCAAAGAAAATCAGTGGAATGGAAAAGTCAGAAAATCGACGAAAAAAGTAGTCAAGAAACGATGAAAGCTAGAGGTTTCGAGCCCTGGTCGCCGATACCATCCTGGCCGGCACCTAAAAAGGAGGTGGAGAAACGCCTGGTTTGCCCACAGGAAGGTTGCAAACTACCAAAACATTCTAATCCTCCTTGCAAAGAGTTACCATGTTCACCAAAAGCTGCAGACAGAAAACCAAAACCATAGAAATTCACTATAGAAAACCATGAGACAGTAATCGTTACAGTAAAATTTGAATATCAAACAAAGAACGCTTGTGCTAGAAATAGAAGTTGCTGAAAATAGTCTAGAATTCCCTGGGATTTTATGACTAACCGGATATTAATACACAACATGATCGGCAAGGTTTAAACCGAAATTTAATGAGTGTATAACGTATTTAGGTAGTTATGAATAATGTTTTTCTAGTACCATTTTCAAAATTAAAACAGTACAGGAGTTCAAATAAAAGATATAGTGCTAGTTTTTCAAAATAAATGGATCATATATCGTATTGTTGTTTTTAATGGGAATTCTTAAAGTATTTGTAAGTAAATGTGGTTTAACCGGGGTGAGTTTTTTTTGGTTGTGACGCGTGGTAGATCGCCGGACTTCTCGCGAAGGTAGAAGTCCCATAACCCTGACTTCTATACGAAACAGGGTATCATCTTATGAAGTTTGTTTTTAGTGTTTGCTTTTAATAAAATCAGATTTATTCATCATTATCTCAATAGATGGATTTATTCACGCAACTCTTATTATTTATTCGACCAAACGAAATTATAGAATCGTTTATTTTTATTTTATTTAAAATACTCTAAATATATGTCTGTTCGCTGTTAAAATTTGAATTTACTCGCTCCTCCAATAAATATACCCTTAAAATTACTGTTGCGAGCGGGTTGTGCTGTGCATACATCATGTGTAGGAAATAAAAAGGGAAGTTATGATAAATAGTTTATTAAAATTTTGTTACATATAAACAAAACAAGATTTCATACTAGTACAGCTAATAAATCATCAATTAACAATTTTAAATAAACATGGCTCTTAAGCGACATGCAACAAGGTCTCGGCGTAGATGTCGCCATTCTCGTTGATGGCATGGCAGCCGTAGTAGCCCGATTCGGACTTCTTCAAGTTGCTGAATTGGACCTCGGATACTGTGCGATTACCCTCTTGGGAGTTAACAATGGTGAGACCTTCTCTCTTGGTGAAGGGTGTGGCGTTGTAAGTCCAGTGAACGGTTGCCGACGGTACAGCGAGGACAGGGCAACTGATTTTCGCAGACTGGCCTACCTTACCAGGCAGGTGGGATGGAGGTTTCTGTTCGAAGACCGGGGAGCCTGTTTAAATTGTATGGGTTAAAATAAATAATTTTAATGTTATTATTCTTCATATTTAAGAATTGGTAACGTTGGTTACAGGGTTAGGATGTTTATATAGCGCTGAAGAATATTTTAATATTGACATATACGTTATTCAACAAGGAAACTTACTGACGACGGTCAAGTACATGGAGTGCTGTTTAGGTTTTCCCTTCTCGTTGTCCACATTGCAGACGTAGATGCCCTGATCCTCGAGCCATGTGTCCCTGATGAGGAGGCGTTTGCCCTTGCTCTTGTTGTAACGGGTGACGCGATCGTTTGGTGAGTTGTTCACGTCGTGGCCGTCCTTGAACCAGTCGGGGTGGCCAAGTGGGCTGTTGAGAAAAAGTTATCATTTTAATAAGCTCATTATGCGGCGTCTAAATCCAAAAATGGTAATTTGGTTAAAATTAAATGTAACTTTCTAGGAAACTGACGTGATGCTGAACTATGACGGAAGAAGAGGAAGATTGAATTTTTAAATTACGATGCTGATAGAAAACTTTCCCTGGTGCATGAAGAAGAAAAAATTGAGGAAGGTTATATAAAAAATGATCTACACAAGCTTATCTAGATATAATATAATCAAATTATAAAATGCCCGAGTTATAAATATAAATAAATCGATATATAACAACTTCGTGATCATAAAATTTACTCATCAATAGCAAATTAACATAAGCGTTTGTATGCAAGGAAAAACATGGTCAGTACGTATAAATATTTCGAATACAAATAGGCAAGGTCGACGCTTATCTTTATTTTATTATCTATGAAAAAATATAGTTAAAATGAAGTCATGTCCGAATAACAGAGCGCGTTTTAATGTTTTTAAATATGTGACGGTAATTCATATTGATGTTATTAAATATTGTATTTTTTTTCTTTAATATGTATTTAATTTTAGGTTACTATGGTATGGTTTTATTTTTCACGCCATCGGTATTTTATAATAAGATGTTAACGCCTATTTGCACTCGACAATTGTAACCTAACAAACGTTGTTTTGCCATATAAATTATTTCAAGTGAATATTTTGAATGTTAAATGAAAAATTACTAACTTATTGTAAGTGAAGGGATGTGGTTTATGACTGAATGAGTAATGAGACTATAACAGCATATAATAATAACAAAACACCTGTTGTTAACTTTTAAATTCAGTTTACTTTATTAACTTGAGACGTGGGCTCGCGACGCGCGTTGATTACTATTGATTTATATAACTAAGTTAACGAAAACTGATCGGTTGTCAATTGAAAGATGATGATTGTTATAGTAATAATATCGATATTGAAAATGGTGGTTGGTGATAGAAGAGTGAAGATTAAGTGGTTTATGTATATTTCATGCCTAATCATAAAAAAATATGAAGTGGAGCACCTATTGCTTAGGGGTTCAAAAATAGTTCACAACCTATTTTCAGAAATATCTGTTTAAATCAATGTTGACATCATTGAGAGACGAAAGTTTTTAAATATGACTGCAATAGAAAGAGTAGAGAAAGTACACTCACATGCCACCGAAGATGCAGAACAATGTGGTCACTTCGCCGACCTTCACGGTCATGTTCTGACTCGCGTACTGTTTCACCACCTCGCTGAAGTCATGCCCTTCGTTAGGTGTCAAGCTCTGGATGTAATGCTCGGCGAGGACGACGGGTTTGCTCGTAGCTGGAGACGAGGCCAGGCATACGTATTTGAAATTGTCGAAGACGTCCGATTTCTCGATGCTGGAGAAGTACAGAGTGCCTTCAGGGGAGACGGTGTAACGGGCGTTAGCTACTTCGTTGGATACGCTGGGGTCGGTCTCGAACTGGAGACGCCATTCGATCTTCGGCTTGGGGAACGATTCGGGGATGGGGCATTCGAGTTTAAAGGTTTGCCCTTCGATAGGCTTGTGTTTCTTGATGGTGACTTTTGGGATTTCGATGTAGGCCTTCCTGACGTTCACTATTCTGGTGCTGGCGACGCCGGCGTCGGAAACCGCGAAGCATTGGTAGTGACCTTCGTCGCTGTCTTTCGGTTTCAAGAAGACAAGTGTGCCTTCACTGTCCCGTTTGACCACGTCGGTGTGGCTGCTCCATTCGAATGGTTTGCCGTCCTTCTGCCAGGTGTACCTGGCGACAATATATTTAGTTATAATATTAAACAAACATATATTCCATATACCTCATATGCCATCAAATCATCTCTAAAAATCTAAATTTTTAAAACAATAACTTGTTAATATTTGAAAATGTATGAGTTCTCTTAAGTATAGACCTCATTCAATCTTTTCCATCCCTCTCTTTTTGTTCTTCAGATTTTGGAAGCTAAAGCAGCAATATTATAATCATATCTGTATAATGGTCTTCCTTCATTTAAGTTGTTATAATTTAATTCAAAATAAACTTAATGGAGAATGGCAACGCCTTGACAATGTAAGCTTATATGAACATAAAAAATAGTAAAACAATAGTTTTTGTATTTTCTAGATGGCTACTCCTTAAGTTGAATTACTCACTTGACGTTTTGGGATCGGCTGGTGGTGGCGCAAGGGAGAGTTAGAGGCTGCGGTGGTTCAGAAACCACGAAGACAGTTGAAGCAGGCACCTCTTCTAGAGTTGGCAGCTGGTCCACTGGATTGGAGGCACCTGGAGGGTTTCAATAAATGAAAATGCCATGAAGAGAGTCTACGTCTTATTAATAATGATTGATACAATTAAAAGCGAGAATGTTACGTTTTCAGCAGTGAACAATAATAGGCTCGACATGAGAACGATGATCAAATTTAATTTTAATTTTTATAATAGCTTTGTGAGTGTAATAAAAAGACTTACATAAAACAGCAAAAGCTGCGAGCGCAGCCACTCTCTTAACAAAACTCATGTTTGCGTTCTGTAAACAAATAAAATCAGTTACAAACAACGAACAAAGTTAAGGTTTAATTTAAATATTAAATTATATACAAATTTAAATTAAATTATATAAAATTCTTTGTTAGTAATAATAATTACATATTTTTATTTCATGAAGCGACAAAACGAATTAGATTGTAACATGATATAAACTGTACCACACTACGCTCACGCCATGATACGTATAATATTACGTCCGGTCATTTTGTGAAATTTATTTTTATTCATTTATTTATTATACACACTCCCTTAAAATTATAGTACATAATATCCTTTGGGTCCTGAACTAAGCACAGCTTGTATCTCAGGACCCTGACATATATATATATATAGTACTCATATAGCAAAAGATTTTTTTTATATATTTATGTTTGTAACGTTCTTGAGTGTAAATTACTGGGATAAAAGTTATTATATATATAGTATCTTAAGAGGGTTGCTAACTAGCTACAAAAACTTTATGGCGATCGAAATATACGCTGCGGTGTTACCTAAACGGGGTGCGGTAAACACTACCAACATTTTTTTTTTTTGTTTAATTTTAAATTTTAATAACAAATTAATAAAAATAATTATAATATAAATGTATAATTAAAATCATATTTAAAATAATATGTATATAAATTTTATATAATAATATATAAAATAGTAGGTTGATAATTTTAAAAATAAATGTTTCTGAACGCACCGTAACTTCGCGCGTCGGCGGGAAATGCACTGATGCAGCGTCGGACGTGAACCTGTGTTTATATAATGGCCGCCGAGTCATCGGCTGATCGTCTTCATTCTCGTTGTAAAGTACCGCGATGTATTCATACGACCTTATGTGCGTTCTGGTATAACCTTTACGATTTGTTGTCAATTAGTAAACGACTTTAATAATACAAAGTGATAATTAAACGTTAGTGTAATCTATCGAATTAATTATTACGGACGATTAAAGTTAGGCTCGTTAATCGGATGATGTATGGGTGTCAATTAATTATAATGATACACAACACTAATCTTAAGTATCGAATGATAGATAGGTCATCTCGCCTAGTGATAGGCCCTTTAAAGCTGCAAAGCAATTTTACTCCCATGAAATTCATGTATGAAAATGTGACGGTAGGAAGAAAACAGAGCTGAATAAAATCTAAGCTAACACGGGGAAGACGGTTCTCCTCGTTTTAACATTTGTTATAACAAAAAGACAATCGTTATATAGATATTAGTTTTCACAAATTGAATTATTTTAATCTCCTAATGATGATACGTACACTGCATCGCTTTGTGCTCATCGCCATCAGACGAAATATGTTAAATCTAGTTGCCAAGGTAGTCACTAACGTTGGTGCTGGTGAAATAATCTGATCCCACACCACATCAAAAAACAAGCCGAGACGAAGTTTCCAGGGGTTTTAGTCAGTAAGAGGCTTACATAACTTTCGTCCTTACCCCGTAAGGGCGAAAGTATCCATGAAGATTTCCCCTGTCAAAAAAAAAGGGTAGTCACTAACGTCAGCAACCACAACACCAGAATTTATTTATTGATGATTCTTTACATTCCTAGAATTACTCATTTTAATGGAATAACCTCCTTGTGTAATTCCTGCCGCGTAAAGATGACAGGTGTTTTTTTTTTCTTAATTTGTAATTAGATCAAAGGTGTACGTGCGGATGAGTTATGCAATGTTAGTCAGTTGAGGAAAAAAATAAACTTTATAATTTTTTCCTGCATTTTATAATGGGGTAAGTAAAGTAAGACTTCGCTTTGTACTGGTTATCACGTCGTGGCGGAGATGCTCAGTAGCTGTAGCTAATGACGAACAGAACTCACATAGCAGGATCGTAGAAAACAACTGGCTCTTAGACAGTATGATGAGATGAGGAGAGTATTAGTAACGTCTTTTGCTATCCTTATCCTCTGCTTTAAAATAAAAAATACTCAAAAACAATTTGCTGCAAGGTGCTGAAAAAGCTTCATGTCATTGCCCTCATAGCGACGGAAATGGATAATAAGACAAATAAAAGAGTTGAAAGTTATTGGATTTAAGTTAAAAGAGAAAAACTAAACTCCAAACAAGGCTTTAACCACTTTACCACTAAATCAATTGGAGATGATTTACATAATCAATGCTATAGTATTTTTTATCGCGTTACAACCATTTGAACTGATAAACATTACCATTTGAAGACTAATTTTTATCTAGACCTAAATGTATATTACCTATTAGCTAACAGGAAAACTAACGGCTTATTGGAGCTGTGAATGTATTTCATCGTCACTATAATTTAACAATAGGCATTGTTAATATAACAGTGATTTCTTCTGGAACATTCTACATACGAGTACATTGTTCAGAATTTTTTTTTATACTACTTTGCTACGAGACGAGCAAGACGTTCACCTGATGGTAAGTGATACGCTTGTTAACAACGCGGTGCTAGTTAAGATGGTACACACTGCACCACATTGCGCTCGTCTTGAGACATGCGGTGTTAAGTCTCGTTACCCCAGTAATTACACTAGCTACAGCGCCCTTCAAACCGGAACACAGTAATGTTCGCACACTACTATTTGTCGGTTGAAATAGGAGCTGCAGTGGTACCCATCCAGACGGTCTCCGGCAACAGAGACTTACCACCTGGTTCTATTATCATCAGCTGATGGTCCTCTGCTGGATTACCTATCCATTTTATTCCTCGCCTATAACGTGGCGCTGTTTAAGATGGTATACACTGCACCGCATTGCGCTCGTCGCCTTGAGACTGTTAAATCTCTTTACCCCAGTAATTTCACTAGCTCACAGCGCCTTTCAATATACACAGTAATGTTCACACACAACTGTTTGGTAGCAGAAATAGTCACTACGGTTGTCCCGGTCAGCAACAGAGACCTACCACCAGTAAAGATCATGTAGCTGTCTTTCGTGACGAGCACTTTGTGATGGACCAAAAAAAAATTCGTAGTTATTACAATATGTGAGGTGATTCTAAATAGATCTCCATATTTTTTTAATCAACGCCGCTACGACTAACAGTACGTTCACCTGATGGTAAGTGATACTAAGTGCTAGTTAAGATGTTTCCATTGAGATTAAATGGTGTGATCCAATAGCAACACAGTTCATAAATAGAAATAAAAACCCTATGCTCATTATCATTGTTATGTGATCAAACTTCCACGAACAATTCCCATTCAATTTATTCAACGAATCACAATCATACAGAGACTTAAGATATTAAGTTTCGTTACCCCAGTAACATAATAGAAATAATGACAAATAAAAATGATTTCTCATATATATCTGTAGTATTTTTATAAGTTATAGGTTAGTAATAAAATAATAATAATAAAAAATATATCTAGTTACAGCTTCAAACTGTAACTCAGTAATATTTACACACTGGGTGTTCGGTAAAAGAAATAGGAACTGGGGAGCAAACTAAATGGTAACAGACTTACTACCAGTTGTAGAACGCTGATGAGCTGATGATCTTATATTATCTTCAGGTTAGGAATGGAAGATGGAAAGGAGTTGGAGGCCTTTGGAAGGATCTATATATTAAATTCAACACACTAACTATTTTAATAAGTAAAAGAATGCATTGTAAAAATCAATGTATTTAAAAGTATAAAGATGTGGTAGTTGAACATATTGTGAGAGGGAGAACCGTGATATTTCTGTAAACAGTCACCTTTAGTAATGTTAGTAATATAATGGAATTGGGTAATAAAAGAATAGTATTGATATAAATGTATCGCGATTAAAAATTAATTATTAACATTTTCCTCGTTTGTAATCGTAACATAGAAATAGATCGTTAATCGTTTAAGTATGTAGTTGTATGAAAAAAGAATTACAAAGCGTACGCCTACGCAAGATATTTATTAACAAGGAAAAGCGTATATGCTTTAACTTGTTTTGCATCAGCTCGCGGTGAATCCCGGAGCCCTAGCCTGTGTACACAGCAATCATTGCACAGTTAATTTTCATAACCGTCACAGGTTAAGAAGTGATCCATTCATAATGGCGAAAACGTTGTTTTTGTTTATATACCGATTACTACTAAAGATAATGCTAATAGATATCAATAATAGAGGAAAATATGTCGTTATATCCGGGATATTATAAAAAATAGAAATTAATTAATATACTATCGAAATATTGACACAGATAATACGTTTTTTTAATAATTCCATAGACAATCAAATATTAAATAAATAAAAGAGAACTTATAAATTAATGCGAATCTCTGTAACTTTATTTTTAAAACGAAACATTGATACAGATAATACCTTTTTTTAATAATTCCTATACAATCAAATATTAAATAAATAAAAGAGAACTTATAAATTAATGCGAATCTCTGTAACTTTATTTTTAAAACGAAACATTGATACAGATAATACCTTTTTTTAATAATTCCTATACAATCAAATATTAAATAATAAAAGAGCACTTATAAATTAATGCGATTCTCTGTAACTTTCTTTTTATAATAATTTTGGGGATACTTTGTTGATATCGCAATGAGTCCTTAATTCTATATGTATATTTTTATTGGCTTATTTAAGTATGGACAAAACTAACAATTGTTAATCGAACCAGGGACTTTCGTTTGACCATCGTTTAGTCGCTATTATCGAATAAATTAAAATACAAGACAAGGTAAGCAGTCAACAACTTCCATTTAAAAAAGCATAAAACCTCTTTTTACTTTTTTAAATGACGGATATTAATTAGCGCTAAATTCAATAATAGTCCTGCCCATAAAATTAGTTTGTTTTATTCTAAAACGAGATCCAGATAAAATATCTAGACATTTATTATGACTTATTTTTTCTATTTGCACTTCACTCTCACTTGAACTGGCTTTTTATTTTTTTTGTCATCTTGCCTGGCCAATGGCCGGGAATGTTGCGAAGAACGAGTTCCCGCTTTTTTATTTGTTTTTGAATCTGTGCAGAGGTCGTGGTGCTTTGATTATGTTACTATGTGTTCTGTTTATTTTTAGATGCACGTTTGAAGTCACCTGTCTATCTGACCGTAGCTTTGTGATTCAAGGACAACCTTGTCCAAGGTATTTGTTCTCTGTATTCCCTGTGTACGTTATCCTACTAGTGTATATATTCTAACTATAATTAACAATGGATGTTTAGTACATAATAACAATAGTGTATAAGCTGTTCACATACTGTACCTGAAGGGAATAAGGAAAAAGAGAATACAAAAATATTTACTAGTAAAATATACAATTATTAAAGTATTCATAACAGATTATTTTTATGTAAATAATCTTACAACGCGGGTTTAATCCTCAATGAACTTAAATATCATCTAATAGAAAATATGGTGAATTAACCGATAATTTAAAATCAATATAATGTTTTTTTCGCGGCTCGCGTTGCATTTTTACCTTTTCTGTAGTAAAATGTATCGAGTTTCTTCATTAGATTCACTCATCTTGACAGTACAGAAAATAAATAAAAATCACTCGTTTTCCTAATTTGAATTTGGAATTATCTTCTTTAAAATTTTAACTTTTAATGATACCAAAACAAGCTAGAAACTAAAAGTATAACCAAAGAGATTTTATTGCAAATTCATGCGTACTATAATGCGAAAAGACTTCCCCAACCTAATATATCATGAATATGTGATGTGATATATGCCAACCCGCACATGGCTGGCGTGGTGGTAATTGCTTTGGCTCCCTGAGAGTCCCAGCAGTGGGAAGGTATACGAAATGTTTATTAAATAATTTTATAAACAACAATTTTAAGATGATTATTAAACTTTTGTCATTGTCTTGAACGCCGATAATGTCAGATTATTTCATTTATCCTCATGTATGTTTATCATATATATAATAATTAGTAAATACTTTGGCGGAAATGGTAAAATTTTGCTTCAATTTCACAATGGATACTCTCAACCTTCACCCAATTAGATTTCATACATACATCATACATCATTCGGGTATCAAACCAGTCATTATTACCATAAAAAAAAATTGTAAGAGACAATATTTCTGTAAAATACTACATGGTAAAAATAAATTCTATTAGTATTTAGTCCGTTTAAAAGTATTGCAACAAAAATGTCAAAGCTTCATTAAACCTTTTACAAAAAAAAACGAAATATTTTGTTTTGTAACATGCGTCAGTTTTGGTTAATAGTCTGTGCATAAATTATTTTTTACGATTAAAATGACTAAATTATCTGCAGGTGAATACAGGCATAGAGTTTTTATAATTAAATATATTAGTCCATGACCAAGATCCAAATTAGTGTTGAGCGGTAGTGAAGTAACCTAATAACATCATATTATTTTTGAAGATACAAATTGCAATCCTTGATTGTTTACATAAGTATGAAGGATGAATATGAAGATTGAAGGATGAAGGTTGAAAGATGAATATGAAAGTTGAAGGATGAAGGTCGAAGGATGAATATAAAGTTTGAAGGATGTAGGTTGAAGGATGAATATGAAAGTTGAAGGATGAAGGTTGAAGGATGAATATGAAGGTTGAAGGATGAAAGATGAATATGAAAGTTGAAGGATGAAGGTTGAAGGATGAATATGAAAGTTGAAGAATGAATATGAAGGATGTAGGATGAAAGTTGAAGGATGAATATGAAATATGAAAGTTGAAGGATGAAAGATGTAGGATGAAAGTTGAAGGATGAATATGAATATGAAAGTTGAAGGATGAAAGTTGAATGTTGAAAGATAAATGTATAAGGTTGAAGGATGAAAGTTGTGAAATACGGGCAGCATAGAAACGATCAATATGAAGATCGTTGAAGTTTATTATTAGCAGTGAGCGTCAAAATATGCAGCCGCATAATAATAGATTATTTTTTAATCAGTTGAGTAACATTTCCATTCCTCGGGATAACATAGAGCAGCGTCTCCGTGTAGACCTCGCCGTATTTGTTGTACGCCATGCAGCCGTAGTAGCCGACGTCGTCTTTCATCGCCCTCGCCATCACCATGTGACCATTAGTTGGCTCGCCGTCCACGTACAGTGTGGTCAGGGTCACGCCACTGGAGTCCTCGAAGAGGGGCTGCCCGTTGTACGTCCATATCATCAGCGGGTCAGGTTTCGATTCTATGCTGAAGGTCAGGGTGACGTACTGCCCTGTACGTACTACAGTCACCGGCTGCGGTGCGTCAACGAAAATTGGTATCTCTGTAATGGAAGATTACTGCTGATAGATCTAGTTTATATCAATGTGATGCTAGTTAGAATGATTTACACTGCACCACTTTTACCGGTGAGTAGGTCTCTGTTGCCGGAGACCGTCTTGATGGGTACCACCGCAGCTCCTATTTCAACCGACAAATAGTAGTGTGCAAACATTACTGTGTTCCGGATTGAAGGGCGCTGTAGGTAGTGTAATTACTGGGGGTAACGAGACTTAACACCTTGTGTCTTACGACGAGCGCAATGTGGTGCAGTGTGTACCATCTTAACTAGCACCACGTTGTTATCAAGCGTATCACTTACCATCAGGTGAATGTCTCGTCTCGTCGCATAGAAGCATAAAAAAAAGACCACTTCAACTGCTAAACAATACTGTAATGTAATTATTACTGTCTGTATTGAATGGCGCTGTAAGCTGGTGAAATTACTGCGGTAACGAAACCTAACATATGTGTTTAGACGAGTATAATACGTTGCAGTGTATACCATCTTAACTAACGGAACGCCCTGCTCGTCGTAGCCACGTTAAAAAAAATAAAAGTTTCAGTTGTCGAGTTCAATACGAAAAAAAAAATACTTTAGACGAGGTATTATATTTTGTTACTCCAGTAATTGGGTTAGCTATATAGTAATACTCACTCACGACCGTGATCTGCATGTGATGTCTCCTCGGCGCGCTGGCGTTGTTCCTGGCAACACACGTGTACGTCCCCTCGTCATCTATTCTGGTATCACTGATCTGGAGTATCGGTCCTCGTATCCCGTTGTCCACAGTGATACGACTAGACGAATTGGTTAATCTCTTCCCGTTCTTTAGCCAGCTGATCTCAGGTGCAGGGCTGGCGGAATATTGTTCATCAGATTTATGATAATAGCTAAACAAGCACATTCAGAAAGCATTGCCGGAAACCAATTGTATTAGAAACAATCTATTTAAAATATAAATTTAATCTGGCCATTCCTCTCACATTCACACGTCACCAGTCACAGAGCTCACACCGCGCACACTGCCCAAACACGAATGTGTCGAGACTTACAGTCATCTGTCTTTTATAGTGAAAGGATGTTATGCCATACCCTCCCTTTTTGCATTTTAGTATTTTAAAAAGGTCGATACACCTACTATTTTACTAACAAAATGTTGGTAATCACAATTATTTTCTTAATATCTAACAATCGGTTATAAAATATATTTCTGTGTAACTAATAATAACAAACAGACTAAAATCTTAGAAAACTTATGGCTCCAGAATCAAACTTCGTATTATAAGACGGGCAACAAGCTGCTAAGTAAAAAAAAAATATATAATTCTTCTCATTATCTAACTTTACATTTAACTAAAAAGTGTAGTGGTAGTGAAACTGTTTACTTAATTTGTGCGAGAACGAGATGGATATATAGCGGATGAGGTAAACAGAGAGAGATAGATATATCGAAGCACATAAAGCAACATTTTGTAGATAGAAATTGTTCGATTCAATATAATAATGTAGTACAGATTTCAATTTTTCTCTCTCTCTATTTATCTCTATCTCCTTCGTATATTCAGAGTGCAGTATAAAGCACGGAAACTAGTCTTCGCGACGGGGAAACTATAGAAAAGCGTTTCATCTCTCTCTTACGTAGTTAAAACTTATATAGTTGTCTCTTTTTCGTCACATTCCAATTGACAATGTCTTAAAAAGAGTTTCAATTAAAGAGGACTTACCTTCCATTAAATATACAATATAACTTGGTGACATCACCAGTCTGCACCACCATGTCTGTACTCGTATACAATTTCCTTAAACTCCTGGTTGAGGAGTTTTTATTCTCTTCCATCTCATCTATATAATGCTTCGCTGCTACTTCTCTTACTCTAATAACGGACGAGGAAACGAGACAGATATATTTATAATCAATACCCGAATTGTGTTTTGTAACGTTTAACAACCAGAGGCTGCCGTTCGGTGTCACCACGTGGTCGCTTCTCACATCTTGAAGAACTGATGAATTCATCAGCTTCCATTCAAACGCTGGCGGCGGTACAGCATCTACGGGACAGTCAAGTTTATAGGGTTCGTTCTCGATTACTCTGTGCCTTTGGGTTTTGTTTGTCAAGGTCTTGAGGTACGCCTTCTTAACTACGATGATCCCAGAACTGGCGACCATCAGGTTCCATTCAGCGAAGCATCGGTACTCCCCGACGTCTGCCTCTGATGGTTTGGGGAAGACGATTGTGCCGTTGTTTCTGGTTGTGGTGATATTCGGATTGGACTGAACGTTCAGTGTGTTACCATTCTTCTCCCAGGTGTACCTGAAATATAATTATCACTGATGGTAGCTCTTATTTCTGCTGTCAAACGTCAGTCTTCACTAAAGGACGATGTACTTAATAAAATTACTGGGGTAAAGATCAACATCTAATAAATGAAAGCGACGAGCTCAATGTGGTAGTGTCTATCGTCTTTGCTACAGACAGTCGTGTCACTCACCACCAAGTGAACGTCTCAATCGTACCATGACTTTGTCTAATAATAAAAACTCACGTCACTATCGGATTAAAGACCAAAGTGAAACATGGCAGCATCAATGGCTGCGATGGGACCATCCATATTAAATCGGGCGACTTCTTCAGTATTGGCAGCTGCTCTAGATGCTGTGATGAATCTGTAACATATTAGTTCTGAAGTGGCATTTGGGTGGTCACACCTGTTGGTGATCACCGACAGCAACAATTAGATTCTCACCAGGTCTCTGTTGCCGGAGACCGTCTGGATGGGTACCACCGCAGCTCCTATTTCAACCGCCAAATAATACTGTGCGAACATTACTCTGTTCCGGTTTGAAACGCGCTGTAGCTAGTGTAATTACTGGGGTAACGAGACTTAACACCTTATGTCTCAAGGCGACGAGCGCAATGAGGTGCAGTGTGTACCATCTTAACTAGCAGCACGTTGTCATGGGCAAGCGTATCACTTACCATCAGGTGAACGTCGTGCTCGTCTCGTCGCAAAGTAGTATAAAAAAAAAGATTTCTATAGAAGATCGGGTTAAGTTCCGTTCATTGGGAGAGGCCTGTGTCCAAATGGACTATGTTGATAATGATGATGAATCAAATAATGGATTCTAAATAAAACTCAAACGCTACACCTGAAGCGAAAGTTGTTGTTCAGAACTCACCTGAAACCGTCAATGTTGTCAACATGATTAAAAACTTTAAAAACCTCATTCTGTTATAGTCTGTGCACATATATGAAGTGAGTTATTTTCGCGCCTTCGTAACCTTTAATAAAAATTTTGACCGATTACGCCAAAAGAAAGCTTATCAAATATAATACAAGTGATGTT
Source organism: Byasa hedistus (assembly GCA_029286795.1). Classification (NCBI taxonomy): domain Eukaryota; kingdom Metazoa; phylum Arthropoda; class Insecta; order Lepidoptera; family Papilionidae; genus Byasa; species Byasa hedistus. The sequence continues at coordinate 1,243,529 of JAGSMW010000039.1, forward strand.
CTATGCGCATTAATCATAGTTTTTGTTTTAAATTCTATGTGTATTAAAATACTTACCTGTGCTCTGTTGTCATCAAGAACATATAGGAGTTACTTCTGTCGCCAAATAGTATTGTGTAAACATTACTGTATTACGTTTGGAAGGCGCTATAGTTACAAATTGATGTACCGTATATTCTTTCACGGAAAAGATTTCCTGTTTAACTGCCTTCGTAGCACATCGGTTAGCTATGTAAATTGAATTTTGGTACCACATTTAATAATCATTAGAGAGTAGTAAACGATTTTTGCACATTCTACATATATAGAAAACATTCACGACAGTAGTTAAAAATATTTGCTAAAAGTTACTCGTGATATTTTCTTTTCCAAATAAAACGTTTATATGCATATTTAACTTTAAGATTTTATTATCGATTGGCGTATATAGAGTTTTTTTTTAAACTAAACGATATTTTTAATCCAAAAAAATAATAAGTACATCACTAATAAAACGTACAATTCATAACCGGATGTATAATTGTAAATAGTACGGAAATGTCGCTCTCTAACAGAGAAAGTTTTATAAACATTTGTAGATATTAGTACTAAGGTATTTTCAAACATTATTATGATATTGTTATACAATTTTAATTATGAAAGACATTACTATGTGACTGTGTGGTGAAATGTGTTCGTCCAGAGTACTCCGTCTTATATGTTAAAAACTGGAATACAGCGAGTATGTTATGGCGGTAAATTTTAATATTAAAGAGATAGCTAATACCATATCAAAACTCCACAACATGTAGCCTAGTCACCAAAGACAAGAAAGTATTACAATGTAAGCGATTATTTGCTTTATAACCTATCCTGAAAATTACTTAAAAAAAGGATCGTGTTCTGTTTTGCACAGTTAATGAAGAAATATAATATTTCATGTAAATATTATTAAAACTTTAATATTAGTTTAATAAGTAAGTTATTAATACCAAAAGTTTTAATTATATCTGTTACATCAAATATTATTTTTCATCCTATGAAATAACAACCTTCGATTAGCTTTTATTGTATTTATGTAATTTATTCTACAAAGTCTAGTCTTTTCTATATCTAACACAAAATGCAAAATCGATAATATTACATCACTAGCTTCGTTATGATATGGATTTACATTTGATGCTAAGTATGAGGTCTTATTTGCAAAACTCAATATTAGGGCTAAGAAAAAGATTACAAAATACTTAATTGTATTTTCTCTGCTCGCTATAAAAATTTTACTTTATTTAATGGTCTGAACCACAAACTCATCCGTATAAAATAAAAATATTTCTTCGGAATTGTACTTCAGTTTTAATTTAAATGTAAATGTTAGTACTTTTTTTTTAATTATGTGTACACTATCGCTTGACTACAATGCTAACTACCTGCTGTGTTAACTTAAATCTTCATCGTCTGCCTCATATATTATACGTATAAAATAGAAATAAATCTTCCATAAATCAACATTTCTTGTAAAATGGCATAAAAAAACTTTAATGTAATAAGTGCCCCAAAGTTTTTAATACGGGCAACTTTTGCGCGTACTTGACAGTAAATACTAGGTTATAAAACATGGTCGCGTAAATTCTCTACTGTTACTGACAGTGATTTGACAACGCGTATAACCTCAAATATTTATATAAACAACAATATAATCAAAATTTCGAACATAAAAATGTTATTTTTATATTTAATGAGTATTTTGTCAATCATTGTTCAAACAGTGTTTATAATAATGGCTATTGGTAAGTTTTAACAGATTATTCTTAATAAATGTACATAGAATTAAATAGTTGTGTTTGTTTACGAATCGCGTTAATGTTTATAATTTAAATTGTATACCGTAGAGTAATTCTTAGTTATTTAACACCTGGTATATCTTTAAATGGTGACATATGCTTTCAACTAATATTGATAATGATATGTTTAACTATACATATAACTTTATTGTTTGATTAGTTCTTTATCTCATGGTTGAATATCATACACATTTTTGTACCGCTATCCAGTTCTCTGTTTTTCATATCTAATTTATTCTGGTGTGCTTTTGACGCTGAGCACACTCGACTTAAGACATTGTATTTAGTACTATAACGAATAATGGTTAAACATATTTAATTCCCAGCGGGAAATCGACATATGGTTTCTTTATTAGATTGAATTTGTCAATTGCTCGGGTAGTTGTTATGAGCAAGAGTATCACTTACCATCAGACAGTATCTATATTATGATTTTGCTACATGTGAATATTTTCAGCGGCTGGACTGTACTATTTGGCGGAGCTGGTTGAAGAATACACCGTTATGGCGAAATATATAATATCTTGGATACTTATTGTACGTATAACATTATATAAATATTTGAAATTTAAATCTTACAGACATTATGATGAGGAAAAAATATTATAATGATAGTAAGAGAAAGCCCAGAGCTTTGAAGTAAAGTTCTTAAGATGAGGCTTAACTGGCAATGAGAAAAGAGCCTATGATTTAGAATATTTACGCCGAGTATTCTGACAGGAGAGAATTATAAAAGGAAGTTGGTAGAATTCTCTGGGACTATTACAAGTATATTATGATTTTCTCATACGCTTGGTGTATTGAGGATACAAATAATGTAATTTAGAGAAGTATGTTCAGATCCGTTACCTTTTTTATTAAAATGAATTGTTCACTGTATTCCAGATAACTACAAGCATACAGATAGGCTTCATAGTATTCGAGGACCTGCCGCTTTACCTCAACGGAATCGGACTCATGCAGCAGCTTCTGCACTTTTTCCTGATCCGCGACTTCCCAGTGGTCAGGGTGACAAGTTTCACCTTCGTAATGGCCATTATAAATCTAATCGCTCACCACTATTTCGCTTTAAAGTTTTTCGGAAATGTCTACTACAGCTTCTCGGAGGTGAATCCAATAATTTATTATCATTTAATCGGAATAAAGAACAGTATGTTATGATGATGAATGATACACTGAACTATAACAGAGGTAGGGATGTCTACAAGACTTGGATGGGTTCCTCGATTTGGGATATTCCAAAACTTGTGACACCAGTACTCAGTACTCATGAGCTACAGCTATATTTAAACTGAAGTATGGTAAAACATCATCATATCAGGCTTCAGCTGTCCACTGCTGAAAATAAACTTCTCCAGGGAACGGCATAACCCCGTCTAGTAAAGTATGCTCCTTTCATTTCAGCCTTTTAAAGTCCAATATTAATACAGTGAATAATTTAGTGAGTTAAGGTTCGTTTTAGTCGCCTATTTTGACGCTTTAATCTGTGACTTACTTGTCTCCAACATCCATAGAACTGATCAACGTTGGGTGCTCGATGAACTGGATATTACAATTGTGTTCCGCTGCTGACATCCATCGCTTGTGTTCTTAGGTCTGAACAAATTACTGATGATGATTTAAATGATGAGGTTGAAGATGTGCTGATGGTTGTACATCATAAGTGTGGGTAAGTGTCCAGTAGTGGACTGCTCGACCAGAACACTCCGGCCTTCATATGATGGTACATGTGTAGTTGTAACTGATGGTAGCTGCGACTCTGTTATCGAATCAGGAGTATGTTGATAGTAAGATTGTTGATCGGTGCATCGTGAATGGATTTGGTTATAGCAGTTCCATGTGCTCCACAGGTGCTGGCGTACTTTACTCTGTGTATGTGGGTGATGCCCTTCGCGCTGTTCGTGTCACTATCAGCAAATGATTACGTACTACCCACGACTGGGGAGAAGCAAACTTTATTAGGTAATTGTTTTACTCACAAATCTTCATCACCTGATTGTGAGTGACACCTTTCAGATTGTGCTCGTCGCTTTCTTAATAAACAACTTCTAGAAGTGGGCAAGGTACATTTAACCCGCTGACACTGGCATGAGTAAGTGCTGTACATGTCCTCTGTAGTCTTGGTAAAGTTCGGTTTCATCATCGGAGCCAAGCTCGATTGGTTCCGGAAGCTTCTTTAAGATGTATGCTTTGTTTTTTTTTCAGGCGACAACAACGTCGTCACCGATTACCTGTCGCGTAAAGCGAAGCGCTACAGTCTGCTGTCGTTCTTCAGTTTTGCCAAGGAGTCCATACTCCCGCAGAGGAGTAAGAAAGCGTTCTGAGGGTAGAGGATAGAGAATAAGACTTAGCACATATTATAGGCAAAAATAAAATGACGCAATGACAGTTGCGAAACGCGCCAAAACAGCTGTCAATGCCATTGAGATGAAAGGCTTTCATCCGATGCAGCCTCAATACTCATTGGTCTCGCTATTTTTTTTTTATTTATTGTTATATTTAAAATTAGGAATAATAAAAATTAACTAATTACTGGTAATAGATAGAAACCAGTACGGTTTATCTGGGTGGTACAGTCGTGATAATAATTTAGCTTAAATTACATCCTGGTTGGTTTTCTATGAAGCGTCACTTTAGCCTCGCTCGGCGTGATCCAGAAGATACAACGTTTTGAAATTCTAGAGGAATTCACTTTTTATATTTATTTATTTGTTTTCTTTATCTGTTCTTCACTTCAGTTCCGCTTATAAAACTTTTTACTTCATTCTCTTATATCTTATTGTCTTCTCTGTGTTTGTAAATGATTTATGAAAGTATTTTTTTTTTAAAACTAATTAAAAAAAAAATTGAGGCTATTTTTTCCAAACTCAAAATTATTCGTTAATCTTATTTCTGACATTCATATAGATATATACGGAGTAAAGGGATTACATATTGTTTATAAAGACTACGAACATAATCTGCTGCGGTTTAAAACATCATAACAAGCGTCACTTTGTATTTGGAATTAAAAATAAATGTAGATTAAAAAAAAACACTTTCATTATTTGTATTAGTTCGTCGGTCTGTACATAAATAGATGTGTATATAGGTTACGGGTTCAACGATTTGCTAGTCAATAAAAAGACAATCTAATTTTAATTGTTCTTGTTTTATTTAACTGGTGGGTAGGTCTCTATTGTAGACCGTCTAGGTACCACCGCAGTGACCATCTCTACTATCAAACAGTAGTTTGTAAACATTACTGTGAGCCAGTGAAATTACTGGGGTAACGAGACTTAATAACGTCTCAAGGCGACGAGCGCAATGTGGTGCTGTGTATAGCAACTTAACGGCTTACCTCGGGACAGATTTATAAAATGTGGGTCCATAAAGTACGCATATGAAACCGGAGTGATACCAAAGATCTTGCCTCTGTGTTATGGAGGTAGTTGAATATATAATCAAGTGTTTTGTGGGATTCGTCCAATCAATGGCCAGCAGTGGACGTAAATTGTTTGGGATGATTGAAATGTTAGTTTGTAATAGACAATCGTTTGTTGAACATTGAGCCTATTGTAAAATTAAATTTTACTGATTACCCTCCTTCACGATGGAGTGGTGCACCCTGAGGTGTAACTTCAGGCTGGTAACCTGCACGAAAGCTTTCCCACACTCCGAGCAGCAGTAGCGCCTGTCGTTTGTGTGTATCCTCCTGTGATACTCGAGGGTCTTCTTCCTCTGGAAGCACTTCTTGCAGTACTCGCACTGGTACGGCCTCGTGTCGTCGTGCTTAACCATGTGCCGCTTCAGCAGCTCCTTGCTGAACACCCTGAAGCCGCACACCTCGCAAGCGACCGACTTCTCCTTCAAATGCACCCGGGAGTTGTGCTGCACGAGGGCGCTCTTCGTGGTGAACACCTTGGGGCAGAGCTCGCACGCGAACTGGGAGCTCTTCACGTCGTGCACCAGCGCTAAGTGGCGCTTCTTCAAATACCTGCTCGCTAGGACTTCAGGGCATTTTGGGCATCTGAGTTTATCAGATCTGTGGACCTTCATGTAGTGGCAGGAGAGGGCGTAGTTGGACGTGAAAACTTTGTCGCACTTGTCGCAGCGGGAGTTCGGGTTCGAGTGTACGTTTCTCACGTGGCTGTCCACGTTCGCCTTGGCGACGAACCCCTGGCCGCAGATCTCGCAGAGGAAAGCGCTGGCCCTGTTGTGATACTTGTGTACGTGGGCGAGCAGCGGCCCAAAGAAGCGGAACTGGATGCCGCATTCGATGCACGACATCCCGTCGTCCGACAATCGGAAACACAGCACGTCCCTGCTGATGTCTTTGTTCATTCTGACCTGATGACCTTCCGTTGCGTGCGTTAAGAACTCTTCTAAAGTCCCTATCGGTTTCGGACACTTGGTGCACGAGATTTCGGATACATCCAACTTAATTCTAGTCTGTCCGACGATACTGCGGATGAATTTCCTCACTTTGGCACCTCTGTGCTCCTCTCTAGTATGCTGCTTAAGTTTCAAGCTATCGATGAAGTCACAGCAGCAGAAGAAGCACATGTATTTATTACCGCACCATCTGAATGGCATAATCGTTGAATATTCTAGAATTATAGCCAGCAGCTTTGCCAACTCGTCCTTTCTTCTCTTCTCTGCTAAACGGTCGTCGATTAATTCCAACAATGGCTTGAATGTAGGTTTTCCTGTGGAAATATATAACCGTTATATATTTAACTTCAAAATAACAGATTAATATATACATTTTATTATGTACCTAGGAATGTGAAGAAGCGCGGGTTCGATTCTCAGATCTTTGGCTTCTGGTGAAGAATACTAACATGTTCTAAGAACAGCCTTCGTGGACATGTGTTATCCAGCGCTTTGTCAACGTAGTGGATAAACAGCCTTCTTCTTCTTTGTGACAAGGCGTCGATTCCCAGCAGTGGGAACAATTAATCTGGTACATATCTTACTATTGAACTTCTGGGTATTAAAACTATTGAAGCCTGGCCCATGACAATGAAATTGGTTGAGAGTAATTTCACCAGCTACAGCACCCTCCACAATACAGTAATATTTGCACACTACTGCTTCGCGACAGAATAGTACCTAGACCTGTATTTCCCAACGTCCCACATATTGATTGTTAGAGCGGAGGGGGGGGGGGGGGCAATTATAAAATGGATTCGACACGAATTTAACCCTTTCGCTCTGGGCCATTTAAATGCTACGCTACAACAGATTTTGGTGCCAAATTTAACGAAAACTGTAAATTCTTAAATAATTGCGATAAATTATTAGGTATAATTTCACTTGACGAGACCAAAATATCAACAGGGTGTTTGACGTCGTCAAGAATAATACGAGTATATAAGAATTTTAGAATACCTAAGGTGGGACACGGCACAAAAAAGGTTGGGATAACACTGACCTAGACGGTCTCCTGGAACTGGGACGGTATATCCCAGTTTTGTTGTTTTTATTACTAAAACATACTTCAAAAGAACTACACCTATTATGTATATAAATATTTATATTAAAATTATATTTTGTCTGTCTGTATATAAATGAACTAATAATTCTTATGAATATTTAAACAATGTTGTTTCATAGTTTTGTTCGTTTTGAATGTTTTGTCGCAAGACGGACATTTTATGTCCCTGACCGAGCTGTGTTTCAGCATGTGCCTCTGCAGCGCGTAATCGCCGAAGGTCTTCCAACCGCAGACGCCGCACTCTGCGTTCCTCTCCCGCAGGTGCGTTTCCCTCACGTGCCTCGTCATCGTACTCCTGAACACAAACTTCCTCGTGCAGTACTGGCAGCTGATCATCTCCCTGTCGCCGTGCACTAGCATTGTGTGGTGTGCGCGCTTGTACTGGGTTTCGAAGAGCTCTTGACATTGCGGGCACTTGTATTTCCTCCCGTGAGCGTTCTGCATGTGGGTCCTGATCTTCGTGTAGCGAAGCAGCAGACCGCATTGGGTGCATTTGACCCCGCCGCTGTGCTCCGATTTGATATGGTGCCGGAGGTAGTTCAAGCTCCTGTAGTTCTGTCCGCAGACATCGCAGAGCACTTCGGTGGCGCGCTTGTGCTCTCTGTGGGAGTGGACCAGAACGTGGCTGAATGCGAGGAATTTTTTCTCGCAGACGAGACAGTAGACGAACGAGTCGTCGAATTTGAAGCCGCTCATACAATTGCCGATGTCTTGGTTGAATTTGATACGGTGCTTCTGAACGAGATGATCGGTCAATTCATTTAGATCGGCTACCGCGTCGGGGCATAGCCGACAACCGATGTCGGACACGTCCACATTAACAGTAGACTCCCAGTAATTCTTCAAAGATTCGCTGAGCTCTGTCATGATTGTATGAAATTCCTGATGTGTACGCCATTCTTTGGGCGTCTTGAAGATTTCTTGGCAGAAGAAACACCTGTAGAACTTCCTCAGCCACCTGAACGGTCTCAGTGTAGAATTCAACAGTATCTCTGTTACATTCTTTCTCATTATCCTTCTCCTCTCCATTGCCGTGTAGCCTCTCTTTCTCTGTATAGGCGGCACTTCGTAACCATCATCAGATTCATTATCAGGTTTCTCCTTTGTTACCATGCCTTCCGTATCCTGCTCTGAAAGGAAAATGTCTTCTTAGAAATTATTCCCAGATTTGTTTAAATCATACTCTTTAGGTGCTTGCTGTTTTTATACTTAGTACTAAAATTTTTACTTCGGAGTAATTTAATTGGTACATTTTTACATATATCCGTTATGCGCTTGCACTTGGTCTAAATTTCATTTGATATTATATGACTATGTGGTTGAAGATGCAGAAGAATGCTCTCGTATAAATACCTAGTTGTAATGCATACGACTACAGTAAAACAGCAATACTGTATACTACACCATTAGGAGGCTTTCTTTTTCCTCGTTCATCAGCTTCAAACGTCTACTAGTTCAATATTACATCGACTCTACCGCAGAAGTAGTATAAATATTATCTTTAATTTATTCCACCTTTTAAATGTCTTTTAGTACCGTTGAAATACAATACGTAAGTGAAGGTAGTATAAAAGCAACGTTTTAATAAATGTGTGACAAATATAAGAAATCATTATTATTACATATTAACAAAAAGTTTGCGACATGGTGAAAGATCTATTATTTATTTTTAAATGCTTATTAATCTCAGTATTCATGTTTATCTACCAGTTGCAAAAGCTTAAAAACTCTTTCCTTTTTTACAATAAATTAAAAAATGAATTCTTCTTTGCTTATAAATTAAATAAAAATTGTAGGAGGCTGCTGACAACAGTGTAGGTCCTACCGACGGATATTTGATGGGAACTATTGATTTAATCATTTTCCGAAGGGTACCAGGTAATAAAAGCAATTCATTGATAATTGTATAATTTAAGTGTTTACCATCACACATCTTATTGTAAATACCACAGCACATATTTTCATTTATTAACAATATACAGAGCCAAATTGGACATTATTTTTTTTATTTAAACACAGTAAAGTCCCATCGCCCCACAACACAATTGATTCGTAAGGAATAGTAAGAAACCAACAGTCAACATTGTTATTTGATATATGTCAAACGTACAAACGTTTTTCTTTGTTTATAGGACATGTCTTATATATGTTGGGCACATTACGTACATATTATATATAGTTATAAACTTGTATGCAACCAGTGGGGTACCTAGAACTTTTGCCGCCCGGGGCGATCTCCAGTTTGCCGCCCTTTCTATTATAAGTCAATCAAATAGTGGTTTTTATAAATTAAATAAAAATTGTAGGAGGCTGCTGATAACAGTGTAGGTCCTACCGACGGATATTTGATGGCAACTATTGATTTAATCATAATTTACGAAGGGTGCCAGGTAATAAAAGCAACTCATTGATAATTGTAGAAAAAAGCTTAGTTCAAGAAGCAGCTAGTCGTGAGCTGCCGAATAAAGTTGAAGCAGAAACTTCTACAGTCAAAAAAAATACCGAAAAGAAGCATAAAGTATTCAAATGTCAGAAAACAGAAAGTGAAGCTTCTCAGCAGATAGCGGGAAAATTTTTATTGAAGTCCAACTCCACATAATTATATAAGGACGGACACATGAGTAAAAACAATCGTTAGGATAAATACCTGTTAATTTGCCAATAAAATAAATAATTATATGCGCATTGGCAAAATTTTAAAATTTTATTCGAAATCATATAGTTAATCATAATTTACGAAGGGTGCCAGGTAATAAAAGCAACTCATTGATAATTGTAGAAAAAAGCTTAGTTCAAGAAGCAGCTAGTCGTGAGCTGCCGAATAAAGTTGAAGCAGAAACTTCTACAGTCAAAAAAAATACCGAAAAGAAGCATAAAGTATTCAAATGTCAGAAAACAGAAAGTGAAGCTTCTCAGCAGATAGCGGGAAAATTTTTATTGAAGTCCAACTCCACATAATTATATAAGGACGGACACATGAGTAAAAACAATCGTTAGGATAAATACCTGTTAATTTGCCAATAAAATAAATAATTATATGCGCATTGGCAAAATTTTAAAATTTTATTCGAAATCATATAGTTAATCATAATTTACGAAATAAGATTACTCTTTAATACGTCCAGATTACATACTTTACGCTATGATGATACAACAACCTATCCGTCAAATTGGTGATCCCGATGTGATAGATAAGACTGTAGAGGGAGACGAAGTGAATGCAATTGCGCCGCATATCAAAGTCCAATTTTCTGGAGAGCCGATCCAGAAATATGGTTCTGCCAGACAGGCGCCGTCTTCGCAACATTTAAAATTACAAGCTCCAGAACAAAATTTCAAATTGTAATAGCAAATCTGGAGTACGAAATTTTAAAGAACGCTTCGGATCCTGTCCATAGTCCAAATGAAGCACGTAAGGACCGACTAATTTGTACGTATGGTGAGTCCGAAAATCAGCGCATTAGGCGTTTACTGGAAGAGAAACAATATGCGAGAGGCCGTCCCATTTCTTAAATCAACTGAACTGCGTTCTGTTTTTCAACATCAACAAACCTGTTCCCATAACGTTACAGGCCCAAAACTCCAAATCTAGTAATGGGAAAAATATTTAAGATTGGATAAAATGGCGGACGACCATTGCAAAATAAAATCAGAAAATATAAAGTTTCGTCAGGTTATTCTAATTAAGTTACAATTTAAAAATTATTTAGAAAATAAATATTGGCAGTTTGTAATTGACGACTCATAGTGATAGCAACTCAAAATTTGAGGGAATCAATCGTAAAGCAAGAATCATAAATATTTCACGCATGTATAGCGCAGACAGCGAAGGAAGCATAATTAATCTCCAAATAGCATAAATGAAAACCGAGGTTGGGAAAGGAGAGTTTCATATCAAAGATCACATTGGGATTAACAACTTTAAAATGTACAATCGATGGAGAAGTACATTGCAAAAAATATCTTTTAAGCTTAGCAGCTATCTGATATTGATGCAGATCTGAAAACTGGCTAATATCTATTGTGCCTAGCGGACTGATAGATGAATACAATCCGATGATAATGGCGATTGATAATTGTAGAAAAAAGCTTAGTTCAAGAAGCAGCTAGTCGTGAGCTGCCGAATAAAGTTGAAGCAGAAACTTCTACAGTCAAAAAAAATACCGAAAAGAAGCATAAAGTATTCAAATGTCAGAAAACAGAAAGTGAAGCTTCTCAGCAGATAGCGGGAAAATTTTTATTGAAGTCCAACTCCACATAATTATATAAGGACGGACACATGAGTAAAAACAATCGTTAGGATAAATACCTGTTAATTTGCCAATAAAAATAAATAATTATATGCGCATTTGGCAAACTTTTAGGATATAAGATCATGTAAAGTCTAAAGATAATTTCACTTTTGGAATTTTAAGCGCCTTTTTTATCTTGTACTCCCTGGTGATAACTCTTAGAATCTCATGTATATATCTAGAGCCGAATATAATGTTCGTTTTGGAAGCAACAACGAAGGAGTTGTTTATAAAACCTTCTCATCATTGATCATCACTGATGTCCAGCGTAGTGATTGTCAAACACCATCTGTTGCTGAGGAGGTTTGTGCATCCTCGCGTAATGCGCCCGCATGATCTTCTTCGTCGTGAAGGCTTTGTCGCAGCCGTCACACTTAAAGTTCTTTTCCCCGCTATGCTTGTACATGTGGTTCTTCAATCGATTGCTGTTGAACGCCTTCCACCCGCACACACTGCACACGTGGTTCCTGACCTTCAAGTGCGTGTCTCGTAGGTGCGTCATCATCATGCTTCTGAACACGAACGTCTTCGGGCAGTGCAGGCACTTCACTTCTTGCCTGTTCTTGTGCTCCGCCGCCATGTGCCTGGACCTTTTGTAGTGGCTCTGGAACATCTGCGGGCACATTGAGCACTTATATTTCTTGTCCAAATCGTGCTGGTTCTTTTGGTGTGTCTTCAGTTTGGACCTTGTCTCGAACTTCACCCCGCACTCGGGACATAGGACGCCATTGTTTTCGTGCACTGACTTCATATGTAGCCTTAACAGGTTTGCATCTTTGAAGTTTTGACCACAGACCTCGCAGAGGATTGCCGATATCCCCTTGTGGTCTTTGTTCGTGTGGTGCAAGAGAGGGCCGAAAGTGTAAAAGCTGGCGCCGCAGGCAAGGCAGTTCACCGCGAAGTTGTCGAGTTTGAACGCGACCATGCATACTCCAATGTCTTTATTGTATCCGATACCATGTTTATCGATCAAATGGTCTATCAGGTCATACAAATCGGTGATATTCTCCTGGCAGAGTTTACACGCCATATTGGAGATGTCTATGTATACGACCTGCTCCCAATAGTTGTTCATTGCTTGCTCTTTAACGTCGTCTCCAACGTGAACCTGCTGATGGTTCTTCAAGTCTGAAGATTCTTGAAATATGTCATAGCAATAGAAACATCTGTAGGAACTCTTCAACCAGCGGAATGGCATCACGGTCGATTTCAATAGCACCTGGAGGACGTTGTTCCTCATGATCTTCAACCTGCCCTTCGAAGTGAGGGCGACTTTCGGTTGTGGTGTTATCAGTGCAGTATTAATGTCCTCGTATGTGGTCATCTCAGTACTGTCCCTCGGCCGTTTTGCAGCTTTCTGGCCACCTCTAGGTTCTCCTGTAAGGAAAACGCATTTTGTTTTATATTGGATAGATTTTTGATGCTTCTCAGGTGGCCAGAATTTCCATTGAAAAAATCTGATTGTCACATCATCTGGGAGAATCATTGGTTTAAACTAGAGCTCTTCGCGATCAATGTTCATTGTTTATTCTCCATACATTTAAATGGGCCATCACAATATAGAACACTAAACTATAAACAATTATTTTTCTTTTTCATATTTCAGATTATTCTCAAAAGGCAAGCTCTTAGCGTTACGAAGGCGATTATATCAGCAGGCGGTCTTCTACAGGAAGATGAGGAAAACGTTCACGATGATAAAATTCTGGTCGCCCATAACAATATGGCATAGTTAGGATGATAAATCAGAGAACTACAATGAGGATTTGTTAAGTCTTTACAAGAAGCGGGTGTTCAATCCCCTCTGAGCTACAGTTTTCGAGGACAGTGATGATCAACCAACTCGCACTTACAATTAACTAACGCAACGGATATATAACCTTGACTCTCCACATGAGAGAACACCTCGAGTCTCAGTAGTGGGATCTCGTGTGCCAATCATTCTTCATGGGAAATAATTTATTAATATCCATTGGATATGTAGTCGCCATTAATAGAGTTTATTTATAGATGAGAAATCAATGTACTGGTGAAATTAATCTAACTCATCTTTTACTACGCCGCGTAAGGGTTAGGATATAGCCACCGGAAGAAATAATTGTAAAATAAAAATTATTAATCAAACAATTGTTATAACTAGTTTTAATGAGCTGTTCGCCAATTGCTTATTCTGTAAACAATTTTACCAAGAATAAGAAGAAGGAGGGTAGTTCATCATTTTCGCATATGATTAATGGAAAATTTATAAACTAACTTCAATATACACAACAATGTTAAATAAGGAAAAACTGTGAACTTTTTAAAAATTATAGAGTTGCGCAATCTCTGGAATATCAGTACTTAAGACGTACTATTTGAGATGCAGGGAGGGATTTCCAAGATTCCTACTTCTTGTAGGAAGTCGGAGGAATGTCCAAGGACGACCATAGATCTTCCAAGCATTCTTCTAGTTTACGTCATGCGGGCTTTCATCTTCAAAGATCGCTGTACGTCTCTCGTAGTCGCCTTATACTAGAGACAAGGGTTTCCTTAGTCCTATTCTTAATACCTCAAGAGTAGAGCTGATGATTTTCTATCTATGAATCGTTGTGGACGTCTCATGGCTAAGTTAAAGCGTGTTGCTCTAATAAAAGAAAACAGCTGATTCATTTTATTTGTATTCTTCGTAATAATGGAACTCCTTTTCGTGCGCATCCAAAGTATCAAAATCAACGAATCCACGTCTGCACCACCGGCAGACCCGTCCGAAATTGCCAGTGTGTACTTTCATATGCGCCCTGAGGTTACTGGACCTGCCGAACCGCCTGCCGCAAATGCTGCACGCGTAGTTCTTCTCCCCGCAGTGCTTTCGCTTGTGGAGTTTGATCATCCATTTGATGCCGGTCTTATATTCGCAGATGTCGCATTCGTACTTTGCCGTCGAATGCATTGACTGGTGGTGCAACAGCATAGCACCTTTAGTAGTGCAAACCTTCGGGCAATGCTCGCATTTTATCCGATACTTCTCGACGTTGTGCACGTTGCCCATGTGCACTTTCATCTGATACAAGCTCCCGAAGGTCATGCTGCACAAATTGCAGCCGTGCATTCGTACTTGTCCATGGATCCTCTGCTTGTGCTTGTCCAGTTTGTGAAATGCGTCGAAGACCTTCCCGCAGACCGTGCACCTGTGCCCGATGTGACAATTGCTGATGTGCCTCTTGAGCCTGACCTGATCGATGAAGCCGAGCCCGCAGATCTGACAGATGTACCTGTGCTCTATGTGATTTTTAAACATGTGAACGAGCATACATGAGAAATTGTCGAACCTTTCTTCGCATAGAACGCATTGCATTACTGTTTTGTTGAGTGTGAATGGGAAAACGCATGGACCTGTCGATCCATCGTACTCCTCGTTGTGTTCCGAGACGATGTGCGCTACAAGTTTGTCTACATCATTAACCTTCATATCGCATATCTTACATGAGATTTTCGACACATCTATTTTCACTGGTACGTCTTTCGATATTACCCTCTGAGGTATGAACGTCTCCAAGTCGATTGATGAGTGTTTCGAAGAGTGCTCTTTGAGTGTTTCACAGTCTTTCATGTATTTGTTGCAGTAGAAGCACTTATATCCCCTAGAGTTCCAATGGAAGGGTATCACGTTCCCATATTGCAGCAGCAGAATTATATTCTTACGGACGCTATGCAAACGTTCAAGGTACGTCTCCTGTACCACTTGTTTGATCTTTATCCCTGAAAAGAGATATTGATCGTTACGTTAAATATCTACTATATGTAGGTGGAGAAAAAACTCATTTTGGTTGCCTCATGCGACATTTACTTACGACCAGTAAGTAGCGTATAAATGTTACTTTGTTTCGAAGGAAAATATAATTGCCAGGGCAAGGAAAAATGTTTTATGCCCCAAGGCTATGAGGGTAATGTGATGCCTTCATTCCCATAGGAATTCGCTCACAGGGAGATAGTCAAGGCCGTTCATGCACCATGCTGGCCATGTGCGTTCATTATTGTGTTCCGGTTTAAAAGGCGCTGTAGTTAGTGAAAATACTAATATAACCTGACATAAAATCTTTTGTCCCGTGGCGGCCACAATTTGATCAACCAGTACCACGTTATTTTCAGCGGGCATATCACTTACTATCAGGTGAACTACCCGCTCGTCCAGTCGCATAAAATCGATGTAATATATGTGATGATGATGATAATGATATAATAAATTGCAAGTTACATCAGTTTGTATAGTAGAGGCGAAAAAGATAAATGAGTACAGATTAAATAATATAATAACTAAAAATATAGAAAAAAGAAAAAGTATTATTAGACTCTATATACCATCTTAATTGTTTCAATAATTATAAGATGTAACAAATTTCAAAGACTCAAAAACAGTAAATAAAACACCGAAACGGCAATAAACAAAACACATTAAAAGAAAAATGGATTTTAATAACAACTGATAAGTATTCAAGAGTTGTCAAAGAAAGAGCGATAAACGAAAAGTTGGGAAGAAGAAATAAAAAAAGGCGGATGGTATGGAATGGCCTAGAAGACATAGAGGCGTGGAAATCTGTAAAGGTCTTTGTCGAAAGCCAAGTAGTATGTACAATGGTACAACGATAAGAAAGGTTAAACTATTATTTATCCAAAAGTTAATTTGCACAGAAAGAAAATAACTCACAAATAGGAGAACTTTTCGCTTAAAGCCCCTCTCCCAATCTACTTAGGGATGATTGGAACAAAAATTAAGTGCAGTTAAGAGTAAGCAAATAAGTTATTCCACGTAAATATAATAAAATATTTATAACAAGGTTATTTATTAAATTCTCAATCAGCATCATCAGCCTGCGCTAGTCCACTGCTTATAAACCTCTTAACACCTCTTTTAAAAAGTTACAATCTTCATATGTTGTTTCACAGCCGTCTACTCATGAAAGAAGAGTTTCTCTTCTTTTAAAATTGTGCTGATAATACTGATAGTTTATCCTTTAATTTTAAAGTTAATGTTCTTATCATTCAACATAGAATTCCCCAAAGATCCCAAAACAGATTGACGCGGAGCTGTCCGTTTCTAGCGGTTTCCTGCTAACTTCTTCAGAACTTTGGACAATATCTATGGTAATTGTAAAACTATCCACATTTTTATCATTTACCTATCATTCTACTTATATATATAAATATTTTGTTACACTATATACATATATGATCATCATCTTCATTTATTGATATTACACTGTTAGATTGTTTTGTCACATTCAAAATTTTTTGGATTAACAATCTCCATTCATTTCTTTAAACCCATTTTCAATGCACGTATTCTCCAGTTAACTCAGCACCTTCAAGTTCATCTCTAACGAACTCCATTTGTACTATTTCAGCGTCATCTAATTCATCAACGATGTTAATGCTTGGTTGTAAATACTTCTTAACCTCGTACTCCGGGTGGTTGGTTTTCACATGGCTTCTCAAGTTGGACTGGTACGCGAAATATTTATCACACACGGTGCATGGGTACTTCTTCTCCATGCTATGTATAACCGTATGGGTGTTCAAGTTGTTCTTCTTGGAGAATTTCTTCCCGCAAAACGTGCAAACGAACTTCTTGTCGCCGTTATGCTTCAGCATGTGCAGCTTCACGTCGTAGGGCCCGAAGAATCTGTCACCGCATATTTCACACTCGACGTTCTTCTCGCGCAAATGTACCCGTCTCATGTGACGGGACATGATGCTCTCCTGCGGGTAGACTTTTGGACAATATGGACACTTGATTTTTAACTCTTCAACTCCATGCACGTTTGCTAAATGCAGCTTCTTGAAGTAAGGACTTTTGAAAGTCTCGGGACAATGGGGACAGGTGGAAAGATTAATCATGTGGACGTTTTTTTCGTGCAGTATCTTCTTGGATAATGTTGTCAATGTGATACCGCAGTGCTCGCAAGTGTAACCACCTTCCCTGTGGTAATACCGATTATGCATTTTCAAATGATTCTCCCCTTGGAAACTGGTGCCGCAGACGTCGCATATGTAATCGTGGGAGAGGTGGTGTTTGTTCGCATGACGGAGCAAATATTCAAAGAAGACGAATCTCATATTGCAAATTGGACACGTCGGTTGGTCTTTGTCTAGTTTGAACGGTAGCAGACAGTTGGGGACACTGACGTCGTACTCCGCGTCGTGCGCTATTATCAAATGATGGATCAGCTGTTCCAGATCGCTGACAGACTTTTGGCATAATTTACACGATATACCAGTGACATCGATTTTCACCGCTGCATCCCTGTTCCTGTTGTTTTTGGTCCTATCGTAAACGACTAGTTCCAAATTGGCAAACTGATGAATCTTGGCGGTGTGCTCCCTTAACAAATCTGGATCTTTCATTGGCTCAGAGCAATAGAAACATCTGTATCTCCCCTTGTACCACATGAAGGGGGTAACGTTACTGTATTGTAATACGTATTCAACGTTACGCCTCTTTATCGACAACTTACGCGCCATTTCCGTTTTCTTGTATTTGTCCTCGACTGTGCTCAATTTTGCACCTGGAAAGAAATTTTGGTTTCTTTATTCTCATATTTAGTTCATCATCATCTTCATTATCATCAGCCGATTGACTTCCACTGCTGGACATAGACCACCACCAAATATCTCCAAGTTCAATCAAGCACTGTTCGCACCCAGCGGCTTTCCGCGACCTTCGCCAGGTTGTCGGTCCACCTCGTGGAGCCGTATATTGGTTACTCCGGTCTTTCTCATTACTTTCGATTCTTTCAATAAAATCTTCATATAAATTGACCATACATTAATGTTAGTTACTAGATATATTCGTTTTCTACCATTTTGTTTTTAATAATCGGGATGATCAGGATTAAAAATGACAATTTAGATATTCACAGATATATTATGTACACATTTACAATAGAAACATGGGATAATTAGACAAGAATTATAAATAATATTCTATTAAGCTTATTCTATTGAAATTTTTTAAGGAATTATAATTTCACAGCTTACATAAAATATATAATTTCTTATCACAATATATCTTTAAAGAATATGCTTATCTTGCAAATAGAATTTAAAGCTACATAAGTTTCTTAAGTTCTACGCAAAAATGAGCATTATTTGTTGAGAATCTTATAATCCTAAAACGTAAGTTACCACAAAATTTTATAACTTAAGTTGATTGCACACAATGTAATATGCTATGGTTCACTGTGGTTTTGATATAAAAAAAAAATGCATACAAATCTGAGTCAGGATCTAGGATATAATTAAAACCTACAGTATGTATAGTTGCCACACATCACATTTAGCTGCCTACGTGGCACAGTATTTTACAGCTTGCCTAGTGACAAGAGATCCACTGGTTCGATTGGGAACTTTGGTCGGATGTAAAGTTTTTGCGAACCCGCCTGCGCCCAGCTATCTACCCTGGTATTGCAAATTTTCTGCCTCACAAGCGTTGCTGTGGTCTGGCTCTCAATTTATTAGAGACTGAGTATTCCGAGTCAATGCAATTTAGTATACACAGCCGCTTTGCAGATAAAATAAAGGTTTATTTATAAGTGATATTTATACTCGGGACTGCAAATGACCATATTTTTTATGCATTTCCTTATGCGACGTCAAATTACTACGCCTGAGGAACGCCTTTCCGCACACGTCGCAGTTGAACCTCCTCGCGCCTTCATGTTTGACCATGTGCATTCTGAGTAAGTAGTTGTCGAAGAATCTCTCATTACAGACAGAACACACAACATTCTTCTCTTTCAAATGCGTCCTCCGTATGTGGTCCTTCATGAATGAGTTCCTGGTGAACATTTTCCCGCAGTACGTACATTTGTGTCCGATGTCGTGGACTTTGATCAGATGTTTCTGCTTGTGGTACTGTGATTGGAACAGCTCTGGGCACTTGGGGCACTTGTAATCCTTCGCGTTGTGGCTCTTCGCTTTGTGCCGGCTCAGGCACCATTGGTTCTTGTATTTAGTACCGCACACGTCGCACTCGCACGCACCCGTGTGTGTGTATGTGATGTGCACCTTCAAATTGGTCACGCTCTTGAAACTGCGGCCGCAGAAATCGCAAATTCTGTTATTATTACTGTGCTCGGAGTTTATGTGCCTCAATAGGATACCGAAATATCTAAAAACGCGATTTGGACAAAACGGGCATGCTATGTTGTCTTTTATCATCTTATAAGGTTCTAGACATCCGGTTACAGACTTATCATAGGCCGCTTCATGCTTGGATATAAGATGATCTATCAAAACATCTAAATTGTCCATTTGGCGACCGCAAACTTTACAACTTAATTCCGTTGTGTCCACTTTCACCGTTATCCTTTCACCTTTACACTTCTTCATGCTCTTTGACTTCAAGTCGCATACGGGATGCTCTAAAATAGTGTGCTCCTTGAGCTCATCGAATTCAACAAATTTCTTAGAACAATAGAAGCAACAGAACTTCGCGAAAAATTTGAAAGGCAACGCAGTGGACATGTTGAGAACACATTGGATATTTTGACGTATTTGCAATATATTCTGTTTCTTTTTCGGTTGCAGCAAATTTTCTTCGGTGAAGTTGTTATCGGCGGGAGGATCTATTTTAACTAGCATATTAATTTTACACCTGTTCATGTGCTGTTTTAAACCTTGCGATGAGTTTAACTGTTTGGAACAATGCGGACATTTGGCGCTGCCGTCGTCCGGGTGATCGCATTGCGTATGCTTCAGTAGGAGGCTGTAGGAAGCGAATGTCAGCCCGCACCATTTACATTTTCTGTAGTGGAAATCGTTCTGATGGCTGCGCAGCAAGCTGTGGGATTCGAATGTTTGCGAGCACTCGGAGCAAGGGTATCCCCCTTCGCGATGGTTGTGCCGCAAATGCAATGCTAAATCTCTCTTTTTGTTAAAGGACGCTTCGCATTCGTTACAGATGTAACTGTTTTGAGGATGCACATTATTCACGTGGTTCACCAAATATCCGAAGTATTTGAATTGCTGCTCGCAAAAAAGACAACGGAAATCCTCCAGCCTGTATTCTTGAAATGGTGTGTCTACAGATTTATCGTATTCCATACCGTGTTTTACGATCAAATGGTTTATTATTTCATCAAATGTGACAAATGTTTCGTTACAAATTTCGCACGAAATCTCCGAGACGTCGATCTTTATCTCAATGTGATTCCCTTTAATCACTTTCAATGCATAATCTTTCGTCGTGCACGGGGCGTGCGAGCGCGTGTGTTTCTTAAAGTCGGTATAATCTGCATAGCTCTCCCCGCAATAGAAACATAGACACTTCCCCCGCCATTTAAAAGGCAAAATTGTTGTGTTGTTGAATAGAATTTGCAAATTCCTCCTCCTCTTCTCGGAGGTAAAGCTCTCGCACGGGGCTTGCTGTGTTTCATCTGAAAAGAAATCACTCTTTCTATATCTCGTTAAAACAACCTATTTCTTATTTAATTTCTTGATTACATTCGTCGCGGGTTCTCGCTTGGCTAATATATTTTTCATATGCGAAGTCATGTGACCACTCAAGTTTTTCTTCCAAAGGAACTTCTTTCCGCAGAGGTCACAGTGAAAGTTACGCTCTCCGTAGTGCTTAACCATGTGCATTTTGAGACGTTGCGCGTCGAAAAACCTCTCACTACACAAAGTGCATTGTATGTTCCTCTCCTTTAAATGTGTCCGCCTTATATGGTTGATCATAAAAGAGTTCCTAGTGAACAATTTTCCACAATGGGTACATTTGTGGCCTGAACTATGGGCGTAAATCATGTGCCTCTGCATGTGGTGGCGAGACGTGAATCTTTCATTACATTCGGGACATTGGACCACTTTGGTACCATGCACTTTGCCCAAATGTATTTGTAAATGATTATTGGTATTGAATTCCATATTGCAATGGGAACAGCTGATTGCGGCGTGCCTATGCCTCCGCGAAACATGAGCACGAAGGTTGGGATGAGATCGGAAACATTTCCCGCAGTACGAGCAGATGTTCTCATTGTCCGTATGTGATAAGCTTATGTGCTTTAGTAGCATGGTGAAATATCTGTAAACCTCACCACAAATTGGACAAGCGAACTTATCCTTAATAAGTTTAAATGCTTGTAGGTAGAATTCTAGAGATTTATCGACATTAGCCTTGTGTTCGTTAGTTAGATGATTTAACAAATAGTGTAAATCAGACATTGGTTCATAACAAACCTTACAAGAAAGAGTAGACACATCAATTTTAATACGACCCTCATCTCTGTTTCGTAATTTCAAAGAATTTAATTTTACATCACATGATGAGTGTTTCGCGACGGTATGCTGTTTCAGTACATCGCAATCGGTAAAGTCTTCACGACAAAAGAAACATCTAAACCTACTCAAGTAATATTTAAATGGGATAGCTGTTGACATATTAAGGATACAGGCGAAACCACTTTTAATCCGCTTAACAGTTAGTTTCCTCTCATCGACTGTATCTAATAAACTGCTAGTGTTAACGCAATCGACGCATTGTGTACAGAAAGACGCGTGCCGGAGGAAACTCTGTTTTGTAGTCATAACTTTGAAGCAATAACCGCATTGCAGCCCGCCCAAATCATGATCTATTTTCATATGCTTTAACCTTTCACTCGCAGAAGAGAACGATCTAAAGCAAATGTTACAGGACGATGTGTGGGCATTCATTTTATGATTTTGAAAGTCAACATTATTACGAAATGTGAGAGAGCATTTTAAGCATCTATAAATTGTTCTATGTTGCGTTCTGACGTGGGCATCCAAGTCACGTTTTTTATTAAATTTCTGCTTACACTGCTCACATATGAAACAACGTAGCGGATGGCAGTTGTTATTGTGAATAATTAATTTATTGAAATAATCAAATTTTTCATCGCAGTGTAAGCATTTTAAATCTGCCAGACGATAAGCTGTTATATCTAAATGAACCTCCCTATCGTAGTTCAGTTTATGTTTTACCGTCAAATGATCAACGATAAGATCAAAACTAATGAAAGTCTCTTCGCACAATTCACAAGCAATATCCGATACATCAATTTTGACTTCAGAATCGCCAGATTTAACGAGTCTGATCGCCCGGTCCGTTTCTGTGACCGCGCCATGAGACCTTGTATGTTTCCTCAAGACATTGCAATCAGCGAAATCATCACCGCAGTAAAAGCACATGTACTTTCCCCGCCATTTAAACGGTATCAACGTCGTGTTGTTGAACAATGTCAAAAGGTTCCCTCTCCTCTTTTTATTAGCACTTGGTATCACTGCCCCTCTTTTAAAATCTGGAAAGAAATTTCCCATTTGTATAACGTACCCTAAAAACTTTTAAAAAATATGTTACTATGTACTTTAAAATTTTTGGGACACTTACAAACTTCTCGGAGTATTTAATAAATGTTTACTATATCTAGTTAGCCTTTAGTCTTACATCTATAAAAACATTATAGGTAATAATTTAACCGTTAGCTAAAATACGTTAATAACGGATCATGGTTAAAAGATCTGCTGGTAACTGTGGTAATGGATCCGTAACAAATGTGTTGGTTGGTAACCGAGTTCCTGTACGTTATTTGAATTGAATTGTTGAATCTTAAGTTGCTAAACCGAATCGAAAAACGTTGTAAATTTTCGGCCTCGGCCAACCATCCATCATCTCATTTTCTGTATGTATTACTATCTATAAAATGATTATACATATTTTCTACATTTTGCCTTTTTTTTTGTCACAAAAAGCTATATTACTATCTCCGAGGCTCTTTGACTAACCTTGTAACACGAAGACTCTGGGCCACATGTCCCGACGCCTAGGTGGTTACTACTCTCATATTGTAAATCTGTCGCTATAACATCACGATAATATATACGAGCCGGGGTATCTTGTGCGAACTTCATCATCAACAGCCTCATTGTCACTTCAATACCATGTGAAATTTATGTTATAAAAAGTCAACATTGGAATCTTATTGTTAATATGTTGCTTAGATATAAATTTATTTGTCATTTAATATTTGCAGACATCTTATTGTGCGAGGTCAAATGGACGGCCAGGTTCTTCTTCCGATAGAATCCTTTACCGCATACATCGCAGTGAAAGTCCCTAGAACCGCTGTGTTTCACCATGTGAACTTTCAGTTGATCCTTATCGAAGAACTTCCTTCTGCACACCGCACATTCGACTTCGCGCTCCGACAGGTGTGTCCTCCTGACGTGATTCTTCATGAACGAATCTTTCACGAACATCTTGTCGCAGTGCGTGCATTTGTGGCCCAGTCCGTGCGTTGTCAGCATGTGCTTCTGTTTCCCGTAATCTGTCAAGAATCTCTCGTTACACTGTGAGCATGAGAACTCTTTGGAGCCGTGTAACCTCGCCCTATGACTCTTCAGTTTGATCATCGATTCGAATTTGGAGTTACAGTGTGCACATCTGAAAGAGCCTTTCCCGTGTAAGCGGGATACGTGTGATGTTAGAACAGCTTCGCTTCCGAATCGTGAGCCGCAAGTTGAACACAAATGCGACTTCGGATTGTGATCAGTCTTTATATGTTTTAGTAAGGAGTTGAAGTATGCAAATTTTTTTGGACATTTCGCGCATGGCATCTCATATTTGATTAGTTTGAATGTTGGTATTACCATATGCGCATCCCTGTTGTATTCAGCATCGTGTGTTTTAATTAAATGATCTATAAGATTGTTGAGTTCATCAAAATTTTCCATACAAATTCTACATGATAACGAAGCTATATCCATGCTTGCGTGAGAGGTGGTCCTTTTAAGAACCTCTGATAGACTTCTCTCTACGCTTTCGATGGTATGCAAAGTAGTGGTGTGATCTCGCATCTCCTCATGCTTCAGAAAACTCTTGGAGCAATAGAAACAAGTGAATCTGTTCTGATAATACTTAAACGGTATAGCCGTAGACATTTTTATTATACACTCTAAATTTTTTCGATGAATTTCCAAAATTTTACGACGTGACAAATTCTTCCGCGCTTCAGACCTTTGACTATTGCAAATAATCTTTCGAGACTTAACGTCTACATCAAGATATGACTTTTGTCTGTGATTTATGAATATGTGTGATATTAAACTTCCAACGAATTCAAACTTCAGATAGCATACAACGCATTTCAAATCTCTCAAGTTGCAGCAAACAACTGGTAGGTTTACTTCATCATCAATACCAAAATCATGTTCACCTATTAGATGATTTACTATCGAATCCAAATCTTCAAATATACGTTCGCATATCTTGCAAATAACTTCGGATACGTCGCATTTCACTTTAACAAAATTCTGCGTCAT
Source organism: Byasa hedistus (assembly GCA_029286795.1). Lineage (NCBI taxonomy): Eukaryota > Metazoa > Arthropoda > Insecta > Lepidoptera > Papilionidae > Byasa > Byasa hedistus. The sequence goes on from JAGSMW010000039.1 coordinate 1,268,436, forward strand.
GTCTTCAAAGAATTCCAGAATTTTTTCATCGTGCAACTTGGTGTGATCTTGCAGATCTTTATGTAGAATTAAGTTTTTGTTACAATAAAAACAAATGTAATTTTCACGCCATTTAAACGGTATTAAGGACGTGTTACTGAAGAGTGTTGCCAGAGCCCGTCTACGCATCGCTGTCGCTTTAATCGCTGTCTTATGTTTTGCGTCTGTAAAGAAATGATCATCCCATCAGAACGCCATGTTTTTTTATTCAACGAAACGAGCAGAACGTTACCTGATGGTGATACGCCCGCGCATAAAAATTTAGGGCTAGTTAGATTGATAAATAATGCACCCATTGTTCACATTTTATTAAATAACACTGTTTTGTATTTGGCTTATTAAGAGATTACATTTGCAAAGGTGCAACAAGTTTGCTGTGCCGCGTCATGTGGTTGCGCAGACTCTTCCTCCAATAGAAACGTTCACCGCACACATCGCAATTAAAATTTTTCTCGCCGCTGTGCTTCACCATGTGCCTTCTTAATAGTATGTTGTTAAAGAATTTCATGTTACAAATCGTGCACTCTACATTCTTTTCCTTCAGATGTGTCCGCCTGATGTGGTCCCGCATGAAAGAATTCCTCGTGAAAAGCTTGCCGCAGTACGAGCACTTGTGGCCGGATTGGTGCACCTCTATTAAATGTTTCTGCCTTAAATATTGTGTCGCGAAACATTCGGAGCACTTTGGACACTTGGCCGCTTTCACACCGTGAGCTTTGGCCATGTGCATGTAAAGACGCGATGGTATGTTACATTCTGCACCACAAATGTTACATTTGAATCTGCCGTCTCTGTGATGGCGCCATATGTGCACTCTAAGGTTCTGATCTCGCCTAAAAGTCTGACCGCAGTACACGCATATTATATTATTGTTAGTATGTTTTTTATTCATGTGTTTTAGTAGAGTACCGAAAAATCTGAAGACTTCATTTGGACAAACCGGACAGGCCATGTTATCTTTAATTAATTTGTAAGGTTGCAAGCAAGTTGTGATGGACTTATCATAATTTGCGTTGTGTTTGTCTATTAAATGCTCTATCAGATTGTCTAATTCATTGATTGTTTGGTAGCAAATCTTACACGCAAGTGAGGATATGTCAATTTTTACGCAAGCCACCGACTCCCTGCATTTCCTGATACATTTCTGCTTGATATCGCACACCGGATGTTCGACTACCGTGTGATCCCTCATTGCTTCCGAATCTGGGAAATCTTTGGAGCAGTAGAAGCAGTTGAATTTGTTCTTATAAAAATTGAAAGGTATCGCCGTGGACATGTTGATGACGATGACAATGTTCTCTCTAATTTGCTTAACGCTGGGTCTCTTCGTTAGATCCTCATAATTTTCGTCCAAATCCATTTCTTCGTAGCCTTCCCTTTTGATTGCAATTCCAAACATTTCCTCGACACCTTTACATTTCCTTTCGTGCATTTTTAAACCCTGTTTGGTGTGAAACTCCTTGTAGCAGTTGTCGCATTGCAAGGAGCCGTCGTCTGGGTGCTCCATTTCTACGTGTTTCTGTTTTAAAGCAGCCGAAGGCAGATTTAACTGGCATATATTGCATCTAGTAAGATGTCTGTTATTTTTGTGTTTTCTCAGGATGTTTAATGAAGTAAAATGCTGCGGGCACAGATCGCATCTGTAACCACCTTCTCTGTGATAATTCTTGATGTGCGAGAACAAGTCTCTCTTCTTGTTGAACTTCTGTTTGCAGTTATCACATATTAAGCAATTCTTTGGATGGTGGTTGTTTACATGTGATACTAGATAACCGAAGTAAGAAAACTTATCGTTGCACTGTAGACATTTTAGATCGGCTAATCTATATTCTTCTATGGCCATTTCCACGTCCTTTTCGTATTCGAGTTTGTGTTTGCAGTTCAAATGATTCAAAGCTTCACCGAGGTTTGGGAACGGTTCGCTGCAAATCTGGCAGGTTATATCTGATACGTCAATTTTGATTTCCATGTTCTGACCGCCTTTCAGGACTTTTAAGGAGTGATCACCGATGGAGCAGTCCCCGTGTGATTTCGTATGGCGTCTCAATTCATCGTACGCAATAAGGTGTTCACTGCAATAGAAGCAGAGGTATTTACCTCTCCATTTGAAAGGTATCACTGAGGTATTGTTGAATAAAATTTGTAGGTTTTTCCGTCTACGCATCGAAGACGATTCGCAGCCTTTGTATTTGCGCGCTTTAACATCTGAAATGGAAACGGTTTTCAACTGTAAATGTACCCTAATTTCATTTGAAACAAAACATTAAAAATTGTGCAATAATATAACAAATTAATTAATAATATTTTAGGGTACATTTAAAGTTACAATTGGTGTTTCTGGCACGTGTAGATAAAAGATCAACGTTTTTACAATTTCGCATTAATTCCCAAACATTTTGACCAACCTAGGACGATAAAAATATTTTTAACATAAATTTTGATGTAAGCTTTTATAAATATTGTTTCTTTCTTAAAAATGATATTTCTTTATATTGAAGGAACATATTGAAAAAATAAAAAATCATCCGTAAAATTTTCGTCTTTTTCTAAACAACTGTTCTAACACAGGTACATGGTGGTTCTACAGAAATTTCTCTCAAAAACTGTAGCAGTCTTTCAATGAACCCTAATTTAGTCAAGGTACTTGATGAGTACAATACGTAGTTAATAGAATTGTGAGAGTATAAAAATCGGCCGCTGAACTCAAACAGCACAAGGCCGTGTTTTGTGGAATAAATCATATGAGACCACTGTCCAACAGGGGACGTCGGTTGAGATGATGACGACGATAAGCATCAAATAAAAAGGCAATGATTCCATGAAATATACACTGTTGGATCTATTTTAATGTAAGGAAGATTTGTTATAGTTTTGGAAAAACACGAGCCTAAATTTGATTTTTTTGGACTAAAAAATTACTAATTTTAGACTGGCTAAACCCTTAAAGCTTCTAGCACCTATTGATGTTTATGCGTTTACGTCAGGATGGTGTACTCTAATGTGCAGCCTCAAACTGTTGTTCTGAACGAAAGCCTGATTGCACACGGGGCAGACAAATCTCCTGTCGTTATTATGGATCCTCATGTGATCTCTCAGGGTCTGCTTCCTAGCGTACGACTTTTTACAGATCTCACACTGGTGTATCCTCTCCCCCATGTGTTTGATCATGTGCTTCTGCACGTGACTCTTCGAGAAGAACTTCTGATCGCACATCGTGCATGAGAAATTCTTCTCCCTCAAATGTACCTCTTTGATGTGAACTCGCATTTTACTCATTATTTGGAACGTCTTGCCGCACACATCGCAGGTGATTGACGGCATATCGGCATTGTGTGCAGTACTGTGATGCCTCTTCCTAGTATAATAGTTGTCGAATGTCTCCGAACAGTATAAACACTTAATGAGTTTCCTCAGGTCGTGGGCTTTCAATTCGTGGTTGATCTTTTGCGTCAGTGTATCTAATACTTCCGGACAATGTCTACACCGGAAACCGAATCCGTGACTGTTCGTGTGACACCTGAGGCGATCCTGACTCAGGAAAGATTTGCCGCACAACTCGCAAATGTAGTTCTCGTAATGCTTGTTCATATGCTGGTTGAGTTTGATGAAATATTGAAAGTCTGTCATGCAGATCGCGCATTGGAATTTGTCCGGTTGGAGTTTGTATGGTATGACGCCATTCTCGCAATTATCAGCGAATGTCTTTCTATGGGCTGTTTTAAGATGATCTATAAGACAGTTAAGATCCTCTATATTTGTATTACATAAGAGACAAATAATTGTCGACACATCAATTTTGACTTTTTCGTCTCGCCTCAAGTACAAAACGGCAGGTTTGACTCTAGGCTCATTGTGTGCGGACTTTGTATGCTCTTTGAGGGGAGCCGTGTCTTTAAAAGCTCTATGGCAATAGAAGCAGAGGTAGTTCTGCCTGTGCCATTTGAATGGGATCACCGTGGATGATTCTAGAATGATTATTGCATTTCTTTTCATCAGGCGATGACGTTTCGTTGCCGTCATAGAGGACTTACTCACTGCCTCGTCTGCCATCACTGGGCGATTCTCACCTAAAATGCGAAATTAAACGGTCAATTCGGCCCTCCCTTTTTCTATTAAACTAATTCAGCACAAATTTTTGATATGAGCACATGTAGCGGTTAAATTTGATTCGAATTCCCATATAAACTTTTTCTTATCCTCCTTGTAACATGACGCTGAGTTCCGGCACAGAAACCAATAAAATGATTGTTAATTATTTAAATCATTTTTAAATACAGATATCATAAAAACTAACAGTTACACAGCCGCTATTCTTATCATAGGTGTTTAATCCTTAAAGTAACTATACATATACTTTTTTCAAAATGTTCTGTTATTTGACAAGCTGAGAATAGCATTTTTTTACAATATAGCAAAGATTAGCTTAAGCTGATGGTGATAACGATGCTAAGTATTATTTATTTAATACGAAGCGCTGGTTAGAATTACTCTTACAACTAGATTACGGTGGTAGAATAGTAGTGGGGATATCAAACTCCATCCCACGTTTAAATCCCCAAGTTATATTTATACTAGTTAAATCTTGAAATCAGTTAACAAACGCCTTTTGATTTTAAATTAAGAGAGTAATAAGAAAGTGAGATTAATTTCATTCTTTATCCACGAAGGATTTGGTTAACATGAAAACGATAAGCCTTCTAAAGAGTTTTTTTAAACCTCCATCAACATCCTGATCATTCTCATCTCCTATACTATTGTCACTATAATAACAAAATTTTGGATATTTTTTTATGTCTTGCAATCTAGACTCACTTTTGCTGCCTATTTTCCGCAGCCCTGACGGTCCTAGTTTTAAATAATTTTTTTCGTAAACTTCGCCAAATTGAAATTTTTTTAAAATTCTTTTTACATGAAAATAAAACTTATCTTTTACTTAAACAGACAAAGTCATAGGGTACTTATTAAATTAATACAAAGCAGAAAAAATTCAGTAAGATTTCCTGAGAAAGTACTAAAGTAATGTATAATTGTTTTTCTGCTTCCAATTTGATTCTCAGACCCAAGACATAGAGGACATAATTTTGAATACCTCACAGACAACTCTATCTATGACAAGAAAATCTAACTCCCAACTGAAACATTTTTTAAAGGTGGAGACGAGTGAGCCTACTTAATTTTCGCATATCAGGGATTTGTGGCTTTTTTTTCCAAGAAAAGCCCACCCCTCTGGGAAAGTGCGTACAGGATATCACATGTCTACAAAAGTTTATCTGAACATGACAGTCATGTTTCCATTCATAAATGTCTCAAAACAGATCGAAGCTATACTCTACCCTCTATAAGAAGTTATGTGTTACTAACGGTTCACATACTATCACATAGACATACATTAACCATTTATTAACTTACATATATATAACAGAAGTTTAAGTTTTTTTTAGCTAGAAACCTAGTGCCTATAAAATTTCAAGAAATTCCAATATTACTAAAATTTATTGGAATTTCGTTATAATTACGAGTATTATCATTTCTCTGCGGAACCCTAATTCTTTTATCATATAATAACGGTCTTTATTTTATATCTTCAGCTGTAATTTAAGTCTAAGTCCTTACAAAATAGCTCCAAAACTTTTGATGACTACTCAAAAGAGAGTAAGAGACAAAAAAATCTTTTAAAAATTGGTTCTTTGGTTATTTTAATTACCCAAACAATCACATAAATTCCACATCTAATAATTATTAGATTAGTAATAGAAAGTCAATGACAACACAAAGTAAGGTATGAGAGAATTTCACCGTTAAGAACTGGAGTTACATATTATTGGTAATAGATGTTTTTAGTACCACCACAGCACTTATTTCTTAACGGCAGTAATAAAACTTTACTAGTTTAAAGGGCGCTCTACCTTGTTATTTAAGTGGAGCACCGACGTTTAACATGTGTCTCAAAGCGACGAGAACAACATGGTGACTATCCTAATAAGATCGTCATTTTTATAGGCATATCACTTGCTATCAGGTGTCTTGCCCATTTAGTTGCTTCTTTACAAAAAATATAACATAATATTCCAATATTTCCAAAACTATATAAAAAAGTTTATATGTCATTGTATAGTTTTCACAAACTATATATGTCTAGTTAAATACACTGTACATAAAAAATTTAGTAATTAAAATGTAAATCAGGGATCGGCAAACTCTTTTTGACAGTAGGTTAAGCAACATATTTCTGATGTATTTAATTATTATACTTTACATTCGGAAGGTGCTAGAAATCTCAACTGTCATAGGTTGCTGATCCCTGAACTTAAATTTTAACAAGTCACAGTAGAGGAAATTAGTGATGAAGGAAAAATATAAATAGTCCAATAAATCTGTATGGAAAATTAAATTGAAATAAAAGCAACAAAATTGCAAGAGTATCTATAAACTGGTGTGAAATCCTTTCTCATTTTCTCAAAGTAAAGGTAATTTATACTCCATATAACAAAAGCATAATTAACAAAATCGCCCTTTTAAAGTTTGAAGCGGTAATTTGAAATATCATAATCATTATCGACGAAACAAAGCTAAATAAGTTATGATTTAAAAAAAATTAACAATATAAATTTCACCAAGTTATAATGTTGAAGCAAAGATTGTTGCATTAAAAATAGCAATATTTTGATGGGACCTTATGAAGTTTCCCTTTTAGCAAATTTTATTAACTTATTACTAACAATCTTTAAGGTCTTCGTTATGCTTGGTCTTGTTTTAATTACCATTATAAACAACAGAAAATACAATCATCTCATTATAAAAAGAATTAAGCAGAAGATACAAAAAAGCTTTGGATGTCCTGCAGAGAGCTTGTGTCCCAGCAGTGGGAAGGCTACTTGAAACAAAACACTGAAACCCTTTTATAATTATTCCTTCATCACAAACTGTTTATAGTCATAAAACGTACATATTAGACCTACCTTTAGTCACACCCTTCGAAGTCTTCGGTTTATCATCAGTCTTAGCCAATTTGACCTTCTTTGTTGTTTTAACAACAGCATTCTTTCTGGGCCTTCCCCTTTTGCCCTTCACTGGTAGTGTTGCCACTGTTATATCCTCCGATACAGTTATTTGCTCCGTATCACTATCTTTTATTACTTCATCTGTAATTTAATATACTTTTTGTGATATCACATAGTCATGGTACTCTTCACTTTAATGAGTGTGTTAACTTGATGGTATTGCTCAAAACATAGTAACGAGAGTAAGAATATTGTCCATAACAGCATAATGTGCTTATCACCTCGACACATAAGATGTAGTATCGTTACTGCAGTGCACAGTAATATTTCTGCAATACTGTTTGCCACAGAAACAGGAACTGCGGTGGTACTTAGAAGGTCTCCGACAGCAGACTACCAATAATGACCTTAGAGTTTAGTCATGATGTTACAAAAACTTGCTTTAAAGTATAATAAAAACCTACAAAACTTTGTATGGACATTACAATGTTGCCCTAAATAACATTTACATTAAAAACTGTAATAGTCAACACAGAGAACACAACTTAAAATAATCTCAAACATTACTCACAAACATTAATCACAAACAACTCATGTCAACACTTTATTACTGATTGAGTATTGGAGTTGTGGAACAGCTTACAAAAAAAAGTGATTAACTCTTCTCCAGTTATTTGTTTCAAATACTGACTCGATAATTATTTGGAAAACTTGCAGTAATAAAGAATCTACTTCCAAGTCAAAGTATTAAGAATCTAGTGTAATAAAAAAAATATATATAATACCATCTGCAAAATCTATTTCTTCCTCAAGATATTCCACCTCCGCATCCTCAGTCCGCTGCAGGGGTTCCACACTCACTTCAGCCTTAACTGGATTCTGATATACAACTACTGTAATAATTAGAACAATCTATCAATTCAATGAACACCATATAGTTGTAATAGTACTTCTTTATAATAATTAGAACCACACCCATACACAGAACTGTAGAAACAGTCACAACCGCTTCAAAAGATAGAAAAGAAAACATTTTTTTTTTTTTTTTTAAATCCGCGAATCTCTTTACCCTTAACTATTTTTGAAATGATAAACATTGTGGTAGCACAAATAACATTAAAGAATATGCACATATTAATAACAAATAACAAATTTCCTTCTTATTATTCATTATAGACCTCCCTCATATTGATCAGTTCTGCACTGCCTGCATTCTCCACAAGATCATTGTGAGGGTCTATCTCTCAGCAGTGGGCATATATTGACTAATGATGATACCAGTTTTTTTAATTTATCATGTTTACAAAGAAAATTACATATAACAATAGCACACTAGTAAGCATGGTAGAAATCACAATGATTTGTCAACAATGATCTATATCAGTCATCGATCACACAAAATATATAACACTATGTAGTTATTATAAAATACTCAACTGCATATAACATAGAAGCTCTCTGCCTTGAAACATGTGTGGTTAAATTTCAACTATCAACATATTACAATTAGAATACTCTGGGTGAGCGTGCTTTACTATCTTCCACAATTTTCACTTAACTTTACCTTTTTTTAATTAAATAGACTAGCACTTGACTACGATGCCATTTGTTAAATGGCAATGTACTCTTGATAATATATTGCTCTAGTCCAGAAGCAGCTTGTTTACTCTTCTCTTAAAGATTAAATCATCGTAAATGGACAGAACCACTGATGTGAGCAGACTATTGCAATGTTTGCATAATAAAAAATAAAAGTTAAGTGCTTTGTGCGGGATAACAACAAAGTAATGAATTCCTGCAGTATGTCTATACATAGAGATGTAACTAGATGATAGCTAATGATAGATGATAGCTGTATGAAATCATACAGTATTAAAAATTATAGGCTAACATTCAGCATATACCTAAAAACTGATACACCAGACTTTTGACTATATATATAATTATACCTTTGGGTTTAAAAGCTCCCCTGCCAATCATATCTACAAATTTCTTCTCAGACGCCAGCACCTGCTTTTTGAAATTGCATGCATCTCTTAACCTTGTAATGCACACCTCGCATATCAGTCTGTTGGGCCCATTTGGACCATCATTATGTTGAGATATCTGTGGAAAATAATACTCAGTATCATTTCTATTTGTACTTAGTGTATTCTTTAGTTTTATGCAACTATGGCAATTAAGTCTCAATGATGATGTGATCTCAATGATCACAGCGCTGCTTTTCATTTATGTTTGCATGAAATAAGATCTAAAGTATTATTTATTTTCTTCAATATGATTAACTAGAAGACTAAATATCATTAAAATTCTTTAAGTAATTTATTTACAAAAATGTACTAAAAAACGATAAAAAATGTTTTGGAATTTTAGCAATGTTATTGATAAATATATAACAATTAAAAGCGAAAATTCAATCAAATAAATAACATTTTTTTTTAATAAATATAATCAATTTTAATACAAACAATAATATAAGTTATGAAAGCCTAGTTGTTTTGTTATAGGAATAATTATATTTACTTACACTTATATCAAAACATTCCAGCAACATATCCGCATAAATTTCCGTATCGTCCATCCATGAATATTCGGTACCCAGATCTTTGTAGCATCCTTCGGAGAGACAGCACCGGCATAGCCCCGGGCTCTCCTTTACAACAATCTCGTCAAACTCCATTGTATAGTATTAAATTATCATTTTTACTTATAAACAAACTAATTTTTAGAGAGAAATTCGTTAGAAACCTATCAAAAACAATATTTTCACAAGCGGAACGCCATTTTGTTTATGATGATAATAGTGAGCATAGCTAAAACCAGTTAAAGGTGTCAGATCAAAAAATCTATACTTTTTTAAGTTTCTTTTTAAGCACAATTAAAGTACAGTAATATGATTTACTGTCAATAAAAATTTAAAATAATTTACTACAGGACCAAACCTTCTTTTAACAAATTATAACTGTATTACACATTTTTCAAATTATATAATAATAAATTGTTTAGTAAATGTTTTCTGTAGGTCCTGTTGCATTTTATTCTTTTAATATAACGAAAATTTGAAATTGTTTTATTAATTATATATGATTTTTGGATCAGATTAGAAAATTGTTTCTTTGTAAAATAGTGCTAGACCACTGAAAAAATTTTATATGAACTGTACCGGTTCTACCTATTATCGTAAAAATTAAAAAAAAAAATTGGAAAAAACTTCTTCAAAAATCAGTGTTTTTCTTATAAGAATTTGAATTTTTTTTCGTGTTCATTAGTAATTACTTATGTCAAAAATACATTAATAATAAATTAACTTTTAATATTTAAATGATTTAAGATAATTTATAAAACGGAGTAAGGACCTAAACCAGAACGCATTAAGCAGGGCTGTTTAGATAGTTAAAATAATTGATTTTCTGCAAGCACCCCCTATTCTTAGAAACGTCAATGTCATTCAATAATTGTTTTGCTTGATTTAGCCTTCGGAAATTGTATGAAATGTATTAATTATATTATTTAATGTAAAACTATAAAAATGGACCCAGTTAATATATGTAGATGTTGTATGGCCGAGGGTTATCATAAAGATTTAAATTCCTCAGATTCATATTTTGATATCAAGGGGACTTATTCGGATATGTTACAGGAATGTTTTGATATTGTAGTAAGTCAATTATATTACACTTATGTTTATAAAAAGTACAAGCTGTGCTCAAATTTTGTTAACTCGTTCTTGTTAATACATAACTTAATAATGTCATATCTTTCAAAAATATTTTATTTTCTGTTTAAATGTTTCAAATTTAAATATAAACTTTGATGTTAATATATGCATGCAATGTTACTTTACCAATATAGTTACACTTTAATACGAATATTGTGAATATGTGACGACATTAAAAATTTAATATTAAACATTAAGAATTAAACATTAAGAATATTATATGTAACATTTGTCTAATTAGTTTAGTATGAAATTCTAATTAATAATTGTTATTGGAGTATATTAGTGGTAAGTCTCTTGCGCCGAAGTTCAATATTCTTTTTTCCTCTTAATAATTCATAAGATCTGGCCGAACACTAGCTACCACAGCAGTGCCCTTCTCTGTTACTGAATAATCTGCTTCCTAGCCAGGGAAAATGTATCTGACATTATTTAACACATGATTTAAAAACCTGTCAGTTACCACTTCATAATCTTGTTTTTATTAAATAATTTAAATAGCATAGCATCACATTGAAGTAAACTTGTTGAGAATTAAGGCAGTATATTTTGATACTACACTATCAGCAGCAAACTTCTAATAGGAAAATATAAAAGCTAAAGGCATGCAGTTGTACCTTCTTACGCTTGTCTTTGGCAATAAACACTTTACAGCATTATATCATATAAAAATAGAATACATAATTTCTTCACAGCTATCCAAGAATCAAATGTGCAATTTAATCTGTGATGTATGCATCAAGAGTCTACACAGCTCACTATGCTTCAAGAGGCAGGTGTTGAAGGTTGAACTAGATTTCATTAAGTGGATGAAGGGGAAACATGAAAATGGTTAGTTTAGTTTTCATCATATATTATTTAAAATAACTGGGTCGGGATTTTGTTCTAAAAAACTTAAACCAAACCTGGGGTGTACCACTAGAAGACTTCAAGACACAGTGAGTTCAGTCTGCACGTTATCGGAACACAAAAAATAATAAGTTATAGGTGCCTAGTGATAGCTGTGACATCATCTATCATCCAAGTCCTCTCGTGACCATGACTGTTGCAAAGCATACGAAACGTCAGGATTTAATAATATATGTTACATAAACGCGATAAAATTTGTAAATTTTAGTTTTAATAAATGAAATATTTGCAGAAATATAAGAAATCACTATAGGCTTCACCATCCAATTTCTAGTAATCCAATGACTCCCCAATATGTTCACCAGGTCTCCACTTCAGGTTCTTTCTGCTCCATTGGCATTTCAATTAAAAACTATTATAAATTCTCTTGACAGAGTTTAACATGTGTACTTGCGGAAAGCTGAAGGTACGTTCCGCTGGCTAGTGTTAGTGAGGAACACTACATATCCGTCAACACTAACAATATTAATATACTAACAGTACAATGTATGCTGTTCAAAAAAGTTTATAATCTTAGGGATGGTGATTCTGCAACCAGTTTTTTGTAGTTTAGGCTTCTTTTGTAATACCATTGTTGATAATTGTATCGCTATTAAAATATTTGATTCGCAGATAACATAATGACAGTTAAAGATGAACCGAAAGCTGATGAAGACGATGACACGGAATCCGACAATTATATCATCTGTGAAACAGGTATACTGTTTGCTTACTATTAACTTGTACCGATGATGGCTCAGTTTTTGTTAAGTTGAAGAATGAAGCTGTGGATGATGATGTTTGTAAAGAACAGTTCTGCTTTCATATGATGACAGAAACTCAGCTATGCTTTCATTTCATCACATTCTACTAACATCTAAACTCACATGAGACTTTGGAACCGAACTTGGGTTCTTGCGTTATAAGCCATGTCGTATTGTTTCTGTTCCATAAGAATATTTTTAAATTACTTGATAGTTGAGTATTATAAAACTTTTTACTAAATCTTGAATGTCTAAATGCAAGTTAAATGATTTGGGAATTTTTAATTTATCATTACTTTTCTCAAATTATTTAAACCAAAAACAATTAAGTTTACTTTATAAATGAGATTAGTGATCTCTGTTATATGAAACTGAGAGTATGTTCTATTTCACAAAGTGAAGATGTTGTATGGTGATAGAAATAGGAGCAGCAGTGGTACCTTGATGGTGTCCAGCAACAGAGACATACCAACAGTAAATAAATTACCTAGCATTTCTGTTCTTTCAGCAAATGATACTTCACCGAGTGAATCTGAAACGAAAGAGCAACCAAAGCGGAGGCCGAAATTGTCCACAAAGAAAGAGACAAAAGATGATATATTTAAGACAGACAATAATTTAATCAATGAGTTCATCGGTAAGCTTTAAAGTTTTATATATCGTCGGTTAAAAAGAAAAGTCGCATAAACAAAAAATTTTAAATTTTTCAGTCTCTCTTCTAAAGGTTGCAATTTTAATAATTTATCATTTTAGATATTAAGCTTAATTTCAAAATATTTTTGGAATATGTCACTTTTCCATTTGACTGACGATATATATAAGTATTTCTACAATTTTACTTATTTTCTGTTTGTTTTCTTATAAATGGTTAGCAATTGTGTGATGAAGCGAGTGAGTGTCAGCGCCTGATAAGAATTGGCGCGAGTTGGTACCAAATTAGACTGCTTTCAAGTTAAACCTACTAGTTAAGTTTCAATGATAGAAGATGAAGAATTATAAATTTTATATTTATTTATTATAGTTATAATACTTTTGGTAAAATAATAATTTGTTTTTAGACAAAAAGTATGTGGAGGTGAAAGTGGAGCCGAAACCCGAAGGCGACGGCGACGACAAGTATTTGAGTGATTCAAGTATGTTTACTTTATATTCGACACTACGAGTGGGACGTTGACCTGATGGTAAGTGATATAACCTATAACAATGTGGCGTTTGTTAGGATGATTAACACAAAACCACATTGTAATCGTCGTCGTGAGCAATGTCTTCTTTTTTTCAAAGTAGCTAACAGTAATAATTTACAGTAAAACAAACCGATAAGATCACGAGCTCACGGTTAGAAGTAAAGCGTAAAGTTAGAACCAAGAAGCACAAAGGGGATCGAAGCTGGCGAACGAAGAAGATCAAAACATTGGTTAACAGGCTGGCCAGTTCTATAAGTGAGTTATGTTTATCTTTGCAATAGTGATAGATACTTGTACTGGTGATAGACAATTGGTGTGATAAAAACTTTTTACCAGGTTCCAGTGAAATCGGCGACCTGGAAATGGACGAGAAGATCAGCCTAAGGAAAGGTGGAAAGCGGAAAATTACCATATCGCAGAAGGAATCGAATATCGACCTCATGTGGAGCTCCCGGGGAAGCACGGAAAAAGCGAAGCACAGGGAGAACCTACAAACTATACTGGAGCACAGCAACGCCGTTCCATTCAAAAACAAATCCCTCCTCGGCTACGTGTGCGGGTACTGCGATGACACCTTCCCTGATCCGGCAGACCTGAGAACGCACACCGGCACCAAGCACGAAATGGATCGTTTGAACTTAAAATCCAACTTCGATATGTCAGAAAACAACGTGAAGTTGGACGTCACGGGCCTTCTGTGTTCACTGTGCAACCAGGTGATGGTCGACTTGACAGCCCTGAAAGATCACCTAGTCAAAAGCCACGACAAGACCATACACACGGACATTAAGGACCACATACAACAGTTCAAGCTTAGGAAGGGCGAGGTGTACGACTGCGTGATGTGCACCTCCACGTACGAAACCTTCAAGATGTTGAAGCAGCATATGAACAAGCACTATAGTAACTACACGTGCAGCAAGTGCCACTCCTCGTTCGCGACGAAGAGGTCCCTCAACGCGCACCAGACCATCCACCAAGAGGGCAATTTTAAATGCGACAAATGCGAGAAGGTCTTCACCAGCAGAGCGAAGAGGCAGTACCACGAGAAAACGAAGCACCTCGGCGAGAGAAATATCAGCAACTGTCCGTACTGCGGCCAGCCCTTCCGGAGCTACTACCAGCGCAACCAGCACTTGGTAAAAGTCCACAACACCGAGGCGCAGTACAAGTGCAACGTGTGCAGCAAATCCTACATACTGAAATCGTTACTTATGTACCACATAAAGAAGAGTCATCTGATGGAGAGGAACTGCCAGTGCAGCGAGTGCGGCTTCAGGTTCTTCAGCAAGAAGGCGCTCAAAGCGCACATGGTGAAGCATACGGGTAAGAAGGTCTTCGCTTGCGAGGTCTGCCACAAGTCTTACGCACGGAAGTACACCTTGAGGGAGCACATGAGGATTCACAACAACGACCGGCGGTTCAAATGCGACGTTTGCAGCGTGTCCTTTGTGCAGAAGTGCAGCCTGAAGAGCCACCTGCTGTCAAACCACGGCATTAGTTTGGCAGCTAGCGACATAACCTCAACATAACTTAAACCGTTCTGTTCTCCAATCAACCTGGCCACCGCACTCACTCATCCTGAAGACTTCAATCTCGCAGCATTTCCAGTTCGTGGGATCTCCTTATGAGGCCATGACTTAATACTCAGTAGATTTTTATTTTCGTTTAGTAAATTCATTAAATATCTGTTTTATGTTATGTGGCGCGGCCATAGTTTTTTCTTTTGTCATCATCATCAGCCGAAAGAACTCCACTGCTGGGCATAAGCTTCTCTAAATTGTTTCTAAGTTAAATACGCATAATTCTACAGGACGCAGATATCTGGACGTGTTTTGGGTTTCTGAATTTTATTTTAATACAAAAAATGCTATTCAACCGAATGTGGGAAAATGTGATTTGGGCGACTCTTTTTACTGCAAAAGGTATACCGTTTAAAGTCATGTAAAACAAAAATATAAAAGGAGGTGAAAACAAAAATCCAATGTCATCCTTTTGGCGTAAAATTAGTTATAAATCAAACAAATCAATTTAAAACATAGTTTATTTATAGATAAAAATTTAAATATTATAAGTATCAAGTTTAAAAATGACAAATTCAAATACGGACCTTCAGTCCAGTCCTCCGGGCTAGAGACTGTCCCAAGTAGCTTTCCTCGGGGGACCCGTATGTCCAATATTGGACAAATACATACTGTGGTGACGGTGATGAACATCTTAAGGCTACGATTTGATTTGCATGTGAAAATAATAGAAACATGTATAATTGATAAACACAATGTGATGATGGAGATGACAATACCCATTTTGGAGAGACAATTAGATTTGGATGAAAAAAGAATAGAACTATGTATAGTTACGAGTGAGGTACGAACTAAACTCAAAGTCTGATGAAAACGAGCTGACGATGGTGATACAGGTATTGTTAATGACCGGTATGGATCCATTCATGGTGTTGCAACATTAATAATTTCCAGTTCACGAAAAACAACCAGGTTCTACACGCTTTTAGCCAACGATTGTGATTTGGCGATAACGTCTTCGATAGTGCCGACCATGTAGAATGCGGATTCCGGTATGTGATCCAATTCACCCCTCAATATCTATCGGGACATAAAAGTATATTTCACACATCAAACTTAATTGATTTCGCGGCGCAGCAGCTAACTATTTTTCTGGGAATAAATCACTAGAATCCCTGGTTCGATTCTGGGGACGACACGTGTAGTTCGATTGGTGCTGTTTTTTTTTAAAACCCGCCTGAGCTGAATTCACCGTCATATCGTAAATCGACAGCTATAAGCACCTCAGGAACTCCAGCGGTTGCGATTAATAGTGTTAGTGATCAGATGACATACATTTAAAAACCCAAAAGATTACAAGGAACTGGAATTATTCTCACCCTTTGGAATCCCTTTATAGTTTCCTCCAACTTCACCAGCTTCCCCACGTGACCCGTAAACACTTCCGCTACCTGTTCACGAGGGATAAAACTAGAGCTGTTTTTTTCTTTCATTATATAAAGAGAAAGGAGACGTTGAGCGTCTCCTGTAACTAAGAAGGCATCCATTTATTTTCCATGACACTTCTGTTCATAACAACCCGGCGCTATAGTCAACGTTGCGCTTGTCGCCGTAAGACAAGACGTTAAGTCTCATTATCGTATTAATTTGGTAACATTCGTTATGCACCAAGCATTTACTTATGCGTTTAGCTTCTCAACACTGCTTATGAGTTTGTGACAAATAAGTCCCAATTAATCCCTCCTGCTAAACGTATCCGTAGGACGTCTTTAAATGATTTTGCGCATTATTGTCTAAAATACCTGGAAAGGCTGCGAGAGGAAGCGCTGTATCTTTCTTGCGCGGGCCACTGTCATTTTATCTTCTTCGGAAAGCTCGTCCATGCCCAAGATGGCTATGATGTCTTGGAGGGACTTGTAATCCTAGGAGAGAGGGCGATGAAATAAGTAAAGGTTTGATTATGTATACTAAAACAATTTTCAGTCTTCGTAAATGATATTCTGAAGCACAGCTTTCCATTTCACCTGCAAAATCTTCTGCACGCCTCGGGCCACGTTGTAGTGTTCCGGGCCGATGATGTGCGGGTCCATGACCCGAGAGGTGGAATCGAGGGGATCGACCGCCGGGTAGACGCCCAGTTCAGCAATGGCGCGCGACAGCACCGTCGTTGCGTCCAAATGGGCAAATGTGGTCGCCGGCGCTGGATCCGTCAGGTCATCTGCCGGCACGTACACCGCCTAGAAGAGACAGTATACTACAATACAGCAGCTAACGTATTGGATGAACTCTATGTGCGTTTACTGGTTACTACAACGACAATCAGAAGACTCAATGCTGAGACAGCATTGTACTTACTTGTACGCTGGTGATTGAACCGGCTTTGGTGGTGGTGATTCTCTCCTGCATGGTGCCCATGTCCGTCGCGAGAGTCGGCTGGTAGCCCACGGCTGAGGGGATACGGCCAAGTAACGCCGATACCTGAACGCAAAGTTATCACATCTTGAAGTAAACTACTTTAGCTTCTAAGAACAACTAACAGGCGCTTTAGGCAAAGTTTTGTCTTGCAGAACCTACTTCCTGTTTAAAGTAGTAGTAGATGTAGTTCTTTACCTCAGACCCGGCTTGGGTGAATCTGAAAATGTTGTCAATGAACAACAACACGTCCTGCCCTTCCTTGTCCCGGAAGTGCTCGGCGACAGTTAGGCCTGTCAGGGCGACGCGAGCCCGGGCTCCTGGCGGCTCATTCATCTGACCGTACACCAGGGACACCTGGTGGTAAGCAATAATAAGATAAAGAATCTAGGTTTACTTGGTTGTGCTTTGAATAGGTGAGAACTCTTTCTGATGGGTTATTTAATAGGAGCATAAATCTGTAGCTGCTTGCTACCTATATATGTTTATCGCATTATTTACTCATTTACCAACGAGACGTTTGGTATAGAAACAAGAGACGTTATTATATCGTCTCGATACTGCGCAGCGCTCGTAGATAATACTCGCTGCACAATGCCGCGCACCTAACGAACGCGCCTTGCATCGAGCGCCATTGTATGCACGCCGACAAAGGACGCCGCAGCGCTTTTGTTCGGCGCCGCTCGGACGCCTCGGCCGCACATCTGGCGGCCATATTTTGCCGCACCACATACCTGGCAAGAGGCTAACGCGCTCTAACGATCTCTAATGTTTAGGGATACTTTTTGTATAAATAGAGCATACTTTTACAAAAACAAGGAGTTCCACTACAAACGTCGACTAAGTTACTTCTCTCCAACTCAAGATCTCCTACAAGCTGCAATTCTTCAGAAACATCGTTAGAGGCCATCAAGCACAACACGCTGCTCGACGGACCATCTACATTGGTGCACCCGACGTGATTCAACCGACCTGATTCGTCCGACGTGATCCAACCGACGTGATCCCACCGACGAGATTTTGCACGGTTATCACCATCCACATTGGTGACCCGACAAACAACGCAACTTCTGAAGAACATCACTGCTCAGTCATCATCATTTACATCAGTGACCCGCAACGAACATTCAACCGCTGAAGAACAAAGATGTCGCACAACGAAGCTACATCACTACCAGTACCAGCACAACCATCACAGCCTGAGATCGCCGGCATAGCGCTGTCAATGCGCATACCAGCATTTTGGAGAGAACGAACGCAATTATGGTTCTGCCAGTTTGAAGCAGCTACGAGCGACCTGCACAAGAGCCAAACCCAGTTGGCACACATGGTCATCGCTCAACTCGAACGGCGAGATATTGAGCAAATCGCTGACCTGCTCTACAATCCACCCGCCGCTGACCAATATTACGCAGCAATCAAGAACCGTCTCATCTCCGTATATGAAGAGTCCGACGAACGCCAACTACAAAAGTTGCTTTCAGAAGTCGAATTAGGAGACCAAAAGCCATCACAATTACTTCGACGCATGAGAGACCTAGCAAGAGATAAGGTTCCAGACTCTACACTACGTCTAATGTGGACCAATCACCTTCCATCTCACATCCGATCATTGCTAGCTGTCATCGAGTCATTCAGCACGAAAACCGCACTCGACGAACTCGCACTGCTAGCAGACAAGATGATGGAGACTACTTCGTGCAACTCCGCGAACATCTCCTCCATCGAACTTACTTCATCACGCAACGCTGACACACAGTACTTAGTCGAAGAAATTAAGAAATTATCAATCGAAGTCGCTGCTCTCAAAAATCAAAGATGGACTCAACGCTCGAACTATCATCATAATCGCAATAACTACAACAATAAATACAGAACAAAGTATTTACAGCGAAACCGATCGCCGTCTACAAGTCGAAACAATAACAACAATGTGCCGGCGTGCGCTTACAATCCTTTGTATACGCCGCAGGAACCATCTGCGTCGCTCTATTGTTATTATCACCGAACATTTGGCACCAACGCGAAGAAATGCATGTTGCCTTGTTCATTTAATAACAATATTCAACATTTCATTCCAAATTCAGAAAAACCAAACATGACGCTAGACGTGGCAGAAGCTAGCGTATCTGAGCAATCCTACCGCCTTTTCATCACTGATCAAAAAACCAAACTAACATTTTTGGTCGACACAGGAGCGAACATATCAGTTTTACCGCCAACTTTCAGAGAACAAAGGAAGAAGCCACTCAAATTTGAACTGTACGCCGCTAACAATACGATCATTCCAACGTACGGTGAAAAAACTATGGAACTGGACTTAAACCTTCGACGCCCATTCAGATGGAATTTCGTTATTGCTAAAGTCAGCAAACCTATACTCGGTGCTGATTTTCTACGATTCCATGGATTATTAGTTGATCTCAAGCAACAAAAGCTAATCGACTCGAAGACAAAATTAGCAACGCAATCTTTCGTCCAGGCAACAAATATACCAACAATTCGCAGTATCAACAAGGCAAAGTTCACGCAGAAAACTCGTACAACTCCGTATCATCCACAATCCAACGGCAGGACAGAACGCTGGCACCGCCCCCTTTTTTTTCAAAACCACGGCATGAGCCTACGCGCCGCACCTCATTCTGACACTGGAGTGTCACCTGCGCAACTTACCTACGGTAATAACTTACGTTTACCGTGCGATTTCTTCACAACATCATCTACAACTAGAAACGACATGGATTTCGATTACGTCAGCCGATTACGCGACACAATCAGCTCCATAACTCCCAGTCAAAACGCATCGATACACGGAAACAAGAAACCTATTTTCGTGCATAAAGACTTGCAAACGTGCGAGCAAGTATTCATACGCACAGATGCTATAAAGAAACCGCTGCAACTTACCTACGAAGGGCCTTACAAGGTAATAGAAAGAGACAGATAATGTTTTAAAATATTGCTACCAGATAGGAGATCAGCTGTTATATCAATCGACCGATTGAAACCCGCCTACACTATCAACGAAGATACTACAGAAGACGAGCCTACGTCCGCAGAACAGAAACAGGATAAAAGTATCTCGACCAATAGCATCCCACCAGCGATAAATCAACATGCACACACCGCAAGCTCAACAACATCCAGCCAAGCTCCGTCATCGCTAATGAAGACAACTCGGCTAGTATTCGCATTCAACTGCCGGTACGCTTTCGCTAGGGAGGGACTACTGTAGCTGCTTGCTACCTATATATGTTTATCGCATTATTTACTCATTTACCAACGAGACGTTTGGTATAGAAACAAGAGACGTTATTACATCGTCTCGATACTGCGCAGCGCTCGTAGACAATACTCGCTGCACAATGCCGCGCACCTAACGAACGCGCCTTGCATCGAGCGCCATTGTATGCACGCCGACAAAGGACGCCGCAGCGCTTTTGTTCGGCGCCGCTCGGACGCCTCGGCCGCACATCTGGCGGCCATATTTTGCCGCACCACATACCTGGCAAGAGGCTAACGCGCTCTAACGATCTCTAATGTTTAGGGATACTTTTTGTATAAATAGAGCATACTTTTACAAAACAAGTGAGTTCCACTACAAACGTCGACTAAGTTACTTCTCTCCAACTCAAGATCTCCTACAAGCTGCAATTCTTCAGAAACATCGTTAGAGGGCTGTCAAGCACAACACGCTGCTCGACGGACCATCTACAAATCACTAAGCAGACGAAATATCCTGGTAGCATTTACTGGAAGTCTCACATCATACTAATGTTTTTAGTTATGATTTTACCTCTATATTTAAATCATTAAAGTCGCATTAGAAAGCTGACTAACGTTCCAAGAGTCTTCTTCTCTTGTGCAAGGAATGTAAATATATATGAAGTTACAATTATTTCATAATCTGTAGGGTCTTCAACAAATCTAAGAAAACCTTGTCTTTCTCACTAGAAGAGCATTGTATATAACTTCCAAAATTTAGTGTAGAACCCAAAGTTTTTAATTTGATCGTAGCGTAAGCAAACCTTTGATGTTTTATAGTCATCGGTGATAACTCCGCCGACTTTCATCTCATTGTACAGATCGTTGCCCTCGCGAGTCCTCTCTCCCACACCGGCGAACACCTTAAAGAAATGATATGCAGCTGACAAACATAGTAATAGACAAACATTCCATGCCCTTGATTGGTTTACGTTTCCATTGATCAATTTTATCATAGACAAGAGAACTGCCAATAGCTAAGTTTAGTTCTTCAAACTAACAAGTTGCCGTCTTACTTTCAGATTAAACCTTTTTAAAATATCCCCTCCGCAACCAACGAAGGAACAGTTACAGGAAATGAGCAACAGCTTTCTCTGTCTCCTTCACCTACATACCATGCTCGCCACACACGAAGTGGGGGAGCCTTCGTTAAGATCACGACATTTATTGGCTAATGATGAAATTGATTATGCGAGCAGTAAACTATGATCAAACTTACCGAGAAACCTCCATGAGCTTTCGCCACGTTGTTAATAAGCTCCATGATGAGCACCGTCTTCCCAACTCCGGCACCTCCGAACAGACCGATTTTACCACCTAATGATAAAATCTCATTCAGATTTTTAGAAACAAGAAAGACTAAAACAGATCTGAAGTGGGCTTCTTTGCAGTAGAGATATAATAACACATGTTTCTCACAGGTTTTTCTATTGACAGGAGACTAACAGATGACTTAAATGAAAATGTAGCCAAAGGTGATGGAGCAGGACTACTGGAACATAGCAATACTGTTGAGTAGGTAAAATAGAGTAGGACCACTATCGTCATTCCACTGATGGACAGTCATACGGACATTCTTGTTACAAGGAACATGGATTCGAACAAATTGCTCTGTTCCGGATTGGAACCTACTATAGCAATATTAAGATTATGGGAATAAGTGCAGTCTAAACATTTTGACTAGCAGCGTATCATAGACAAAGTCAAAGTACAAATTTTTATTAAAAATGGGAACAATAGTTCACTTATTGAGCGTCAAAATCAACTACACTACAAGCGAGCCGCGTGCAATTATATAAATATCCAACGCACCTATGGATGCACAAACAGATATAACAGTTTACCTCTCACGTAAGGAGCCAGCAAGTCCACCACCTTGATGCCGGTGGCCAAGATCTCCTGCTCCACCGACATCTCAACGAACGGCGGCGCGTCCGCGTGTATTGGCGCGAAGGTGTCCGTCTTTATCGGACCGCGCTCATCTGTTTCATGATAGTGAGCAACATTACTGCAACGACCCAAACTGAGTCTTGGCCTCTGACACCAGAGAGCGCCAACGTTGCCTATCTCGCACCGCCTCTCGTCAGTTTACTGCTTGGAGCTCGCGTAGGTCGTGTTCTACGGAATCCTTCCAGCGATACCTGGGCCTGCCGATAGGTCGGCGTCCAATCGGGGTTCCGATTTCCCCTTTCACGACTACGGTACGATCGTCTCCCATCCTCAGCAAGTGGCCCAACCAGCGGAGTCTGTGAGCTTTGGCTTCTCCCATGATGTTCGGCTCGCCCACCAACGTACTCAGAACAGAACGTAACCAGAGAGAGGACGGTAGTTGCCGAGTTCGACACAACCGGGAAATCGAGACGTTGGTAGGCGAGCCGAATTGATACTCCACGGAGATATAAAATAATATTGTGTTTAAACAAGGGTACGAGGTTCCTTCTAGAAGCGGGGTATCTTAAATCACCTCTGTCTCACCTATCGGCTCCCCAATAACGTTAATGATCCGGCCGAGCGTCGCCTCGCCCACGGGTATGGTGATTGGCGCACCGGTGTCCGAGACCGGCTGACCTCTAATCAGGCCTTCGGTACCGTCCATTGCGATGGTGCGGCAGGTGCGCTCGCCCAAATGTTGCGCCACTTCCAAAATGAGACGCGGCTCTGGAATCCATGGTAACTTTTTATGTAACTAACCACCAGGTGGTAGGTCTCTGTTGTCGGAGACCGTCTGGATGGGTACCACCGCAGCTTCTATTTCAACCGCCAAATAGTAGTGTGCGAACATTACTGCGTTCCGGTTTGAAGCGCGCTGTAGCTAGTGTAATTACTGGGGTAACGAGACTTAACACCTTATGTCTCAAGGCGACGAGCGCAATGTGGTGCAGTGTGTATCTTAACTAACACCGCGTTGTCATGGGCAAGCGTATCACTTACCATCAGGTGAACGTCTTGCTCGTCTCGTCGCATAATAGTGTAAAAAAAAAACATACGAGACGATTATTTTCTTATATTTTTTGCTATAGAATACAGTCCTAAAAGTGGGAAGACGAAAGTATTTATTCAATCTATAGATTTTGATGAAAAAAAAATAAAAGCTTACTCCTTCCGGGCACCTCCAGAGCGTTGAGGATCGGTGGCAGGTGCTTCTCAAACTGGACGTCGACTACGGCGCCGATTACTACGAAAACAATTATCTATATTAATGTAGGAATGGAACGTATCGCGTGACGTATGCGTGTGAGTGAATGAGATGCTAAGAAAGTATAACGTATGAAAGAGATGGATAATTGGAAAAAGGTTAAAGAGAGGGCGCTAGTCAGTAATGGACGACGCCGAGTAAGAATAAATAAAAAATTGAGAAAAACCGCATTTATATTTCGCTTACGACCTCCACTAGTTTTGTTTTTATTATCCTTTTCATTTAATATTACTAGATTACAAAAAAAAGTGATATAAAGTTAAAAATCAGTTGGCATACACGATTGAGAAGAATTTTAAATGGAAGAACCATTACCAGCTATTATTTGTCCTTGCGCTGCATCGGCGCCGGCTTTTGTTGCTTGTGGTGCTCCGCCCGATTTCGCTTTTTCTGGAGTACTAGCCTTCGCCGGGGCAGCAGGCTTTTTACCACCGCAGTCAGGTTTGCCTGCATGACCCTCCTCTACTTGAGGATCCTCAATATTTGGCAAGGTCGCAAATGTTGAATACTGTTAAAATTATGGTTAGTTTACCAGAAGTAATTAATTTAACAGCTAACGTTTAGGAATCAAGAATTAAAATAAATATTATTTTAAATTTAGCGCTACGACTGCACGAAGCAAATACATTCAAGTAGTTAAAATTTTAAAGTCTTTTTTAAACTATTTTACAAGACATGACCATTGCGAAAGATTTTTTTATTAATATCATCGTATATCGCACAAAATAACTCTTTGCCTTTAATGTAATATACGCTGAACGATTTAAACATGGTATTTCAAGGAACGCCAAGAATTTTCAAAGTATTTCCGTTTGTTTTGTCGTTATCACATTTAAATAAGCTTTAATTTTCAAGTCTCACATTGCGAGTATTTTAAAACCCAATTTCCAAGCCTGCTATTTTAAAATATTTGTAACATGACGCTGTCAAAAGTTAGATAATGAGTCTGTCAAAAGTTCGCAAAACATTACTGTGGGTAAGAAAGAAAAGTACTCACACTTAAACATGGAGTTCTAAGTTGTGCACAAGCTCCTACCCTAGCCATGCGTCTCCTCCGCTTATCCTCCTGCTCCTGATCAATCTTTTTATAATCCTTCAAAATTATCCTCCGTCCGCTAGATGGCGCTGTACAAACTGTGTCTTTAAACTTTGTGTTTCGAGGGTCGGTTATTCCTGTGGTGTACAGCAGTCTATTCTCATGTAATGGCGTTTGGTATACATTATCTGTGAAAGAGTAATAAATTTAACTGTCAACGGTAAGTTAAGAATGCTGTCAGTTGTATTTTTCTTCTCCTGCTTATGACAAATACGGCATTAGTTATAGTATTCATACAGCACCACATGGTGCTCGTCAAGACACGTCTCGTTATCCCAGTAATTTCAATAGCTACAGCACCCTTCGAACCGGTTATGTTTTATAGGTGCTGCTGTATCATCAAGCAGTATCCGACAACAGAGAATTCCCACTAGCAAATATTAACAAGTACTTTACTTACTGTATACTCTCAACCAGTTTTTTCTAGAAAAATTAATTAAATTCTTCATTGTATTCAAATTCAGCGAATTACACGGCCTTTTATCGCTGTCAATGTCAAATACGTCTTCAAAGTTTGTTTTAATTTTAAATCCGGGCAAAACTATTCTGATGTAATTCCAAAGAGGTTAAATAATAAAAGTATTTATTAGGGACGTGACAGTTGGTAATATAACCAAAGAGTCTATAGTACTTTTATTTTTTCATTTACTTTCATATTAAATAATAGATAAAACGCTGCCGTTGAGGTAAATATATGTTCAATGGAATTAATCCTCGTTTTTTTTAAATGGCATGTTACTGATGGTATATCTCCGTCAGCACTAAAGTCCTGGACTAAGTTCTTCTTCTTAAAGTGCCTCTCCATTACTGGAGGTTGGCCGTCAGTTCTGCGAATTTCTGCCTATTTTGTGCCACCCGGAACAGTTGCTCCATGTTGGTGATACCAGTCCACTCCCTTATGTTCCGTAGCCAGGATTTTTTCCGGTGTCCAACACGTCTTTTTCCTTCTACTTTGCCCATCATTACAAGTTGAAGCAGGTGATATCTATCGTGCCGAAACACATGGACTAAGTTAAGAGCTGTCTATCGTAGAAAGCGACTAAAATTGTCTTCAAGTTCCTGGACCTTGAGCGTTAGGGTCTTTATCGTTTGATAAGCTAGAAGTGGAAATTCCACATAACCCCGAATTTCCGCAGAAGTAGAGTATATTTTAAATAAACCTTTCGACGTCTCTGTAATTATTATTTACTATTGATTTATTAGTAATCTATGTCCAGCAGAAATACTTCCCGTTTTTCTAAATTGGTGTTTCTTGGTGTTTAATTTATTTTATAGTTATCTAAATCCAGAACAAAATGACAAGACTAAACCCATTTAAAAAGTAAAGGTGATGAAGGAATTCCCAACCTTCTTTTAACAGCCATTATTAAACAACACAATAATTCGTCAGTTATATTACCAAAGTATGATTTGAAATAAAGTGCAGATAGACGGACGGATGGACAGTTGTGTGTGATTATTAAAAGTGATTAACACCACACCGTCTCGTCGGTACCAGCCGTGTGGTGGTGGGGCGCGTGGGAGTCGCCGCGTGTCCGGACAATTAACCCTTTGCCCCCCCAAGTTTTACATAAACCTGTGTCATGTCGGGTGATGGTCGTGTTCAATTATTAATAACGCCCGCAATATTGATATTTTTCATTGTCAATTGTTTACTTTTATACCTATATGCATGTTGTGTATATATTTTATATGCAGCGACAAATATACTTACATTTTTACTTTCTATTTCAATTCTGTAATTATATGAAGAAGTTTTGGTTGGTGGTAATACAAACGCGTCTAGATAAATTTGTTGCTAATGACTGTGTAAGTACCACCGCAGTGATTCTGCAAATAGTACTGTAAAAACATTACTGTGTTTACTGAAAAGCGTTGTAGCTAGTCAAACTACTGTAATAACGAGACTCAACATTACAACAACAACAATTCACATATTTAAGCGACGAACGCGAGGTAGTATATATCATACCAGCGCCATCTAGTTACCGTTAAAAGAAATTCCTGCTCCTCTAGTCAAATAAAAAAATAGCTATAATACTCATAACGTAAATAAATTTTATTTATTTATTTCATTTTGTTGCCATAAATGAATTTCTGTGTTCCGGACGTCAATATATGACAGCCGGAACATAGCGATGTTATGGCGGCAAAATTTTACAATATGATAATGAGCTAGACTTTTTTTTGGACAGGTTATATAAGTGTATATATCTGTAACTTGATGCTGTTGTCTTAAATACACTTAGACAAATTGAAACTTAAGCAATATGATCGTTATCTCTTGTACACAGTTAACTTAGTTATAAAAATGATAATATTTTCTGATTAATTGTATCTTCAATATCTCTTCAGAGTCAGATGCCATTTCTCTGAGTAGTTATATTATTCAAATGTAACATGAAAATCTTTATAATTATAATAAATCACACGTATATAATATAAAACATACAAATATATATAATACAAACATAATCTGTCCTTTTGTATGTTCGTAAATTTATTTTTTAATTCGTGTAAGTATAAACGATTAAAGGAAGTTTTAGAATCCGTTCTACAAATGTTCTGTACATTGTGAAGGTGTCAAAGGAACAGAGGCGAAATGGAGTCGTTGATGTATCTGAACCGATTTATATTATTATTTTTATATTCTCTATTTGGTTTGCACAAAAATAAGATTTGAAACTAACTTTGCATATAAAATTAAATTTTCACTGTTGGTATTGTTTTTGGTTAGGTGGAAATCTGCAGAGTTTAACCTTCAGGAAGAATTAAAGAGTATACACTAAGTAAGTGAAATTTCCATTTAATACAACCTCCACGTGTTATTCGGTGCACGGAGAAGACTCTGGGATATTCTATAATATATAAGTTTCTCTTTGTGGTACGAGATTACTTCGTATCCTCTGTTCCTCTCGTACCCATTTAGTAGTCAATAAGATGTTGTCTAGTATGTAATTCATTTAATAATGCATACAGCGACGTTATTACCGGCGGTGCTTCTGTGTGTAAATTGTTAACCATTTTTTTCTGTAATAATGTTATATTTTAGTTTAGAGTAAATAGGCGTCTTTAACTTTATCATAACTTCTTTAAAAACACATGTGAAAACTGGCTTTTTTTTTAATCTGTCTTACTTTGTTTAAGTATAAGCTGTAAGTTTTCTTGTATACAAATAAATCTTTAATAACAAAACCAAGCGAATGGGTGTGTTGGTGTTGCTCTCTTCGCTTTTTTTTTTTTTGACCGAGCTCCTCGGAGCGATCAGAATTTCGAAACCGGCTGCCGTCTCAATGGGGCTGAATGTCTAACCTTTACTAATGTATTACTTTTCGTTACGTTACGTTTACTTTCTAAAAATGTTTTGCAATAACTAGAAATTGTAGTACATATATTAAGTTACAATTTTAATTGTGCAAATTGAAATGAAAAATTGCTTAATTATAAGATTTCGTTTACAAGTCGTATTTCTCATGACTGAGGGTCGTGGTCATCATGGATAATGAAACACACGACTAACTTGTCAGTTATAATGGAGTGGTTTGCCATTGCCTTCTCCAATCTGATATGTTCTCGTTTATAAATAAATATTTGAAATTTATTAGTCATTACACGTCTCCACGGTTTCCACAAATTCGCGTTACTCCCGACTCCATAACCGTACACGCGTCAATTATAGCGCCGCGCGACGCCATTTTGACATCGCTAGCTTCTTTACACAACACGATTCTATTGTTACGAAGTTTACTTTTCATTCTATTATACTTTTGATATGATTTATGGAACACCAGGGGGTAGGTCTCTGTTGCCGGAGACCTTCTGGATGGGTACCACCGCAGCTCCTATTTCAACCGACAAATAGTAGTGTGCGAACATTACTGTGTTCCGGTTTGAAGGGCGCTGTAGCTAGTGCAATTACTGGGGTGAGGAGACTTAACACCTTGTCTCAAGGCGACGAGCGCAATGTGGTGCAGTGTGTACCATCTTAACTAGCGCCGCGTTGTTAACAAGCATATCACTTACCATCAGGTGAACGTCTTGCTCGTCTCGTCGCATAGTAGTATAAAAAAAAAACAACAAATAATCGATCAGCTAATTATTCATGTATTAATTATGATGCTCATTCTTAATAATCACGATCAGTAAAGACGTTCTTAACCTGATGTTAAGTGATTCGCTTGCCCATAACGTGCCGTTAATTAAGATGAGACATAAGGTGTTATGTTTCGTTAAACCAGTAATTTCACTAGCTTACAAAATTTACTTTTAGTTAACTATATTACAGTACAAGTAAATATATAAACATCTTGTATCACACAACTAATATAAAACAGTTAATAATTTGTAAAAGGCAAGATAATAATTAAAATAAATTCAATGTTAACAAAAGTAGGAAAAACGATGCTTCACAATAACAATAATAATAAAATCGCAGCATACTTTTTCTACTGTATAATATTCTCTTCAACCCATCCTATCCAACTTACCTTAAAGAAAATTTAAACTTTCTTCATGTTTCCCATACTCGAACTCTGAGATCCTCAGAAAATCCTTTTTTACAAATTCCTTCCCACACTTTCCTTTACTAGTTTTCTAAAGACTAGACTTTACTAGTTTTTTTAAGAGTGGCAGTGTTTGTGCACGTTTAAACGATTGCATAAATTTATGGATGCTTCTTTCGCAGTGCAGGCAGCGCGCTTGTGGAAAGCTCTGCCTCAATCGTTTAGACGTGCACAAACACTGCCACTCTACCAAAATCTAGTAAAGTCTTACTATCTTTCACTTTAACTATATAATATAGCCCATCTCTTTTAATATTTGTATTTATTCACCTATGCATATTTATGTTTAGTATATGTAAACTCGGCACACCCGCGTGTAAACTCTATTCAATCATGTTCATTTACTGGTTGTTGAAAGAAATCGCTTTTAGCGATAAGACAGCCTTTTGCTGCCCATTACATAGATTTGTTTTATTTTCTTTTCCCTTGTTGTGGTGTGCAAACGAAGAATATAAATAAAAAATATGTTAGTATAACTGTATATCTCAGTAACTTTATCACGTATTCCTGAACTGTTTGTGACATTGTAAACTTTGCCAGTGGTCGATATAAACGAAAATTAATTTTGAGGATCGTAACCCCATAAAAATCTGCGTCCCCCCACTGCCGAGGTTAACTAGTTGATAATGCCCTATGGCATAAGTCCGGTGAGCAAATAAAGTTTTTTAAAAAAAAAAAAGGTTACCTCCAATTTTTAAATTCGGCGCTTTTAATGTTTTTTCTTTTGAATAACATAATAACGTACATTAGTATTACGATCACCATTAATTATTAAATTCGGTGCTTTCAATGTTTTTTCTTTTGAATAACATAATAATCTACATAAGTATTACGATTACCACCAATTATTAAATTCGGATCTTTTAAAGTTTTTCTTTTGAATAACATAATAATCTACATAAGTATTTTTACGTAACGAGTATTAGTAACTATTATTTTTTAAATATTAACTGAATTTTGTGAAATGATCTATGTCTTATTAAACTAGCCACGATGTTTATAATTTTGTATCATTAGGAAAAACATATATGTGGGAAGAGGTTAAGGTTTTGCTATTTGTATTTGTGCTATCAAAGAATAAAGTAAAACGCCAATTGTGACATAGAACATTCTAGTTGTCAGGCAGACGAATAACAAGATTAAGAGGAAAGGTAACGAAGAATAGTTATAAAGAATAATAAAGATTTTAGTGCTTAACCTGCTTTTTTCGCATTTCAACGATCCCACATAAATATTTAAAGCAATTTAGTTATTAGTGATATGGGGTTTGATTTTGGGAAATATTTACGTCTCATTCCGAAAAAGCGTTTGAGTATTTCTGATTTAGAAAACTGGTTGAAGGGTGTTGTAGCTACTGTAATCACTGAGCTATATTATTATAAACTTCATTATAATAGCAGAATATATAATATTATATATACAATTTTGTAATAAATATAACCGTCAGTGGAACGCTGTGGGTTGATGACGATTTACATAATTTACAGAACATAAATCAGTGGTATTTTTGTGTGTATAAATAATAAACAAACACAAAGACTGCGGTACTTAAAATACTGAACAGAATAAAACACCTAACACATAGCACGTAAAAAGCTAATAACACTTCGTTAACTATTCAACACGCATTGTTGTACTTGATGGTGATTGTTCTCAAACTTTTATATATTCTTTCTCGTGTTTTTCATATTAAGTCTTTAATCAACCAGAAATCATTTTAGGAATTTAGTTTCTTTGTAGATTTAGTATACTCATTTTATTTATTAATCATTTATTAATAATGACACAATGTTTATACGGAAATAGAATGTTACAGTCGAAATAACCTCACATTGAGTATTCTTCGTATTAAAAATTATGCTGTAACAAATATACTTACAATAAATACGTATATAAATATTTATATAAATATGAACGAATAAATAGATAGCTATTGCAACAGTGGAGGTAAAAAGTAATTGATTAATCTTTACATTTAAATGAATAATTGTGAATAAAACTCGTTTAAATCTTTATTAGTGATGAAACAATTTCTTCGTTCATCATCATGATAGTTTTATTTTAATAATTTTAACAGATTCTTATATATTTTTGGAATATAGTCATGGTGGATAAATATTCTTTGATCTTCTTTATGTGAGAAGACTCAGTAACGTGAACAGTTTTGTACACTATTACTGGTGGTAGGTCTCTGTTGCCGGAGACCGTCTGGATGGGTACCACCGCAGCCCCTATTTTAACCGCCAAATAGTAGTGTGCGAACATTACTGTGTTCCGGTTTGAAGGACGCTGTAGCTAGTGTAATTACTGGGGTAACGAGACTTAACACCTTATGTCTTACGACAATGTGGTGCAGTGTGTACCATCTTAACTAGCACCACGTTGTTATGGGCAAGTGTATCACTTACCATCAGGTGAACGTCATGCTCGTCTCGTCGCATAGTAGTATAAAAAAAATGTTTTGTACAAGTTTGAGAGTCGCTGTGTTATGTCGTAAGTAAAGGACGTCGGCGCGGAAAACTCGCGGGCGGGGCCGCGCTGCGACCAATCGTAGTCTAGAAAATTACCTAATAATTACCAATGCAGCCAATGGAGACCTGGAGACCAGGCGCGAGGAAAATTACATAAGTGACGTCGCACTTTCCACCGTGAGGTAACTATTGGCGCGCAGTCAACACGCCCGCGTGCCCGCGGCGGTTTTCCCTTTTTTTAATCTGTGCGCTCCGTTCCGCTTTTTTTTAATTCTCCAACTGCTAATCAGCTTTGCATACCAGTATACATAACAATTTTAAGGAAAAACAAAATAATCTTATTCGATATTTACTCGTCAGCTACTATTTGCAATTGATGTGATAAACACGCGTAAAAGTTATTCCGTTCATATATTTCATTAGAGTCGAAACATAAATATATATTCACTGTGCAATATCAAAAGTAAAAAGTCAAAAATGAATTGATTCAAAATTAAAAGAAAACACTCAATAAATATTGTTTAACGTTAGAATAATATTCATTATTTTAATACTCCGCTTTCTTTCGCCGTCATAGATTAAAAATGATTTGAATTCTTATAAATGACCAAAAGCAAACGCGTCGGTTCCATTTTTAAACTCGCTGTTAAATATTGTTTTGATAGAATAAAGATCGGGGTAGATTAAGAGAGCGGGAAAGTTTCGAAAATGGAACAGAACATTGCACTCTACGACATGGAGCCCGCTCCCTGTACAGCGCAGCACAGCGGCGCCCTGGCGGCGCTCCGTTTGCTGCGCAGTTACAACCACTTCCTGGTGCCTCCTGGTGAGTACACCACTCAATAATAAGCATTAAGGATACATTTATAAAATCGATGATAACTCCAACTGCTGGGATTCATTGCTTTCCTCACACGAGAAAGAGAGCAGCAGTAATTACAAGGACTCCGTTTCCGGAGCTTCTGACTCCGCCGCCAAATAGTATACAATTTTACTATGTTTAGATTTGGTTAGGAGTTTGTAGCTAGTGAAATTACTGCGGTAACAAGATGACATATAATGTCACAAGGCAACGAGCATGATGTGGTGCAATGTTTATCATCATAACTGGTGTTGAAGCTTGAACTTCTGTTGAACATCATGATGATACACGTTCTGTAAAGAGCTTTCAAGAACAACTCGCACTTGACCATCGTGATCTATAAACGATCATAATTTTCTTATGAAAGTTAGAAACCCATCAATGGGAATATAAAGATGGCTGTTTACTTCATATAAATATATTTTTTCAGCATGATCTATAAACGATCTTAATTTTCTTATAAAAATTAGAAACCCATCAATGGGAACACAAAGATGGCTGTTTGCTTCATATAAATATATATTTCAGAATGATCTATAAACGATTTCAATTTTCTTATAAAAATTAGAAACCCATCAATGGGAACACAAAGATGGTTGTTTGCTTCATATAAATATATTTTTTCAGCATGATCTATAAACGATCTCAATTTTCTTATAAAAATTAGAAACCCATCAATGGGAACACAAAGATGGTTGTTTGCTTCATATAAATATATTTTTTCAGCATGATCTATAAACGATTTCAATTTTCTTATAAAAATTAGAAACCCATCAATGGGAACACAAAGATGGTTGTTTGCTTCATATAAATATATTTTTTCAGCATGATCTATAAACGATCTCAATTTTCTTATAAAAATTAGAAACCCATCAATGGGAACACAAAGATGGCTGTTTGCTTCATATAAATATATATTTCAGAATGATCTATAAACGATCTCAATTTTCTTATAAAAATTAGAAACCCATCAATGGGAACACAAAGATGGTTGTTTGCTTCATATAAATATATATTTCAGAATGATCTATAAACGATTTAAATTTTCTTATAAAAATTAGAAACCCATCAATGGGAACACAAAGATGGCTGTTTGCTTCATATAAATATATTTTTTTAACCGAAACTTAACGAAAGAAGGTTGTATATCTTTAAATATTTATAAATAAAATAATTAAGTAATGTTTCTGAACGAAAACTTCATAGACACAAAAGAATACGCGGTGATTTTTTTATCGTCATTTATCTTACCACATACCACCAGTCCGACGGTGAAAGCTTATTTCGACAGACGGCACCAAATAATGGCGGCGGATTTACAATATGAACGTTGTCAGGTTGGCATACTCTGAACGTGACCATAGATACAAACCGTAGAGTTCTCATAGAGAAGATTAAAAATGAATTAATTAAACTTTACCAGTATACGGTAAAGTGTTAGACAAGTGTGGTATAGTGGTAAAGATTACGAGCACGGAATATCGACAATCACCATCTCCGCCTTTTTACTTACCATCATGTTAATTTAAGGTTATGTTTGATCGAAACTACTAACTACTTAAATAACTTACAGAGGAGAAACATAAACACTTGTATCCCAACTAGTGGGATGGGAGTGGGAAGAAGTTTCACATAATTAACATATCAAGACATTTTATCGTCATCGTCTGTATTTTTGTTTCAATATGTAATCGCGCTTGATGTTTTAAGTCAACAAAGTCTCGTTACTCCAGTAATTTCAGCGGCCATCTAATCAGAGCACAGTAAAATTTGGCGGCAAAAATAAAGCAGTGGTATTTACATGTTCACCAGCAACAGACACCCACTACCTTATTATTAAACCATTAATTGATTATAAAATGTTTGTAAAGATTTCTTTTTAATATTTAATCTGTATTCGTTTTAAATAAACGACTGTAACACGCGGTTGAAGTATTCTGGTTAATGTGTGAGAACAAGATGCTATGTGAATACAGCGGAGGTGGTAAACAGAGAGAGATAGATATCGAAATTTAAAGCAACATCTTGAGATAGTTAATTCGTTTTGAATAATGTACTAATTCCAAATGTTTCTCTTTCTCTCTCTTTTCATCTCTATCTCATTCATATATAGTGCAGTGCAGCGAACCATAGAGAAAAGACGAGATGAACGATAAGGATACTTAAGAAACACGTTCCATCCCTTTCTATCACAGCATAAATCTATATAGTTGTTTCTTTTGTTGAGTAAAATCTAAGTCACACCTCCCCAATAACTATGAGTAACAAAAATTATAATAGATAGTTGAAGACGTATTTATGTGCCCACAGCTGGGATTTTTACGAGTAGTTCCGAAGCTTGTTTTTTTTTCGTTACTGTTCGGAAGCTGTTAATGAATTGTGTTGCCTTGCGATTTGCCCTCGGGCTCTACGGAGGTCGAACCTTCGCCTCCTCGTAAATGGCCCGTAACATCGATCCCTGCGAGGGGTGCTCTGTTACCAATTACTTATAATTAAAAAATAATGGCGGGGTTCCCCGCTTTCGTACTAATTTTTTAATTCGTAACCATCAAGTGAAGGTCCACTGACGGTGGGTATTGCTGGTGACCGTCAAGCTACCAGCGCAGCGACTATTCCCACCGCTTAAATATAGTGCTGGGGGAGGGATTAATAAAGTGGACAGTTATGTGAAGGTCGTGGGCATACGGGGATGAAAGAGCATTCGGCGTGGGACCTATGCCCAGCTGTGGGAAACTGTCTTAACCTGTGCTGGGGAGCCATTAATAAAGTGGACCGTTTGAAGATCTTGGGCCATACGGGGATGTGAGAGCGATAGGCGCGAGACCTATGCCCAATAGTGGGCAACTATCTTTACCTGTGCTGGGGAGCCATTAATAAAGTGGACCGTATGAAGATCTTGGGCATACGGTTGGTGTGAGTGTCTTCGGCGTGGGACCTATGCCCAGCTGTGGGCAACTATCTGTACCTGTACTGAGACGCGTTATTAAATTGGTCCGTTAAGGTCGTAGACGTACGTAAGGTGAGAGTGTGATTAGTGTGGGACCTATGCCCAGCTGTGGGCATCCAGCCTTTCGCCCGAACGTTTAAGGCTTCCGTAACATTTTGCGTCGCTAATAGCTGTGAATAATACATAGCGCTCGACCCCATGACCGTCGCCACGCACCACCACCCCTTAAACGTCCGGGCAAACTGCTTAACAGTAATTGATCTATCGTTTTTACTGCGTACTGTACTGTAGTAAACATATATTTACTGCACACCGTCATTTACATGTAATTGTTTTCCGGTGACACGTGTACACGTTGTTTTTTTTAATTTAAAACATAAAAGTTATCCGCATTAAAAAATTCAGCTTCAATTAAAACGTTCCGCCATTTTGTTTTCGTTTTCGATTCCAGTAAAACAATCGAACTGTGTACTTTGTTGGTGTTTTTCGCTGAGCTGTGGGGGGCGCGTTTAAATTTTGATTCACGAATAAATATTTTGATGGTGGCGAGCGTGCGAATGGCAACACCTGACCGATTCGAACCCGCTTACCGCTGCGACGACGCCTCCCCCTCAACCCCCCGTCGCAATAATCACCGGGTACAAGAGGCTAATGATGTGTGCTTTGATACGGCCCCAGCGCAGTAGCGAGCGCACCTGTCCCGATTACTCCGGGTTCGATTAAATCGCGTCCCCTTAACTGTTCATTTTAATAACAAATGGCCTACTCACCGTCGGACGTTGGCGGTTCGCGTGCCGGTTTCATTCACCAGAAGCCCACGCACAATTGGGATCGCAACCCGCGACCTCCTGTACTCTGCTGCAGCAAACCAACAAGCCTAGACAAAGCGTTTATCTATATATATAAAAATCAATCGCTGTTCGTTAGTCTCGCTAAAACTCGAGGACGGCTGAACCGATTTGGCTAAATGTGGTCTTGAATTATTTGTGGAAGTCCAGGAAAGGTTTAAAAGGTGAGAATTTTGGAAAAAATGCCTAAATAACAGTTAAAACAACAATTTCGCTTTCCCACACAAACTACTCCTTTGGTTTTGAATGTCAAACTTTTGATGTTCGTCCTTTCTATTAAGAAATCATTTACATTTAAAAGTCGTATAAAAATCAAACAAAATTTATAAGAATACTTTTTTTTTCATTTGTCATTGACAACAAACATTTTCTGATCGCAACTGTAATATTTTACGGACTTTGGCGGGAATCTGGGCGTAAAGGTTATTTTTTTATGATGACGAATTATTTTTGTTTACTAAAGTTGGAGCGCTCTGGTATTATCATTCAGCTTTTTTTGTTATTGATTTTGATGCGATACGAAGTTTGCTGGGTCAACTAGTCTATACATAAATAAAATGGTGAGTTTATGTTATCACCAGCGACATAATCGTATTCTTGTCGAAGCTTCGTTGACATGTAATATCGAGTGACGGAAGTGTCTGTCACCAGATGTCCACGGCGTGGTGCCGCTACTCGCCGCATTGCCGCAGACGGCGTGCCTGCCGCCGTACTGCCAGCACCTGCCGTTGAGGACGGCGCAACGTACGTACATCGGCGCACGTCCGTGCTGCCATCTCGTCCATTATCGAAGTGACCAGATTAAACGTTTTATGTTTATTGCTTCATATATTATTTTATTGATGTTTTCAAATGTAATTAAATTTCACCAAATATTTAGCCACTTCATTGTTTGCTTGTAGCTGGAGAAAAAGAGAGTTATTATGTGTGAGCGTTTAATTTGTACTACTTACATTAAAATCTTCTACAATAACGAAACTTCCATGTCGTAAGCCTTTTGCGCAGAGCTAATGAACTTTTGAAGACTATTTAGAGTTACAGTAAATTATGTCCTTTGTTTGCACTTTTGTCATTTCAATGCAGACCCGTAAGTCATCACAGTTACTTTCAAGGTCAACACTATAAAAGGTTACGTGTTAAACACAGCAATAAGTACTCCTACACCATCTTTCCGACGGCTATTAGAGGTAGTCTCTCGACCGTATATAGACGATATAATTATCACTATATAACTCGGAATCATAAACGCATCTATTTAGCTAAGTCTCTGTAAGCATGATGACATCATAATTATGCTAAAGAACGTTCTTATAGAAAAGTGTCGCTTATGCTTTTAGACCACGGACATTCAATATATTTTAAGTGACTGAATGAATGCTATTAGATATTATAAAGTAAGCTTGCGCAATGAATAAAGTGTTTGTTTTAAATGAATGATTTTCATATTAGAGAACTATTGAAAATTAGACGTAAAAATTTTTCATCTCTTCGTATGCAACATAACCTAGTATCTCAGCTCGTTGGCACGTAGTCGTGCTGGAGCATGGAGAGATCTGTTCTCGCTTGATAGGTGTTCTACCACGTAAATAGGTTGCGGTGTATCACTAGCAATCCCAAGGTGACTAGTATCCAGCTCGTTGGCACGTAGTCGTGCTGGAGCATGGAGAGATATGTTCTCGCTTGATAGGTGTTCTACCACGTAAATAGGTTGCGGTGTATCACTAGCAATCCCAAGGTGACTAGTATCCAGCTTATCGAATTTCTTGCTCTTATTATTTATCCTCAGTCCACGGAAGCTGTTAGTTTCCTCCCGATGTGTTCGCTTGTTTGAGACAGCTGAGTGTTCACAGCTATTACCATTACGTAACCCTGCGTCCACCAGCTGTCCTGTCGCCGGCGGGTGGCTCCGACGCGGACCTGAGGAGGAGAGGCGAGAAGAGGCCGATACCAGCCGAAATGAAGGACGAGAAGTACTTCGAGCGGCGCCGCAGGAACAACCAGGCGGCGAAGAAGTCGCGTGACGCTCGCCGCGTGAGGGAGGATCAGGTCAGTAGAACCGTCATTGGAAGGTTTTCAAATCTACTGAAATTACGGCCGCTTGGACTCGTGCTGCCGGAAATCCTAGTGCTCCGATCCTGGGGTCGCACGCAGCATCGAAAGCATTCTCAATATAAACTGGTTAAGATTTAATACGGTCGTGATTTCTAATGGAAAGCTTACACCAATACTTTTTAGCTTATACTTTATATGCTAACTCTTAATTTAATAACAAGTTATAAAACTTCCGGTATGTATATAACAGTGGGTAAAAATTATAAAACTTTTTTATACGACAAATATTTAAAAAAAAGTCTTTAGTTGTATCCTCTGTCCAACAGAGGGCGTTTATCTGATGTAGAAGTCTTTTTTTTATACTACTATGCGACGAGACGAGCAAGACTTTCACCTGATGGTAAGTGTACGCTTGTTAACAACGCGTTGCTAGTTAAGATGGTACACACTGTACCACATTGCGCTCGTCATATCTTGTCATAAGGTGTTAAGTCTCGTTACCCCAGTAATTACACTAGCTACAGCGCCCTTCGAACCGGAACACAGTAATGTTCGCACACTACTATTTGGCGGTTGCAATAGGAGCTGCGGTGGTACCCATCGAGAAGGTCTCCGGCAACAGAGACCTACCACCAGTAAAATGTCTTTAATGTAATCATAGTGAGGTGGAGCTCTATGGTTGAGGAAAGATAGAATATGTACTCAATGGTCGTTCGAGTCAGATAGCGTGGAGGGCGTGCTACCTGGAGCAGGAGAACGCTACGCTGCGCGCGCACGTCGCGGCGCTGCGGCAGGAGGCGCTCACGCTGCGCACCCTGCTGGCGAACAGCGCACACACCGTGCACCACCGCGCTGACACTCACGCGCACGCAGCGCCTTCTTCCACCACCGTCGATTGAAGCGGAATGTTGAAGTATTTTAAGAGAAAGATATATTACAATTTTATATTGTCACTTACCATCATTAGATATTGTGGTGAAGTGCTTTCAAATTACACTCCCAGACACATCTATCGGCCCACCTAGTGTTTAAAGTTTTGACAGTGCCTAGCTAAAAATAAATGTTAGGTGGAGCAATAAGTTTAAATGCAGTTTTAAAGCTGATTTTTTGGTCAACCCTTATATATGTTTTTTTTTTAATTACGAATTCAAGATTATGAAAAAAAAAACGTAAATTCGAGTCTGGTCTTTGTTTTCAACGACCTGGGCATGGAGAAAACTTTATTTATTTCGCAAAAGTTGGATTTTTTTATTAATGTTTCCTATTATTGGTTCCATAAATGGCAAATGTAAACTTTGAGCCAGTTTTGACCAAAATATATAGGATACTCGGCCTGAAATTGTCGCCCAAGCTGAAGCACTTCTGCAGGTCAAATCAATTCGTAATTACAAAAAAATAAATAAAAAAAAACATACATAAGGGTTGACCAATAAATCTGCTTCAAAACTGCATTAAAACTTATTGCTCCACCTAACATTTATTTTTGCTAGACACCGTAGAAACTTTAAACACTGGGTGGTGGGCCGATAGATGTGTTCGGGAGTATAGATTATATACAGTATTTGTTTCGTCCATTTGTAATTCTAAACTGTATTTCGAAATACATATATTTGTTTAGTATTTATGAAAGATTATTTTAATCTGTATTTAAATATGTTATGTTACATTGTTATACGTAAATGTATACGTATATATTTATAATCTGTTCTGCTGTAAAATAAAAGTTGCAAGTGTATGTATAATGAAGAATATTAATAAAAAAGGTATTTAAATGGCTTATTATTTTTTGTAAGTACACTCTGCCTAAAATCAATATAATTTCATTGCATTACGTTCAAGAAGTGTTATAGTGCAATTAGTCCGGGTTTGTAATTATAGATCGCGTTATATCCCGATAAAACCATATTTTAGTGTTTAATTATCATCAAGAGATGGCGGTGTATATTTTGTACTAATAGACACAATTAGTAACGAAATTATTTTTAATTAATTGTAACTTTTGGACCGTTGTTCATAATAGATGGCGCTAGTATATTGCTTGTATTTTAATTATATTGTAAACTGTTTTATCAACAGATGGCATATTTAACACAAAAACATTAATAGTTCATGTCTAAAATGTTACTTTATTGATAAGAATGAATGAAACAAAACTGATTTAACCTTCTATTTTGTATTTTAATAAAAAAAGAGGATGGGAGCAGTGCAGAGGATTTTAAAGAAAAACCCATCTGATTTTTTATTTTGTTAAAAAATATATAAAAATTAAAATTTCTTTATTGCTTTTTAACACAGTATCTTAAAATTAAGTTGTGGTAGACTCCTTTTAGGCAAGAAAATGCCTGTGTTAGGAGACTACGCTCTTCCATAGCTAAATACAATATATAATTAATATGTATGTTGTTCTTCGCTTCATTTATTTTATCAGGTCACAACCACTTCTA
The DNA here is from genome assembly GCA_029286795.1 of Byasa hedistus. Classification (NCBI taxonomy): domain Eukaryota; kingdom Metazoa; phylum Arthropoda; class Insecta; order Lepidoptera; family Papilionidae; genus Byasa; species Byasa hedistus. The sequence goes on from JAGSMW010000039.1 coordinate 1,309,707, forward strand.
TAAATTAAATATATACATTTTTTAATTCGCTTTAAATTATAATAACATTCATGACACTGTCAATCGGCATAACAACGATCTTGCTCGAAACATTAACCGGAGTGGAAGTTCGGCATCGATGTGAATCCGTCGAATTGAGAAGCTATTGTTCTCGGTAGCTCTCGGATATTGGCAAAATTAGACCTTGACTCATTACCGGTTATTATGTGTAATAAAAGAGTTATTCCATTATTCCCAATTGTAAAAAACCTGCGATTGTATATCGGCACCACAATAAGCTGAAAAGTTTCCAACAGTTACGTTGCTTTTATCGCCTTAAAATGTTTCTGCCTATATTTACAAAGATATTATTAAAACAGACCATGGTTATCCTTCTTTTCGATTATGCCGATGTCTGCTTCACTGATGCATCTATCGGACTTCAAAGTAAATTGGATCGTGTTTTTAATAATTATCTTAATAATATATATAAATCTCGTGTCACAGTGTTTGTCCTCAATGGACTCCTAAACAACTTAACCGATTATAATAAAATTCGCACAGCATGTGCAGTTCGATCCAACTTGAGAGATAGGATAGTTTAATTCTCAAATTATAGTCGCAATTTTAATTTATTGCTAATTATTTGTCTGTTATTATTTGACAGTCACAATTATCTGTTAACTCCAAATGATTCTAACAGATGTCGATACCTTTCGACTGGGTTGAGTAAGTAATCAATAGATGGCGCTGCTATGGTAAATCTACGAACGTGTCATATAAGCTACATTTTAACAGCATAATTACCACGTGTTGACGCTATAAAATTAATAAAATTTATTTTGTAGTGAACGAAATACCGTATAATTCAATTATAATATATAAGTAAATAGACGTATATAAATATTATAATGTCTGTAAAAAGATCCACCATACTGATTTTCAATTTGGTCGGCTTCGCGATATTATTTTTGTTTTAGTTTCGGCGCGCGACATAAAATGCATTAGTTTTCACGTAAATACATCAGTCGAGCACAAACCGCGTTACCATCTGGCGGACCTGACAGACTACATTCTGTCAAAAAGATTTGGAATGTGACAGTTATTTGTTCCTTAAAAAAATATTATAGTAAATATAACTTATTTACTTTAATTATAACTTTGGCCACTCTTCTGGAACCCACTAATATTTAAATATTAGTTATTAGATGAATATATATAGTGCTGAACCCCACACACTGCCCATAACCAGGGTGACGGTTCTGTTCAGGAGATTTTTTTGCACCGGCTATAAAACAGGCAGGAACAAAGAACATTCCAATTTTTTTTGACAGAACGAAGTCTGTCGGGTCAGCTAGTTGTAAATATGGGCGCACGAAGCTCCTGCCATCTATTTTTAAAATGTTTAAACTTAATTTTTATATATATATAACATTTCTCGTTAATTACGACGAATTTATATTAATATTTCAGCATGTTTCTCTGTATTTACGTTGATGCGCTACAGCGCAATAAATAGCACGCAATCGCAATCTTAATAAATTATCATACATGATAATTTATTAAGATTTGTTGACGACAGTTCCGCTTTGTTAGTGTATCGTTCAATCCACTAAAATCAGTATGATTAAGATCCAAATTAATAAAAGTAGACACTTTTAGACAAACCTTTAAATAGGTTGTCATTTTATATTGTTATTGTAATTATGAAGTGTCTAGTAATTTTACATTTGTATTAATAATAAAAATAGTCACGTAATTGATGAATAACCCAGCGTGGTATTAAAAACCTTAACCGTCACTGAACACATTTGATTTGTATTCTGCCTTTGGCGTGTATTGTTGTCATTTTTGTGAAGAAAGGTTACCTCCGTTTCGTTCATTTTTATAATGAATCTATATGAAAGCTCTGGCCATCCGCCGACATGTGTTGTATTTTCGGGTTACGAAAGTATGGCATTCTCTTCCTTCCGTTCTCAACTCAATTGGTTGTCACTCTCTTATCGTAGATCTTTTAGGACACTCTGTACTTCGTTTTCAATTCTACACGATCCATTTACTACTGAATATTTAAAACGCAAGTTTGAATTTCAAGCTGTTTCCCACGAAGACTGTTTTCGGTCCACTGCTAGTTCTGATCTCCACTTTCCTCTCTGCCAAACCACCTTCCTTTACAATTTTCCTGCACTCAACGATCGATAAGAATTTGGAATGTGACAGTTATTTGTTCCTTAAAAAAATATTATAGTAAATATAACTTATTTACTTAAATTATAACTTTGGCCACTCTTCTGGAACCCACTAATATTTAAATATTAGTTATTAGATGAATATATATAGTGCTGAACCCCACACACTGCCCATAACCAGGGTGACAGTTCTGTTCAGGAGATTTTTTTGCACCGGCTATAAAACAGGCAGGAACAAAGAACATTCCAATTTTTTTTGACAGAACGAAGTCTGTCGGGTCAGCTAGTTGTATATATGGGCGCACGAAGCTCCTGCCATCTATTTTTAAAATGTTTAAACTTAATTTTTATATATATATAACATTTCTCGTTAATTACGACGAATTTATATTAATATTTCAGCATGTTTCTCTGTATTTACGTTGATGCGCTACAGCGCAATAAATAGCACGCAATCGCAATCTTAATAAATTATCATACATGATAATTTATTAAGATTTGTTGACGACAGTTCCGCTTTGTTAGTGTATCGTTCAATCCACTAAAATCAGTATGATTAAGATCCAAATTAATAAAAGTAGACACTTTTAGACAAACCTTTAAATAGGTTGTCATTTTATATTGTTATTGTAATTATGAAGTGTCTAGTAATTTTACATTTGTATTAATAATAAAAATAGTCACGTAATTGATGAATAACCCAGCGTGGTATTAAAAACCTTAACCGTCACTGAACACATTTGATTTGTATTCTGCCTTTGGCGTGTATTGTTGTCATTTTTGTGAAGAAAGGTTACCTCCGTTTCGTTCATTTTTATAATGAATCTATATGAAAGCTCTGGCCATCCGCCGACATGTGTTGTATTTTCGGGTTACGAAAGTATGGCATTCTCTTCCTTCCGTGCTCAACTCAATTGGTTGTCACTCTCTTATCGTAGATCTTTTAGGACACTCTGTACTTCGTTTTCAATTCTACACGATCCATTTACTACTGAATATTTAAAACGCAAGATTGAATTTCAAGCTGTTTCCCACGAAGACTGTTTTCGGTCCACTGCTAGTTCTGATCTCCACTTTCCTCTCTGCCAAATCACCTTCCTTTACAATTTTCCTGCACTCAACGATCGATAAGAATTTGGAATGTGCAATAATAAAATACGTGCTGCACGCAGTAAGGCTTCGTTTAAGCGAATGTTGTGTGAATATTACATGTCGCTATAAAAACTACTTTTGCTTTTTCCAAGTTCATGTCGGCTTTTAAACATATATGCATTCTTAATGTATATGCCTCACTTACGGTATATGTACTAATCGTATTTGTGTGAATTTATTGTGATATATATCTTACTACATGTAATAATATCCTATGTACTAATATGATACGATCTTTATTTTATTTATCTGCTCAATCTTGTGGTAAACTGGGAGAGAATGCCTTATGGCATTGAGGTTACAGAATCTTTATTTCTCACAAGAATATTTACAATTTACTTAGGCCAGAAATACAATTATACACATCTATTCAAAATATAAATTCGATCTGTCATACCTCTCACATTCACACGTCACCAGTCAGAGGTCACACCTCGCTCACTGCCCAAACACGAATGTAGCGAGTTTTTTTTTTTTTTTTGATGTATGATGTTCTTGCTTTTGGGTCACCTTTAAGACCGACAACAAGGCTACATCGGACCCTGGGCTCGCGGATCCGGCATCCGCGAGCTGACGTTATAAATAAATACATAAATATGTACATAGATATACTATAAAGAGGAGAGGAGATAGGTAAGAAAGTATTGCATGGATGTAGCGAGAATCACAGTCATCCGCTATTTATAGCGAAACGACGTTACGGCATCCCCTCCCTTTTTCACTTTCAATCTTATAAAAACAATACACCTACTATTTTACTAAGAAAATGTTGGTAATCACAATTATTGAAGTGAAACTTCTTTATCGGGGTCGGAAAAAAATTTAGTGTAACACTTTTTCGTTACGCGTCACATTTTAACGTTACGTAACGTTACGTAACGTGATTCGAAGTATACTTTCTCCAGCGGAATAGGGATTGGTAAATGTCTCCAATGTATTTTGCGACCCGTTTTGAGTAGTGATGACTTTGCCCACTAGGTGGTGTCGTGCAATTGCCGTTTACCAATAGCATATCGTTTTAACGGACTTACTCCTGCCACTATACTTGACCGTTTTTCTATTGCACGCTTATTTATTCCCAACGCTCTATAGTGACATGATATATATTCACTGGAATTAGAATTAAAATAAACCTTTGATTTTGCTGATCACTATCATATATATATATATATATGATAGTGATCAGCAAAATCAAAGGGTTTATTTTAATTCTAATTCCAGTGAATTTCTAAAAAAAGTAAGTAATTACATCTCTTTTTCTAATACTTAGGTGTAATTATGGTATTTATTTTTCCACGTTATTAAAATTAACCTCAGTTTTTGATTGTATTTTTCAATACACTAACACGTGGCTGTAATTATGGTATCAATTTTTTCTAATACTTGAATGTTTATTGTGGTATTTATTTTTCTAAAATATTCAAAGTCAACCTCAGTTTTTGGTTGCATTTTTCAAAACACCAACACGTGGGCGTGACCATGTTATTTATTTTTCAAGTTTTCAAGTTATTTAAGCTTAACCTTTGTCATATATATAAATAAATATATTTTTTGTAAATTGATAAAGTTTTTTGTAGTTTCACTTCTTGCGAGTGTACGCTAGTACACGCACACATTTTTTTTTCTCAATATCTAACAAATATGAAAATATCAATGTATAAATAATGTAAAAAATATCAATGTATTAAGGTGAGCCAACATTGGGAGCGTACAGAATGATTACGTAATACAATAAACATATTGCGACAGCGAATGCAACAATCGGTCATAGGAAGGTAGACGGAATGTGACCACAGCGATCTAAATGCTAATTTTAGGATGTTCCTTTGCAGGTTACACTTCGCAAACCAGGGCACTCTTGGCGAATCTGAATGATATTAGCTCTTAAGTGATTTAGTCTGTAGTTAAAATGTTGATATAGTCTTAAGCTATAAAGGGTACGATGGGATTGATATGCTCCTTCGGGGCAAAAATCCCAAAGTAAATTAAAAAAAAAAGGTAGACGGAAGAGGTGTGCGGCGCGGCGGCGGGATTTAGATTTTTACATTTTACATATATACACGTATACGTATAGATTTACATTTTTAAATGAGGGCAGTTGTTACTGTACTGACGACGGATACACGGAGTGCGTCAAACTGGATAGGACATAGTTACGCGTGTTAAACTATTTATGTTTTATTTTTATTTTTTTTTGTAATATAATTATATTTAATTTTAAATTACTTTAGAAAATGTTTACATAATACATTTTTAAAAATTTCAGTTGATTATTGCTTTTGATATCAGCCGGAAGCCTTCATACACTAAGCTTTTTTTCGCATAGTTAGTTCGCGAATTAAGTTCGCCTTTTTGTACGTTTTTTTATGTTTGCAAAGAAAGCTTTAAATTAATTAATTTTAATTTTGTTTGTGGTGCCAATGTAATAGTGTACTACTGTATTTAAGTTTAATTAAAATGTATAGAAATTGGTAGAAAAGCCGTAGTCGGCGAACTGGTCGTCCACCCAGCTGCGCATCGAGGCCACGTTCACGTACACAGCGGGCGTGGTTGACCCGCAGCCGATTCCCCACGCCACCATACCGCTCACCATGTACCGACCCATCTGACCCTGAACACCACAAAATCTTAATGGTGATAGACGTCTGTTGCTTAATACAGTCCACGGTTCGATTACGGAGATTATAAATTTTAATTAATAAAAAAAACGCTTTATTTTGTGATCTAGCGTTAACCCAGTCCCGGCAGTGAAAACATTGAGTGGCCACATTCTTAATTTTAAAATAGTTACCGGTATGGGACACATGAGAGGAGAGCCGCCGTCACCATTGCACGTGTCCTTGCCTGGCTCCCCCCCTGCGCACATGAAAGTGCTGTGCAGCTTGAAGTACGGCCCCACGCGTGTCTGGCGGAGTTTACTCTGGCAGGTCGTCTGCTCCACCACCGGAACCTCCATCTGGTGATCGGAGATTTTTTTTTTACTTTTTTATATGTTCATTTATAACGAAAGTACTTATGTAAACTATGTTTCTTCTATTTATACTATAAACCATATATAGGTATACATGTCCCAGTACTGTCCCGTAGCGCACGCAGCCCGCGCGTACTACACGGTATGGTTGCGTCTCAACGACTTTGAAAAATTGATTTCCAGATATCATTCTCTTACATGTTCTTTTTTTGTTTGATTAGGTATATTTTATTTTTCTACTGTTCCGTTCTTAATTAAAATTCTTTGTTCCCTGTTTTCTAACAGTAAGTTACTTTGAAATTGGTAAATTACTTATAGCTTATTATTTTAGTGAAGTACGTAAGTGGTAACTTTTAAAGTAGCTTTTTAGTTTTCTGTTTGAGAAATGTGGCCTTACAAATTGTGGATTACGGATGTCCGTGTGTAGGTCGAACGAGAGTAGTTCCGTGGGGGAACGAACGATTGCAGTCAGAATACTCGTACAAAATGGTAAGCAAAATGAAATAAGTTAAGTAAACGCAATAAAATCAGTAAAATTTAGTTTTAATAAACAGACAAATTGTCAACAACTTGGTTAACTTTACAACAAAATTACACACTAAACAACAATGTATTGGTATTTTTCTTGGCGTAGCCAAAGCCTTTGACACTGTCTCAATCTATTCTTCTAGGAAACTTGGAAAGATTAGGATTTCGGGGAAAGGCTTATTTGTTTTTTATGGATTTCCTGCACGATCGCGTTCAAAATGGTAAAATTAATGGTATTGCAAGCAGCGACGAAACAATCGCCTACGGTGTCCCACAAAGAAGTGACTTGGGTCCTAGTCTTTTCTTAATTTACATTAACGACTTATGCCAGCTCGAGTACCTAATGGCAAGATTTTTATTTATGCAGTTGATCTCGCTATTATATTCCAGAGCGGGACTTGTAGTTCGATATGTCTAAGTGGAGAAAATAGCCTTCGTAAAGTAAAATCCTGGTTGAGAAACAATTTTATTTTCATTCAATTTAATATAATCGAAAGCCTTGACCAAAACATTTCATTTAAATTACATTTATGAAATCTCTCTTTAGATCAACTTTATTTGTGTCCTGTGCTCAAAAAATCCAAGTGTTAATATTGTTAGATCGTAAACTTAATTAGAAGTCCCCGCTGAGCTAATAACTAAAAGAAAAAAGACAATTATCTAGAATTTTAAACATCTAATCATTTAATATGCACTTGCAATTTTTTTATCTACCGCGATAGGAAAAATAAGGAATAGATTTGAAGGGTGCTGTAGCTATTAAGACTTTAATTGCTATAGCACCTTTCAAACCAGAGAACGTTTGCACCAACGGTGATGTATGAATACTAACCATTACTCCTTTAGCAGTTTGATTCTTGAAGGAGGAGAAGCACCTGGTGCCGTGGAACGGCCGCTGCTCGGCAGGCGGCAAACAGATCGTATTGACAGTGGGTCCCAGGTCCATAGGCTTGTTCAGGGTAAGGAGCGCAATATCGTAGAACAGATTCTCTGGGGAAAAAATATATTTGAGTCTTTACTTTGCCATTATCAATGTTGGTGATGGCAATTTGAATTATTGACTCAACCCGACCGCTCTGAATGGCGGACGTGAGCTTATTTTACCAGTATCACAGTTTTATATGGCTAAAACTTGACTACGTTTCGGGACAAGCAGAAAGTTCACCTGATTTTAAATGATGCGCCGGCCCGTAACCGCATTAAGCTCGTCGCTCAGTGATAACATTTTAAGTCTCATTTAACAATTTCACTTGCCACAGCCCACTTAAAATTCAAACGCAGTAATGTTTACACACAATTACTCAAAAGTAGTAATAGGCGCTGCGTACTACAAATTTAATCTATATATATAAAAATCATTAGCTGTTCGTTAGTTACACTTAAACTCGAGAACGGCTAGACCGATTTGGCTATTTGTGGTTTAGAAATATTTGTGAAAGTCCAGGAAAGGTTTAAAAGGTGAGTAAATATGTAAAAAAGCTTGGAATAAAGTAAAAACAACAATTTCGCTTTCCCTTAGACACTATTTCTTTGGTTTGAATGTCAAACATTTGGTCCCTAAGTTTAGAAATCGATTACATTAAAAAGTCGTTCAGAAATCAAATACAATTTAAAGGAATATATTTGTTTTTGACAATTGATATCCAACAATTTCCGATCGCAACTATAATATTTTACGGACTTTATCGGAAAAGGTCGCTTTGTCTCGGTTGTATTTTTTTTTTGTGCATAATGCGGTTGAATGTATGTGATAGTGTATCATGCAGTAAATTTGTGTGTTCATGTGCAGCAATTGAAGAATTCAAGCGGGAACACCACTGTCCCAAGCTCCTAAATTGTACTTAAGTCAGACAACTTTACTTTGTTGATGTTTTGTGGTAGCAATACTATTTACCGCTAAATACGCGAGAACTTTCCTTACTTCGATTAACTACAATTTACAATGCCATGTAGAAGACGACCTGACGGTCGTCGACAACAATCAACATGTGTATTTAAAAATAATAACACCAAATTCACATTTTTTTAAGATTTCTTTTCGTTTCCACGTTCTTTACTAAAGTTAAAACATTCTGGAATTGTCATTCAGCGTTTTTAATCATTAATTTTGTGGCGATACGAAGTTAGCTGTGTCAGCCAGTAGTTAAATAAATGAACATGAAATTGTACATGAATTAAGGACAAGTGTATCAGAGTAACGAGAAGAGAAAAAGGCTGTAACATAATAAATAAGGAAATTGTGATAAGGTATGTAATAAAAATGTCGCGTATTTAGTCCGGGAGACGATGCATGAAAGATGAAATAAAAACATGAAATTTTTTAAAGATAATATGAAATATGAAAGATTATACAAAGTCAGAGAAAAGAATTTTGGAAAAAGGTAAAAAAAAAGAGAACGAAATTAAAGTACAAGCTCACAACACGCAGAGGAATGCATAGAAAAAGAAAAACCTAACCTAACCTGTCAGAGATTGGGAGGTGCTCGAGGGAGTGGAGACTCTGCCGGATCATTTGTACGCCTGATTCAGGCAGGGACGGCCTTCGGTGGGCGTTGAAGCGTCTCGACCGCGACCTCCTCGAGGAGGCAGCCCTGATTGAGGCCCGAGTTCGCGAGAGGAGGGAAAGGGCAGCAGGCCCGTCGGTGGCGGTAGAGGATGCGGTCGACGTAGAGGAGGATGCGGAGAGACTAGAGGATGCTCTGTCGAGGGTGTCTGGACCAGGTGAGTAAGCTCTTCCAGCGCGTCATCGTAGCCGCCTCGTTCGACACATGGAGAAGACTGGACCGGATCTGCGCGAGTTTCATTTTGGTTTACGCAGAGGCAGGTCCGCCGTCGATGCTATAGCGCGGGTGAGAGCCTTAGCGGAGGTCGCGGTGTCTCGAGGAGAGGTAGTGTTGGTGGTGTGCATTGACATCGCCAATGCGTTCAACACCCTACCGTGGAAGACGATCACCACGGCGCTGGTTCATTTCGGAGTCCCGGTCTACCCGAGACGAATGACTGATGAAATGACGAATGACCGGGGACGTATCCCTCGAACCGGTTAATGAGGTACGCGTAGATAAGGGTCCGCGTCAGGACGCGTGACGAGTGGTGTCAGCACGGTGTGACGTGCAGCGCTCCACAAGGTTCGATCCTCCGGCCGCTCATGTGGAACATCGCTTACGACTCGGTGCTGCTCGAAGCTAATCTCGGAGGGGTCGACTTGACTTGTTACGCCGACGACACCCTGGTGAATATTTTATATATAATATATAAAATATTTACCGCAACTACCAATAAAGAAGTACACGGTGAGACGACAGCAACCGTATCAAATAGTGGAAACTGGTCCTTCTCACCTCTTCGCGAAATTAGATAAATCATAGCGTAACTAATCATAAAAACTGCGATCACAATTAAACAAAGGAAAACAAATGTTGCGTCCGCGATCCCTCAGTCTCCACTCCCTCGAGCACCTCCCAATCTCTGACACGCCCCGCACGCTGCCGTGGGTTTTTTTTTTTGTTCTGGCTGGGGAAATGCACTAACGCATACCCCGGGCAACGGGCCCGGCGGTTATGTGGGACTGAGCTGTTTATTACCCACTAAAACCCCAGCGCTTCCGGCCTAGTCGAAAGGATTGTTCGAGGGTCGCGGGATAACATCTCAGTTCGTCCGCGACCCTCGATCGACGCCCAAGAATCGGGCCCGCCTTGCGACGCTGCCGTGGGTTAGGTTAGGTTTTTCTGTTTCTATGCATTCCTCTGCGTGTTGTGAGCTTGTACTTTAATTTTGTTCTCTTTTTTTTTACCTTTTTCCAAAATTCTTTTCTCTGACTTTGTATCATCTTTCATATTTCATATTATCTTTAAAAAATTATATATAATATATAAACATATATATATGCAGTTTGTGTAATTATGATCAATTTTACAGTGAGTTTGTTTCAGATTGGGTTTTATTATTCCCTGATTTTAGACTGCTGATTATTGATGCCGAGAACTGGGAGAACGATTTGATTGTAGAATCTTTGTTACATAGTTCCATTAGATTGTAGGGTGAGACTTTTAATATTTATAGACAGGGAACCTTGCATTGCGACCGGCATGGGCCGTCGGGTCGACCCCCACCTTGGAAAGGGTTCCCGGGGTGTAACTGGTGGCGCGTCTCGTATTCCGACGCGTTGCTACAAAGGGTTTGTCAGTCGGGAGGGGTGCCTCACATCCCTCCCAGAGGCGGACCCGTTCGATCCGGGTTCGATCTGCTCGTCTCAGAAAAAACTGCTCGATGTTATCCCGTGATTGGGATATCGTGTGAAGAATTTAAGTAGGTTGAAGTCTGACACTATCCCGTTGCCGACCCTGTGGCTCCGGGGTGTGCGTGACATTAGCATTTTGTTACACACGAAAAAAAAAAACCGACCGCAGCGTCTTTTGATTTTATTTGTTTGCCATCATCTCAAACATGGTTATAAGCTGATAACTTCTGCTACTTTGTAGTTAAAGTAATACCATTATCATAATTTTAGCCCACTGTTGTCCACAGCTGAACCTCCACATATGTATTAGTTATGACTTACGTCTAACCCTGTTGAATTTTTCGTGTACGATGATCTTCTTGACGTTCCTGTCCTGACGGAGGACGAGCTCGTTCGTGGAGATGGTGTTCCGCTCCCCGGCGCGCACCCTCAGTGTCTGGTTGGCCTTGTACACGTGGTGGGCGGTGGTCATCACCACCCTCGGGTGGATAAGGGCGCCGCCGCATGTATACTGGAATATCTTCTTACTGGTCGCATCGTCAGGGACGTCATTCGTGATTCTGTTTGAGACACGATATTTATATGAACTTGAACCGATATACGAATAAATTAACAGCCCACTGCAGGGATTTACAACTTTCTCTCTGCTGGCTAAGTGTACGTCCACGTGAGATGTTCGTGGAATATGTCGGTTTCCCCACAATGATTTCCTTCGCATCTCAAGAAGCGCACCACTTAGAGACGTATACCTTTCTGATTCACTTGGTAACGAGTGATTGGCCTTGTCAATAATATTATTATCTGATTACCTCTTGACATTAACAAGAGTACAAAGCTGACAAGTAATCTCAACTTCATTTGATTTAAAATTTTAGATAGTTTACTTTAATATTGACGCTGTTACGTCTGATTTACAATGATATCATAAAAAATCGACTTTCATGAATCCGTACTAAAAACTTCGTTACTAAGCAATACTGCAATATATAAGCAATGTAGCTTATGTTTATAAAAAATCAGTTTACGTGTCCACTTCAACAATCCATGGGAACTTAGCGAAGCTGGTGTGGTCATCTTTAGACGGGATGAGGCTGTCGCCGTTCATCCAGCCACATCCGGTTCTCTGCAATCGAAAATACTCTCCGATTTTACTATAGGGAATAAGCGAGAACTTCACTTGTTGTTAAGTGATACGCTAACGAGGCGCCACTTGGATCATATACACTACACTATGTGCTCAACGCATACGTAAGATGTTGTAACAGGACGTTGTACCAATCTGGAATAAGTCCCAGTTCAGGTTATTAGCAATTGTGGTAGTCGCGGCTAGCCGGGCGCGGGTTTTCCAAAAATAACAACTACATAGCACATGCAGTGTGTTGACAACGGTCAGAGGAATACAGAAAAACACCGAGCAAGACAATAACAACTAAACAACTCTAATATATATATACTATAGCGGTTACTCATATTTAGTATTGAAGAGATCCGGAGAGTACCGGGTGTCGGATACAATCGTATACTCCACAACTACTGCTTGAACCTCAAAGCACAAAAATGTGCGAGCGCTTATATTGATTTGCGTTCATATAAACCATAGCGCGCTTTATTCTTGCAGGCGCGCCATCTATCAACACAATTAGAAATCGTCCTGTTACAATGTTAGGTTATGGTCAAGGACCATACTATTTTCAAATCAAATTTATGATCATCATCATCAAAAGCCTGGCGGTCTGTCGGCAGTGCCATGACTACTACAGTTCTGTTATTACTCGCCAATTAAGTGGACATGGTGAACGAACCCAATTAGGATGGATGTGGGGCCGGACAAACCTTCAGATCCTAGATCACGAGTACAGCAGTGGATTCTTAAACACCTTGGGATCCTCCATCATTTATCACCAGAGAACAATATTCTGATGCGTCTACTAGAGATATTGAGGAAGAAACAAAATAACTAAATTTCTATTCAGAGTCTAAGTCCAGCGGTGGAAGTCCAGCGGCTGTGATAATGCTGATATCACAACCATGATCATGTCAATCATTACCTGTGCCTCGGTAGGGGGCGCCTCGGTAGTGGTCGCCTCGGGACCAGATAACGATATGTCGTCTAATCCACAGCATACATCATCCGATAATGTGCAGTTGCTCTTGTCGCTGCAAAATTAAACAGACGATGACCTTCGCCTTAACATTTTGTTTCAATTAAAATAATTTGGCCATTTGCTAAAAAAGGAATAAGTTGTTAAATGGAAAACCCTCTCAGTAACGTTGGTTAATATGAGATTATTTTTTGCATTTCAAACTAATAGCGATTGTTATTAGCGATTTTTCAGGTTATATTGTTATAGAGTTTAGTTTAATTGTTACAGCACAGTTAAATTATTACCGAGTTTATTTAAAACTATTGCAAAGTTGTTTTAAATGGTTAAACTGTTTAATAAAGTTGAAATAAACTTTAGTTAGGTTTGTAGTTTTAATAGGAACTCAGTGAGTCATCGTCATACCATACATTACTTACCTACTCTTCAGGGGCGACAAGAAAATTCTGCAACCATTAGGTATTGTGCATTGCCCCTCCGCACCCGCTGCGGTAATGCACTGCTGCATATAACCGACGACAGAATTTTCTGCAAACAATATCATACTTTATATCTAGGTGCTTCTACTTCCGCCGGACGGCAGTAAGATAACATTACCGCGTTTACTATAGCTAATGAAATTACTGCGGCAACGAGACTATACTATCATCTTTATAAATATCATACAAGAGACTCGACTATTTTCGGAGTTAGCAGCCAACCTTCACGCATGAGAGGCACAAGAAGAAGAAGAAAATATTACATAAATTTTAATTAAAACCTCATGAAGCAGTTGTAATTGGTGCAACCACCATCTAAACTCTATCGCATTATGAGGCCGTGTTACAAAGCAAGTTAAAAAAATAATAAACTTTATAGTTAGTCGATTAAAAGACCAAATGGGCGTGGTCTCGGTGTTACCGTTGGCTTCATTTAAAGATGGCGAGCTTGTTGTCACCGGGGCCGGCGTAGTGGGCTCGCCGAAAATCTCCGCAAGCAGCTTCTCCAAATTGTCCTGTTTGCTTGCATTGGCGTCGAGGTCTGCGTGATTAAACAGAATGTTACCGATGTAGATGATGATAACAACGACAATGATGATGATGATGATGATGACGATAATGACGATAATATTGATGTCAACGACGACGACAACGACAATGATGATGATAACGATAACAATGATAATGACGATGCTCGTAAAACTGTGTCTGCATGTGAGACATCTTTCAATCAGGTTAGGTGTACACTGCATTCAGATCTCAAGCTATCTGTAGCCAGATCAAATGCTATTGTACATATAAATTCAGTTATCGCCGCAGCACCGATTTATGATAATTAGCTGCAGTGTGCCAACATTACTACATTCCAGTTTATTAATCGCTGTAACCAGTAAAATTACTGGTGTAACGAGAAGTTACCATTGACCTCAGTGTAAACATCGTAACCAGCGACACTTTTAAAGGCAATCGTGTACTTTATCATCAGGGTAACGCCTCAACCATTTTTTTTTTTAAATCTGGTGTTATGGGGACTAGTCTACGATCAACGTAAACATTTTTGATTATATGAAATACTATAATTATTACCCATTATCTGTCCATAGCAGAAGCATAGAAGCACCAGGAGAATTATAAACTTGAACATCTGTAACCATAAGAAGTAAAGTTTTAAATCATAACATTTCTACAGCGGAAAAAACCTGCCTACGTTTAATATGTCGCTCTGAAATCGAACCGGCAGCTTCGCTGTTAAAGGTCAAATGATTAGCAACTGCTCCACAAATGCAAATTAAAATGGAAATTTCATAGATCCAATGTAATATTTGCCAGTTTATAATAAAAAGGACTTTTACAAACGTGAATCTGTTTAAGGCAGCGCAGGACCAGTCGTCGAGGAGAGCGTTATGGGGATCCCATAACTTAAAGTGAGCTTTTACACAGTTAAAAATGGAATAAATAAATTAAAAACCGGAAATTTTGAATAGAAGTTTTTTATTCCGATTTAAAAAAAAAAGATGCGTTTCCACTTTAAACTTTTAAATGAGAACAACACTAATTTATTGCCGTATATACTATACTACCCGTGCGCAATAAGTTGAGACCTGGGGCCGGTGACGTCACATACGTCACCGGCGGTTGTACTGTGGACAAAAAAAATATCAGTTCCCCCCGCGACGTTTCTATTATTATTTTTTATGTTGCGAGTGTTGTATTCGGAACAACGCTACTTTATATTTATTATACTTGAGCTTTTACAAGCGTGCTGAGTCAAATATTTTTTTACACGAGAATTCTCTCTCGACTACGTAAAGTTTTACCCAACATTATAAAAATAAACTTAACAGAAAATATAACAATAAAATATAGTAGTAACTCTAATAACTAATAACGAAACAGTGACAAATAATATTAAAAAAATCAGGTCGCGTCGTCGTTGCGTGACTTTAGCCAGTACGAGACAAGAAGTTAAGAAAAATGTCGTTGCCTACAGTACAACACGGGTGCTTGAGGGGAAGTCACAGGGGTAGTGGGCGGAGGGTTGCATTCCAGACAAGTCTCAACTTATCGCGCACGAGTAGTATATAAACTAACAATTTTCTGTGTATTTTCCGGTTCTGCACGAACGTTAATAATAAAGATTTCTTATAAGGTATGCGGTGCGAAATTTGGACAAAGTTTGTATATATAAAATATAAAAAACTGAAATCTAAATTAAAAAAATGTGTCTGTCAATGTAAAGACAATATATCTGGCAATCAGTTTGGTAAGTTTCATAAAGATTGGGTCTTTGATTTTGTAATTATGGTAAATCAACAAGAACGCCGTCGCCAAACAGTATGTAATTTCTACAGTACACATCCCCTATGGCCGAAATCAAAGGTGGTGGAACACTTTGTGCAAATGAGTGAGAGTCGGAGCACCATTTACAATATTTTGGCGTTCTTTGCCTTGAAGAAAACCACTGCTAGAAGCACTGGTTCTGGAAATTATTTCAGCTTGAGCAAGTTTTCTCAGAGCGTTCGATTAAAGAAAATTACGGCCGGTCGTGTCGCAAAATCTTATAGAGAGCTCGAAAGAAAATTTGAATGTGACGAAAAAACTGTTAAAAAATATCTTAAAGACATGGGCATCGGTAAGCGGTGTAGAAAAGTTAAGCCCACCGTCTCTGAAAACCAAGAAATCACTCAGAAAGTACGGCTACGTAAGTGAGTCAAAGAAATAATTTTCGCTAAAAGCAATGTCACTTGCGTTATGGTTGACGAGTCATATTTCACGTTAGAAGGAAACGAGCAAGGCAGTTACTATTTTGAGAACACCAATGGTTCAACCAATGAGAACGTGAAATATGTTGAGCACAGAAAATTTCCTCAAAAAGTTTTGCTATGGCTTGTCATCAGTCGACGCGGAATGTCTGAGCCTGTATTGTTTCGAGTCCGGTTTAGCTGTGAACGCCGATCGCTATATAGAGCGATGTTTGCCATTAGTACCGGATTTCATAAATACAAGTCATAGAGGAAAAAAAATTGTATTTTGGCCAGACCTAGCCTCAAGCCATTATTCCAAAAAAACCCTTAGCAAAAAGGCGGAGTTAAACACCCCATACGTACCGAAGACTTCAAATCCACCTAATGTTCCACAACTTCGCCCTATTGAAGATTTTTGAGCAAATCTGAAGAGTCGAGTACATACATTAATTGTATTCCCAAAAATGTACGGAGTTTGATTCGAAAAATAAAATTGGAGTTGAATAAAGTGCCGACATCTGTGTTTTCGACACCGATGGACAAAGTACCACAGAACTGCCGTAAAGCATCTCGCATGGAAGTAAACTATTTTTTACATTATGCATTGATATATACATTATTATATGAACATAATTATTTTAAAAAAGAATGGTCCTTTTTTATTTAAAACAATATTGAACTTTGTCCAAATTTCACTCCGCATACCTTAACATTCGAGAATGTTATATATTTATTAAAACTAAATATTACGGATTTTATCGTGTTTATTTATTGCCGACGTTTCGACCGCTTTGCAGCAGTCATGGTCACAAGAGGACTGGGATGACAGATTTTTTTTTTTTTTTTTTTTTTTTTTTTTTTTTTTTTTTTTTTTTTTGACGCTGGGAATGCATTTACGCATACCACCGAGGACGCCCCGGTGGTTATGTGGGACTCGAAGGCCGTAAAAGCCTCCCCTACCCACTAAACCCCAGCGATTTCCAACTTCTCCGCATTGTGGTGGAGACACGGGCTACGCGGTGGCAATACAACCGCGAATCCACCGGCGGCTGCCCTGAAGGCTCGACTCGGGTAAGACGTGCTCCTCGGGACCCTCACGGCTTCCGACCGACTATATGCCGGTCGTACTGCCGAGGGTTCCTCTGCCAGGGGCGCCGATCGGCGGTCGTGCATAAGCGACTCCCGCGTCTCGGGCCCCCGGCGTCCGCTCGCCACTATGGTGTGGCCCTACGGCCCCCCCCTACGGGGAGGCTTTCTGGGCACCACCTTGGTGGAGCACGCCTTACTACCGCACCTGTGCCCGGGAGGCTTCCCGGCCGAACTGCATCGGTTGCAGTGAGGCTGGGCGGTGCAGCTGGCCGCCTTGTGGCCGTTCGTCCCGCAGCGATAGCACTCCTCGCTGCGGTCCGAGTCTGACTTGCACGCTACCCTAAAGTGCCCCTCTTCGAGGCACTTAAAGCAGCGCTGCGGTCGGCTCTCCAGGACGGAGACCTGGGCCGACACCCACCCAATGAGGAGTCGGCCCCCGTCGATGACTTTGCGCGCCGCCGCCACGGGGCAGCGCAACCACGCCGTCCCGAGGCCGGACGCACCGACCGAAATCTTGCCCGACCGAATCTGGTCGATCGGGCATCCTCCCTTCTGGGCCACTGCGGCGGCCACATCGGCGCTCGTGACCGAGTCGTCGAGTCCGGAGACCCGCAACTCGGCACACTTAATCGGCCTCACTATTTTCACGACTTCCTCGCCCAGGGTCTCCCGGAGTCTCCGGGCGAGGTTGTCGGCCTTCACACCATGGTCGACGCCGGGCACCTCCAGAATGCGCGCCCCGGTCGCCGCCATCCTAAACCGGATTTCGGAAATGCCAATCTCGGCTAGGTCCACCTTTTCTTTTGCCTGGGTCAGGATCTGGGCGTATGACACGCCCTTCTCCAGTGCCCCAGGCAGCACCGTCAGCACTACGGCCGCGGACTGTGGAGTCCGCAGTCTTCGTGGTCGCCTCTTCTTTTTTCGCCGACGTTTCCGCTTAGCGCTGGATTCGGCGCTCGTCTGCTGCTGCTGCGGCTTCGGCTGCGACTGTTGTCGCTGCTTCGGCCGCTGCTGCGCGACTTGCGGCTTCGGCTTCTTCGCCGGCGGGGCCCCGTTCTTCGGAACGGATGGCCCTGGTTGCGGAGCGGTGTCCGCCGCTTTCCCGGACGCTCCCTTGGGTGCGGGACCAGGCCTTTCGGCGACTTGCGCCACCGGCCTCTTGGTCGCACCCAGAGGTGGTCTCACGGGCTTCGCCGGGAGGAGTCTCTCCTCCAATGATTCCAGGCGGGCGTTCATCATTGTCCCGACCTGGATCATAATGCCGCGGCAGATCTCCTCTACCGACGGAGTTGCCGGTGCGGAGGGGGCGGCGACTGAACGCCGCTTCTTCGTAGCCGGGCGGGTCGCCCCCCCTAGAGAGGACTCCCCGCCGGTGTCTGGGTGGTGGGAGGGTGCGGGCGCAGCCCGGTGCTCCCTTCCGCTGATCTCAGCCCTCAAACTGGCCATCTCCTTTCTGAAATCGGCCACCTCGGCGCGCAAGCGGGCGTTTTCCGCCAGCAGCTGCCGCGTCTCGTCTGTTACCGTGCGGGACCCGATGGCCGCCACGGCCGCCTTGATGGAGGCCGCGGCTTGCTTCAGATCCCGCACGAGATCCGACTTGATGTTTTTGGACTTGCTGGCTATGTTGGAAATCAGCTCAGCATCGTCAAAGACGAGACGCTGCAGCGTCGCCGCCGTCTCCTCGTCCATGTTCCTCCCCGGCTCGGGCGCCGATACCCTTGCCAACCTTTTCTCCCGGTTGCGGCGGGTCTTCAGCGCGGCCGCGGCGAGCTCCTCCTCCGCCTGGAGTTTCTCCTCTCGTCGCCGTAAGGCGTTGTATTCGGCCTTGGCACGGGCGTAGCCGAAGTAGTCCCCCTTTGGTTTGCCGGCCGAGTCCCTGTCGTCTTCCCCAGAGGAGGACGACGCGAACACCCGGCTCGATCGGCGTCTTTTGCGGTCCCGCACGATGCTGGACTCGCGTGATGTTATGGTGGCGAAGCTACTGTCGGAGACCGACGCCGCCTCGCTCACGTCCATCCGGTTGTTATCGAGGGGCGCCTTCGCGCCGCCCTCGATACGCCCCAGGCGCAGGCGGTCCAGCACCACTCGCGCTTTGGGAAGCGCGATTGACGCCGGCACGCTCTGCGCGGGCTTGTCTCGTCCGGTTTTTTGGCCAGCACCCGATTTGGGTGGCGGCATTGTCGTCTTAGTTAGTGCGCCTGCGGCCTTCTCGGGGCGCGGCTTTCCGGTCGCGGGTGTTGCCGACGGTGGTCTGTCGGCATCGCTCTTCCCTGCACACTCTTCTCCTCCCTTCGCCAAAACAGTTTTGCCCACCCCAGAGTACGGAGGGCTGACGGTGCTAGGCACCGTGTGGGATTCCCCGACCTTGGAGACAAGGCCGGGACCCACCTGGGGACTGATGTCTTTTAAACTGTCTTCATTGTGTGGTGGTGCTGATCCACAGCTTTGGGCGCTCGGGACCAAGTACCCCTTGGCCATTCATCCCATCGGCACGCCAGACCTTAGGATTGGGGTAATTTTTTAGAGAGGTTTTCTTCCTCGCGACCGCGGTCTCAGTGACCGCAGTCCCCGCTCCGCTCGCAATGAGCGGGCTACGGGTGCGCCCGGCGTGGCCGAAGCCAACAGCCGCCCTAGGGGCGGACTCGCCGCGCGCTGTCGGATTATTGGCCGTCAGCTTCACCCGGCCCGAATGCCCGGATCCGCCGACGTTTCCAGGGAACACCGGCCCGGGGGTGCTCTCGCTCTCGGACCGAAGTCCAAGGGCGATCGCTCCGCACCCGGGCACACGAGGAGGTTATCCGACTTCGTCCCCCACTGGGATGACAGATGTCCTGACGTCACAGCTTTCACGGGGTACACATAACTTTTTTAAGTTTGTGGTCCGATTTACGCATAATGAGCTATGTGTATTGATTGGTTGGTTAATGGATTTATGGTTTAAACCACGAATCCTCGCAAAAGATCACCGATCCCTGCCAAGGATGATTGGCGAGGTTATTGAAATTAAAAAAAAACATCCTAGTTTCAGTGGAGAAGATGGTTGAGTATAACCACCGGCTTGGGATTCCATTGTGAATAAAATTGTACCAAATGTCAAGCATACCACAGGAACACTTCAAGAAAGTTAGTTAGGGACGTCAGGACATCTGTCATCCCAGTCCTCTTGTGACCATGACCGCCGCAAAGCGGTCGAAACGTCGGCAATAAATAAACACGATAAAATCCGTAAAATTTAGTTTTAATAAAAGATTAATAACAATATTAACTCATTATGTACACATTTAAATACACTAAGTTCTCAAAAAAATATTATAATTACTGGAGACATCAACATCAATATTATATTTAAACTCAATGAAACGTCATCGGACTTTAAAAATAGAACATCTTATCTTAACACGCTCTCAGTCTATGACGTTTTACCCGGACACAACCTACCCACTAGGGAAAAAAATTGTCTTGATCACATAATGTTGAATATTAACCCAAAAAAAGTTTCTGCTTTCATTGCTATTTTGCAAACTACAGTTACAGATCATTACACCACGTTTTTGTCAATCTCAAAAGTAAAAAATAAATTTGGTTATACCCAAAACACAAACACTAAAATAGACTTTGAAAACGCACTAAAAAATTTACAAAAAGCGAAATTAGCTGAGCTACTTTTCTATAACGACCCAAACCGTATTACTGACCTTCTAATAAAATATATTTCTACATCATTAACTGAAAATACGATTGTCACTCATATACCTAACAGTAAACGTGTAATTAAACCGTGGATTACAAACGGGTTATTAAGATGTATTAAAAATCGAAATAAGCTGCAAAAACAATCACGGAATGAGCCCCATAATGAAATAAAAAAAATTACCTATATTCGTTACAGAAACTTCTGCAATAACCTTTTAAAAAAAATTAAACGAAAATATGAAAGAACTTTACTTGCTAATTCTTTAAAGAGTAATAAACTACTTTGGAGAAATATAAAACATATTACTTATACCGATAAATCAAAAAAAATAAAATCCGGAACTAATTAATTTAAAATCCTCGCCCATTGAATCAGCCAATTACATTAATAGATTTTTTGCTAATATTGGGCCACAACTAGCTAAAGACATTCAAAGTAGTATGACAGATAATGATACTAGAGCATACCTCAACAGTTTGCCAAGTCACCCGCAATCTTTTGTTTTTTTGGATACTGATTCCGGCGAAATTAACGCAATTATAAATAATTTAAAGATCGATAGTGCACCGGGGTGGGATAACATCACTACTAAATATTTAAAATACATAAGACACGATGTTATTCCAATTATAGTACATTTGGCAAACCTGTGTTTTAAACTAGGCATCTTTCCCGATTCTTTAAAAAAATCACTAATTACCCCTGTGTTTAACAGTGGCGATAAAGAAGATATTAACAACTATAGGCCTATATCGGTTTTACCTGCACTTTCGAAAATATTAGAAAAATTACTAAATTCTCGTTTATTGCAATACATAAATAAACTTAAATTGTTATCACCTTTTCAGTTTGGCTTTAGACAGGGTGTTTCTACAGAGGACGCGGTAATATCTCTAAGTTCTATGATAACTTAACAACTAGACAATGGCAATAAATGCGTTACTGTTTTCTTAGACCTAAAAAAAGCATTCGATACGGTGTGTGTAGGCATCCTTGAACACAAATTGCAGAAAATAGGAATTAGAGATGTTCAGCTAGCTATGTTTAAAGACTACCTGGCAAATAGAACTCAAAGAGTTAAATTGGATCGGGAGAATAGTGATGAGGTAGGGATCTCTTTTGGGGTACCCCAAGGTAGCATCTTAGGACCTACGTTATTTCTAATCTACATCAACGATCTCTGCAACATGACTATTCCACAAGCAAAAATATTTTCGTATGCCGATGATACTGCCATCGTATTCTCTGGTTTATCTTGGAAAGCCATTAAAAGTAATGCTGAAAATGGTATGATTCAAGTCGCCAAGTGGCTTAAAAATAACCTCCTCATCCTAAACGTAAATAAAACTAACTACATTTGTTACAGCATCAATAACCGTACACAACCTGATCTAGACTTTAATATTAAAATACACTCTTGTAATAGCATAACTAATGATCAATGCACCTGTCCCATTTTAAGCAAAGTTAATCAAACACAATATCTAGGCGTCATGTTTGATCATAGAATGACTTGGTATCCTCAAATTGAGATGATTTCACTGAGAATAAGAAAATTCAACTGGATGTTTTCCACTCTAAGACATGTTGTACCACAGAAAAAATCCAGTGTAAATACTCTTCTAGATAGAATATATATTGCAATAGTTCAATCCATTATTATATATTGTATACCGGTATGGGGTGGAGCCTTAAAAACGCGTTTCCTAGAGGTCGAGAGGGCACAAAGAGCATTGATTAAAATCATGTACTTTAAGAACCGTCTCCATTCTACGGATAACATATATCATATCAGTGACCTAATGTCAGTCCGAAAGTTATACATTTTACAAACTGTACTGAAATTCCATAAGACCCTTACCTTCAATTCTGTAGCTACTTCTAAGAGAAGAAATCACAACGTTGTAGCTGTCCCCAAAATAAAAACTTTTTTCGCGAACATACAATTTCAGAAATGTTCTGCATATCTTTATAATAAAATAAACAAAGATATTAACTTGTACACTAAAACTTACCGTGAGTGTAAAAGTGACTTAATCATATGGCTAAAGAGACTAAATTATAAAGAAACCGAGACTGTTTTAAATATTCCTTAATGCACACACACGCACACAAACCTACACTACATATTAATTATATATTGTATTTAGCTATGGAAGAGCGTAGTCTCCTAACACAGGCATTTTCTTGCTAAAAGGAGTCTACCACAACTTAATTTTAAGATACTGTGTTAAAAAGCAATAAAGAAATTTTTATTATTTTATTAAATGCAGAAATTAATATTACTATTTACCTTATTACACTAAAGTTGTGAATAATATTCAACAACGTCACACAATAACAAGTAAACGCGGTTCAATTAATTATTTACTAATGTTTGTTACACACGTTATAAAGGATTAATATACAACATACTACAACGACCGCGACATTGGGACTGCCGCAACTGTGCTAGTGCTGCGCCAAGTTGTTAAAATTTTGCGTAGTGACGTATGCGCTCTGAACTTGATCACCTACCGGTTTTTTTTAATCGGCCTTGGATTTTAAACCATCTATAAAATAGGTAACGTCCGTATATATATAACAAACATGACAATCAAATTTGATTAAATTCAAAGGAACCATGTAAAGATGATATGATGAACCATGAATCTGCGTAATGAACTTACCACGTGAATTTAAACTCTATTGTAGATAAAAAAAAAACTAAATCACAATGTACTATAATTATCGTCCACTAATGTATCAGATCCGTGAACTTGTTAGTACGTCACTATTATCCGATGAACTTGTGCCTCTTGTGACGTCACAGCAGAGATTTCCGCGAGTTTCGGGTAGGATTATTACTTGAGTAATTTATATTTTAGCGCGTGTATATATAATTGAATTAAACTTTAAATTAAACTTTCAATTGTATTTATATAATTGAAAGTTATTTATATTGGTACATATTTTAATACTTTACAACAAACGGCCCGCCTAATGTTTTTTTTTTTTCGACAAAACGCGCGACAAATTTCGCCGGAGATATAAGGTGTTAAGTCTCCTTACCCCAGAAATTACACTAGCTCACAGCGCCCTTCAATACACACAGTAAAGTTTGCACACTACTGTTTGTCGGCAGAAACATGAGCTGTGGTGGTACCTTGATGGTCTGAAGCAACAGACACCTACCATCAGTAGAAGAGTTAAGGACATTTATTCAGCACGCTTGGCAACTGTTGATTTGCGGATATATTAATTAAACAGTTATCCACTATGATTTAACATGTACTTCAATTCTCTCGCCAGCGGTCGATTAGTAGTGAGTAAATATTACTAGGTTCCAGGTGGTAAGATAGCGAGTAAAATTACCGAGGCCTCCACTAAGGATCTCTACTCCAAAAGGCCCTGCGCTACCAGACTCCAACGGTTTCCCGCGCTAAATGCTTTATCTTGTCCCGAGTAGCTTTTTTTCTACAGTTGCATATTTTACTTCCATAATGTGCCTATGCTCATGTATACCGTGCGGTGTTGCCCGGTCAGCGTATCGGTAAATGAACACAAGGAAAAGTATTAAAATAATATTTTGGGTAAAACCTAACGTATCATTAAAGTGAATAGGAAAACATCGTTTGTAATTAATATCAAAGAGCATTAAATGTTTGGTTTTAAACAAGAATTGCGAGAAAAAACATTTGATAGGAGAAGGTAGCCGGAAGGCTTATTTGTGCTCATCTGATTATCAGTCACAGTTATATTATGAACCTGTTGCAGTATCTCTGGTTTTAGAGAGTCAAAATAGAAAAACCGAATTATTTAATCAAATACACTTCACCGTCCATCTCGACGACCATTCCCGTTCTAACAATCGTCAATTCCCACCCACTCTTTTTACACGCATCTCTTTCACTAGTTTCTTCAACATCCATCTCTTGGGCAATGAGAGTAACAAAAGAGAGAACCTCTGGGCGGCGCACCTCAGTAACAGCACCTTCCATTTAAGCGAATAAAATGGAGAGCGGCTCGAATCGTCGACGACCAAGACCTTTTCAACTGCCTTTCCTTTTCCATCGCTTCTTGTTCCATCTCTTATTCATAAAATGTACTTCAAATATTCTTCCCAGTGTTCCGAGTTGTTCGGAATTATCCAGCCGCTGTCTTCCACCATTATAATATCGGTCACAATTTTAATTTCCTTTTTCTCCATCTGATAATCTTCCGCTACACTTACATTATGGTATCAGTTGTTGTCACCAGTATTTCTGAACCAATACGTGGGACCCTCAAGAGAGCCTATCATTCTTTTAAAAAAGAAGGTATTTATGGTAGACTAGATTACTTTTCCTCGCATATCTAATTACGAAGCATTTATTACTATTAATGTTCATCCATTTGATATCAGATCATTCAGCCAGGGAGTCAAGGTCGTGTTGCAGTTTAAGGGAATTATCCATGGTTTCAATAACTTTGCTCATTTCATGGTCATCACCATACATAAACATTTTAGAAAATTTTATATTGTCTGGTAAGTCATTAACAAAAATTTTAAATAAAATAGAACCCAAATGAGCCCCCTGTGGGACTCCGGAGTCATGCCTTGTAAGGTAAATTGAAACTCGTTTACAGCTACATAGAAAGTGCGATCATCATGACAAGATTTGATCCATTCCATAAACATATGCGATATTCCGTAAGCTGATAGTGTTGCAACAGGATCTGATGGGCCACACTGTAAAAAGCCTTTCTAAAGTCTGTGCAAATGATGTCAACTTGTTTACCAGAGTTCAGCGCTTCAATTAAAGTCTCGGTAAGGTCCACAATATTCGTGCTTGTTGATCTGTATTTGACAAACCGATGTTGCTCAGTATTTAACAGCTGGTGAAAATTATAATTTATTTTATTTATTTCATACTTGCTGTACATAGTACAGTGGGCGGATTTAATGCCTTGGTAGCATTCTCTGCCAGTCAACCCTGGCAGACTAATACATAACGAAGGCGGGTGTACAAAAAAAAACCATGTATAATTACATAAAAGCGGAAATATGTCAGGCTGGTTGTGTCTTCAAGTAGTGGTGATGAAGCATCCTCTTCCATGCACCTTTATTGGGTGCACGTTTGACATCATTAGACAAGGCGTTCCAAAGAAAAATTACGGAACCGTGAAAGAAGAATTTAAGAATTGAGTACAATGCTGAGGTACCCTTATTTTAAAAAGATTGATGGAACGAGCCCCACGATCATGAGAAGTTAGATAAAAATTAAAATTATCTTTAAGTTAAAAAGGAGCAGAGACATCGTTCAAGATAATAAAGAGTGTTAATAGAAGTCTGGAGCTATGCCTTTGTTGGATTGAAAGCCAATAAAGTTTGGAGCGTTGTAAAGAGCTGTGGTCGTATTTACGTAGATAGAAGATAAATCGTATATAATTGTTGAGAAAGCGCTCCCACTTTAAAGAAGATTTTGAGGAAGGTACTAAGGTAAGGTATTTCGAGTAACAAACATCACTATAATCGATAATTGCAAGTACAAGAGAATTGACTAGCATGATTTTAGTTTTAACTGGAAGAAAATTCTTCATTCGATAAAGAGATCGCAGAAGTTCCAACGACTTTTCGCTTGTTTTCAGAAATATGTTCCCCCCCCAAGAAATAGTTTCATCTATGTGAAGTGTAAGATTTCTAATGGATCTAGTAAAAGGAATTGAAATACCATTGTCTAAAACCGATTCAAGGTTATCGTGGTTTATATTAGAAAACAATCTTCGACAACCTGCAATCATAACTTGACTTTGCGGTCCTTATTTTATCAAAATTGTAGTCACTTCAGATACTTTTGATTTGATTCCTTCATATTCCTTCTTCAGGTCTTCGTATCGAAAATTTATAAAAGTCATAGATTCGTTTATTTCTTTCAGTTCATTACGTACTGGCTTAAGTTCTGCGTCAAAAGTTATTCTTAAGTTATCCTGAATCTTACTAAGAATATCATTCGTGTTTTGGTTAATCACATCCTGCACAATTTCGCGGATGCCTTTTTTTTAATGGGTGAATTGGTGCTATCCGACGGCGAGACTTAAGCTAGTCTCACTTCTTGTATTAGTAGTACAACGATAAGGCTCTTTCTTTGAAGTTGTTGCGGAACGGCGATTAAATTAAAGAAGACCAAGATTCATCGAGAGACATACAATGAAAGTGGAATTTTTTTTTTGCATTTTAAACATAAAATATAGTTAACCTTTCTGTTCAAATCTTTTGTGCAGCAACCCCAATTTGAATTGGCCTTCTTCTTCTTCTTAATGTGCCCCTCCAATTAATGGAGATTGGACACCAGTTCTGCGTACATGTTCATCAGAGAGATCAGCTGCGCGGCACTCCTGATGTTGGTCCACTCCTTTGAATTGGCCAGCTTTCTTCAAATCAAAATTTATTAAAGTTATGTTCTCTCAGATGCACGAAGAAGTGTTTCTGACCGCGCATCAGTACTGCGTTGCTTTATCTTCGGTGAGTGACGTACTTGCTGGACGAGTTGCGCGAGTACACTGAAAAGTAAACCTTATGATAATAATGCAACAGTTGATAGTCGCGCGTCGAATCCGCTAATTTATGTCAGCCACTAATGTCACGTACACCGCCCGGTTCAGCACAATTTTGTTTTTAAAAATTTTTTATCGCTATTTATTGCTTCCAATAACAAGTTTTATCTACCAAAAATTCAACAACGGTTTCAGTCCAGATAAAAACTTTTGTAGATAAAAGTATTTTAAGCTCAATTAAAATTATTTAAAAACATTTTTATTATCGGAGCAGTCATAACAGCGACTTGTCTAGGCTAGTGGCAAAGAGTTTTTTCTTCTTCTACTTCACTGGTAGTAAATTCGTTGTCGCCCACCATGTGGGATTGTTCCTTAAGGTGAGCAAGATAATTTACGGCTAACGTCACTCGCTCTTTTGTGCAATAACGATCTAGATTAAAGAATCACAACGCACTTCTATATTACAGATGAGAGGTGAGCCGCCGTCGCCCTTGCAGGTTTCCTCACCCAGCTGTCCACCGGCGCACATCTGCGAGGGGTGTGTTGTGGTGATAGTGTTACGAAGGCTGTACTGGCACTTGTTAGAGTCGGCCAGGCTCGGCATTAAGACTACGGAGTAATCATCATGGAAGTTCAGAAATGGACGAAGATTTCTAGAATATGCAAAGTAATGCCGTGTGGTCACCCATTGATGGCTGAGGCATCAGCGCGCTGTAGATTACTCTTCTAGCTAGCTCTACTATATCTAGTCAGAGGGTATACCTTACCATCACATGGTACTACTTTGTGATATTGTTACCATTAAAAAAAAGACTTACCTCAGTAGAGTTACCATCAACGAGTCACAAAGTCAACAAGTCTTTAAGCATTGTACGAAGTATGGGATCTGTCCCATACTTCGTACACTGCTTAAAGACGAAGGTTGCGAGACTTACGGTCATCTGTCTTTTATAGCGAAACGATGTTATATCATACCCTCAGTTTTTTCATTTTAGTCGTTTAAAAAGTCAATACAATTACTATTTAACTAACAAAATGCATATTATCACAATTATTTTCCCCACAATATTTAACACATCGCTTTGTAAATATGCTGCTAATGGTGAAGACTATTTGATGTTATTAATAAATGCAGGAGTATCGGCTCGAGATGTGTTTATAAAAAAATATGTCATTGGTACGTGGTACATTTGGGCGCACGTGGTGCTGCCATCTAGTTTTAAAATGTTTAAACTTCATTTTAAATATTAAGATTTGTTACCGACACTTCCGCTTTGTTGTCATTTCGTTCAATTTACTAAAATCGATACAATTAAGAACTAAATTAATGAAGGAAGACATTTTTAGAATTTTGTATAAATAGTTTGTAATTTTATTGTGTTCTGGTAATTATAGTGCCGAGTAATTTACCATTTATATTAAGTAATAAAAATAGACATGTAATTGAAAAATAACCAAGCAAGGTATAAAAACCTTTGCTGTCATTGAGTTCGATCGATTTAGTGTTCTGCTTTTGACGTGTAAAGTTGTCTCTGTACTCGGAAGTTAGATTTTCGCAATGAACCTTGCGAAAGCTCTGGCCGTCCGCCGACATACACTAATATCATTTTGGGGATTGAGCATTGTCCAATACAATGTACTTTTCCATAATACGAGATCCCTATACTCCTGCGGACGGAGCGTGACTGTGACCACACCGCTAGCGCGTTTCTATTTATACCTGTGCAATAATTATAAAAACATGCTTGAGTTTAATAAATAATTTCTAAAATTACTTTAAAATTAAAATTAATGAAATTTTAACACTAAAATTATTTTTTAAACTAGATCGCGCCGATGTATATATATTTAAATCGTTTCTATTGTTTGCTCACTATTTTCTAGCAGTAAGACCTTTTTTGTTAGTTTTTTGATTTACTTTGAAATAGATAAATTACTATAAGTTATGACATTATTGAAGTACGTCGATAGTAATTTTTAAATTAGCTTTTTAGTATTCTATTTGAGAAAGGTTTCGTCTCAATCTCAACGGGATAGGGAAAGTGGTTTTACAAATTGTAGATTACAGATGACCATGTCTATGTCGAACGAGAGTAGTTCTGAGAGGAACGAACGATTACAGTCAAAACATAGTCACAACATAGTTAAGGTCTCAAGAAACTTTGGAATCTAGAGATCAGGATCTACAAAATGTTTGTGTACGACACGCTATCGCGGGAAGTCTAGAGTCCGATGATACAAGAGTTCAAGATTCAATTCAAAACGGACAAAAGTGGTTCATTATCCAATAGAATATTTATAAAGTATATTTTTGCGTAGTCCAACCCCTTACAAACTAGGATTAGACTTAGGATTGGTGTGCCCATTACATTACTTCGTAATTGAAACCCACCGAAACTTTGTAATGATACTAGGTTGCGAGTAGTGTCGTTGTAAATAAACGTTATAGAAGATCCTGTAATATCCGGATGCGGAAAAGTTCAGCAAAGCTGGCATAGATTTGCTCATGGGGTACATGATGACAACATAATCGTCAGTATTCTCATCTCTTCATCGCCGCATTGCTGCAGACGGCGTGCCTACCATCATCAGTGCACGTTCGTGCTGCCATCTATTTAAAATTTTAGAAACTAAAATTTACGCCAGAAATTTAATAAAAAAAATCTATTTCATTATGAATAATATGTAATAAAAATTATCATTCGTTTTTCTGTATTATCGTTAATTTCGTAAATGACAATTTATAATCTACAGTTCCACATTGTTACGATAAAAAATTAAACTAATAAATTTTCACTTTAGTATAAATGGTATGTAATTTTATAATGCTGTTGCCATTATAAAGTGTCAAATTGTTTTTATATTTGTATTTGTAATAAAACAGTCGTCCAAAATAATAAAAAGTTTCACCACCTCGGTCGTCATCGGTCGAGGCGAACTTCTGCCGGCCTTCACTCCCTCCGCTGGTAAAACCTGGCAAACACGGCAAAAGAGAAGGCTGATTTATTTGCCACTCTCTTTGCTGATAACTCTCGTCTAGATACTGGTAGCGCTACACCACCGCATTTACCTCAAAGCGTTACTACCATGCCGGAAATACGTATTAAGCAAAAGGAGGTATTACAAGCGTTGCGTGATCTGGACGTAGACAAAGCTAGTGGACCTGATGGATTACCAGCTATAGTACTTAAAACATGCGCGCCTGAGTTGTCTCCTGTACTGACACGCCTGTATCATCTCTCTTTGAAAACTGGAATAGTCCCGAAATCCTGGAAGCTCGCGAACGTCCAGCCTGTTCCTAAGAAAGGTAGCCGTGCCGACCCTGCTAATTACCGACCCATCTCAATCACCTCCATACTATGTAAAACTATGGAGCGCATAATCAATAAACGGCTCATGGCATATCTAGAACATAACGACCTCCTCAGCGACCGCCAGTACGGATTTCGCCGAAATCGGTCTGCTGGGGACCTTCTGGTCTATGCCACTCACTTATGGGCCGAAGCCTTGGAGAAGAATGGGAAAGCTATAGCAGTCTCCCTAGACGTATCCAAGGCCTTTGACAGGGTATGGCATGCGTGCTTAATTAACAAGCTTCCAGGATATGGCTTATCTCCCGGTTTGATTGGCTGGGTTAAGGACTTTCTGAGTGGTCGGTCTTTCCGTGTGGTCGTCGAGGGGTGTTCATCTGACCCAAAGACGACTAACGCTGGTGTTCCTCAGGGGTCCGTTCTCTCTGCAACTCTTTTTCTGCTGCACGTCAACGACCTTCTAGTTCCCGGTATTCTTGGGTATGCTGACGACAGTACAGTTGTGGAGAGGTATCTGGCCGGACCACAGATCAGTCGAGATCAAGTACAGCTTCAGAGAGAGACCATGGTTGAGCAGTTGGATCGCAAATTAGAGGCAGTCTCTAATTGGGGCAAGGCCAATCTTGTGAGAGTCAATCCCACCAAAACGCAGGCGTGTCTATTCACTGCCAAAAGGAGCCCGTTTATCTTGGCCCCTACTTTTCGGAATGCAACCTTGAAGTGCACCGACCGCCTTCAGATGTTGGGGATCGAAATATCATCGGACCTCAGCTTTGGGCGGTTTATCGAGTCTAAAGCAAAAACGGCTGCAAGGAAGCTAGGAGTCCTTGCCAAAGTACGACCGTACTTCACACCGGAGCAGCTTCTAATATTATACAAAGCGCAGGTCCGATCGTGTGTGGAGTACTGCTGTCACATTTGGGCGGGTGCTGCCAAACACCATCTGGCTGCTTTGGACTCGGTTGAGAGGCGAGCCATAAGGTTAGTGGGTGACCCTGAGCTGACAAGTAATAAACTTGATAGCCTGAGTCACCGACGTAGAGTAGCGAGCCTTTCGGTTTTCTATCGGTTGCATTTCGGTGACTGTGCGCAGGAACTGCATGACTTGATACCACCAGCGCCCTTTTACCATCGGACGTTTAGACACACCGCAGACATTCATCCCTTCTTTGTCGATATCCCGCGCAATAAGACGAAGCGTTTTGCTTCGTCCTTCTTAGTGCGAACAGCGAGGGACTGGAATAGTCTGCCGGCGTCAGTGTTTCCGTCCAGCTACGATGTGGGAGTCTTTAAGAGAAGAGTGAATAGGTTTCTACTAGGCTAGCGCGCTTTACCATCAAAGACTACATCGCCTCTTACCATCAGGTGGGATTGTAGTCAAGCGTTAGTCTATATTCAGTTAAAAAAAAAAAAAAAAACCACCACTGAGCAAAGACCATTATTATAGGCTTGTTTCCACTAACAATGAATCGGATGGATTGGTGTTTCTAAAGATTGATTATGACATAGAGACAACAAAAAACATAATTAGCAACAACAGATTTAACAAAATGTTAAATCTAATATATAAAATTCTCTTGTCACAATGTTCGTTCGCATACTCCTCCGAAACGGCTTAACCGATTCTGATGAAATTTTTTATGCATATTTAGTAGGTCTGCGAATCGGCTACTATCTATTTTTCAAACCCCTAAGTGATCAGAGCTGCCCACACCAAAAATTTATTTTTTCGGTATTTTTTTTCTATTTTGTTTATTTATTGTGTGGCATCAAAAAATACATACAACCCTAAATTTTCACTTTTCGATCACCAACCCTTGCTTTTTAATAGTCATTTTAATACGTTTTTGTCCCGCTCGATATCATCAATTATACATGGCCACGTATCAAATCGCGTGGCTATAATCTCCAAAAAAAAAAGATATTATTACTTGGTAAGTGATCCCCTCCACGTGTGTACCGGTGTCACCTCTCACCAGTACACAGCACGGAGTGGGGATGACAACGAATTCTATTTCTCTCAGACATTATGCCTTCTGTCACTCCTTCTTTATTATTTATTTATTAATAACTAATATCATTGAATATAATTTATGTTTAATCTATAATATAAGTATGTGTCGGTAAGCGCATCACTCAACAACGCCTGGACCAATTTGGCCAATTCTTTTTTTAAATGTTCGTTGAAGTCCAAGCATGGCTTTTACGGCGAGTAAAATCCGAATAATCGCCGGGAAGCCCCTAAAAACAGCGCTTTTCTTTTTCCTGTACAAACGTTCTCTAACTAAAATGTAGAGTCTATATGAACTTTATTGCTGTTTAATAAAGTTCATATTAAATTACAAGCTTTCACTGCTGTCTAAGCAATGTAGGTGCGTTCCTAACGCTATAGAGTCAATTTGCACTTTATTGCAGCTGCACAAAGTTCAAATTCAATCATTCTATCAAAACAGTGTGCGTATGCGCGGCGGAGGATCTAGCGCCGCGTGCCGAAATTAAAACAAATGAAATAATAACATAAATAGTAACAAAATGTAGGATAAGAGCTAAAGATCCACCATACTGATTTTCAATTTGGTTGGCTTCGCGATATTATTCCTTTTGTTTTAGTTTCGGCGCGCGACATAAAATGCATTCGTTTTCACGACATTACATCAGTCGTGCAAAAACCGCGTTACCATATGGCGGACCTGACAGACTACAATCTGTCAAAAAGATTTAGAAAGTTGACTTTATTTGTTCCTAAAAAAATAATAATAGTAAATATAATTAATGTACTGTAATTATAACTTTGGCCAATCTTCTGGAACCCATTAATATTTAAATATTAGTTATTAGATGAACATATATAGAGCTGAACCCCACACACGGCCCTATCACCAGGGTGACGGTTAAGTCCAGATTTTTTGCGCTGGCTATAAAATAGGTAAGAACAAAAAACTGCCACATTCCAATTTTTTTGACAGAACGAAGTCTGTCGGGTCAGCTAGTATTTTTATAAAATAAAGTTGGAAAAAATAGCCCGTCAGTCACGTAACACTGAACGCCAATCAAAAAACGTTTCGTCACTATGTACAGAACGCCATTGTTGTTATTAAGATTTTCGTAGAAATGGACAGTTTGTTTGATATTTTTTAGTTTTCAGCTACTTTTAATAAGTATAGTTGTAGGCAATTTGGTATATCTTGGAAGACAAATATAATTCGCCATGGAATCAG
This sequence comes from Byasa hedistus, assembly GCA_029286795.1. Taxonomy (NCBI): domain Eukaryota; kingdom Metazoa; phylum Arthropoda; class Insecta; order Lepidoptera; family Papilionidae; genus Byasa; species Byasa hedistus. Next base: position 1,343,919 of record JAGSMW010000039.1, read on the forward strand.
GATTTAGTATGGCATAGTAGTAGTAATTTGCCCAAAATTGACGTCGTTATACTTAGCAAATTTTTTGCGGCAATTTTTGACTTTTGCTCGTCTGAATTTCGCAATGTTAAAACATCGATGTAAGATAATGTAATGCCTTATGGTCTGAATGTTTGTTATTTTAACCAAGTGAAAATTATCATCGTACTCCTAGTTTTATCATAAAATAGATCCCGGCGAAAGCGCTGGCCATCCGTCGGCGGACATAACTCATCAACAGATAGCCCACAGCTGAACATAGACCTCCGCACTGAACTCATCGCGGACTACGCAATGTGTATGGTGATATATTTCAAATGCCCCATACTAGGTATGGTTACTTGATATTTTTGAATCTATGCTTCATAGCCATCTACAGAACAAAGTCGCTCGCTAAATTGTCTATTATTATATATAATACATATATAGATAAATTTGTGAGATATACTTCCGGACACATCTATCGGCCCACCATCCGGTGTTCAAAGTTTCGACGGTGTCTAGTTAAAAATAAATGTTAGGTGGAACGATAAGATTTAATGCAGTTTTGAGGCAGATTTATTAGTCAACCCTTATGTATGTTTTTTTTTTGTAATTTCGTATTGATTTGGCCGGCAGAAGTTTTACAGCTTGGGCGACAATTTCAGGCCGAGTATCCATATTTTTTGGTCAAAACTGGCTCTAAGTTTAGATTTGCCTTTTTATGGAACCAATAATCGGAAACATCAAAAAAAAATCCAGCTTGTGCGAAATAAAAAAAGTTTTCTCTATTCCTGGGTCGTTGAAAACAATGAACAGACTCGAATTTTCGTTTTTTTTTCATAATCCTGAATTCAAAATTAAAAAAAAAACATACATAAAGGTTGACCAAAAAATCAGCTTTAAGACTGCATTTAAACTTATTGCTCCACTTAACATTTATTTTTAGCTAGGCACCGTTAAAACTTTTAAACACTAGGTGGGCCGATAGATGTGTCCGGGAGTGTATGTAAGTTTACATATCAGTATTAATTTATTACATTTTATAAATTTCTTCTATACGTCAAAACGTTACAATGGACAGACATTATGCCCGGGGCGCATTCTCTACCAGTCAACCCCGGAGGAATATTTAAAACTGGAACAGAGTAGAATGTCGGGTGCTAATCCTATTATATATTAATATACATACATATTTAACATAATGAACATACATACATATTCCTATTTTCCCTGTCTGATATTATTGTTCAAAGGTTTTTTGTACTATTTGCATAATTAACTAATAATACTTGCTTATTATCTATTATACTTATATATTATATACTTCATACATATATACTTACTATAGTTCAATGACTGTGGTGTTCGTGTTGTAGTAAAAAGTTTTTGAAGAGCCTTTTTAAAAGATGGCTTACGAGCATTCGTGACGTCAGAGAGCAGGGCGTTCCAAAGTCGTAGCAATTTTTCCTTTAGTTAATTCTTTATGTAACTTATTGCTTATGTTAACTTCTAATCTCAATAGATAAGCTTCTATTCAGTCATTTTGTATTTATTATATACAATCGGCTTATTTTCATCAGCACATAATTAATGGAACTTTTATGGGGCTCGGTGTACGTGCGTATCCATAACGAAATTCCACTGTTTTAATAAAGAAAAGGTAATTAAATGGATTATAATTTTTTGTTATTACACTCTGTCGAAAATTAATATAATTTCATTGCGTTTCATACGCAAAGTAGATAATATACAGAGACACCACTTAGTACTAGAAAATGGTTTCACCCTAAAACTGGTTATTCGACTGGCTATTTTTCTTTCTTTCTATTTTCAATAGATGGCGCCAAAACGTACTGCTATCTGGTGAGATACTGAGGATACGGTTGTCGCTTGTTGTCCGTCATCACAGGATTGATAGATGGCGCTACAAAATTTGTCATCTACTCGGCCGCTGGCCAGTGTAATTAATAGGTTTTATACGTCAGTATAACCCGTGCGCAATAAGTTGAGACCTGAGGCCGGTGACGTCACATACGACGTTTCTACTATTATTTTTAAAGTTGCGAGTGTTGTATTCGAAACAACGCCGCTTTATATTTCTTATACTTGACTTTTACAGGCGTGCTTAGTGAAATGTTTTTTTACACGAGTATTCTCTCCAGACTACGTAAAGTTTTACCCTTCATTATAACAATAACTTAATACAAAATATAACAATAAAATATACCAGTAACTCTAATAACTATTAACGTAACAGTAACAAATAAGATCAAAAAATCAGAGCGCGTCCCCGTCGCGTGCGACGTGCGTAACTAAGATGTTAAAAAAATATCGTTGCCTACATTACAACACGGGAGCTTGTGAGGAAGTTACAGGGGCAGAGGCCGGAGGGTTGCATTCCAGACAAGTCTCAACTTATCGCGCACGGGTAGTAAAAGCGTAAAAGTATTGACGGCACATTGCGATCAATTTTAAGAAACCACTTTCTTAACTATTGTACCTATGTATTTTTTACTCATGTTTGTTTAATTATGCTTTATTCCCATAGAATAAAGTATAATTTTAATAAATAGACACGTAAAAATAGAATCCACAATAAATTTACAAAAAGATAATGTGTTTTCTTATATGAATACTGGCTGTTGCACGCGTAGTATTTAATAAAACAGTTATTGTTCAGTTCGCAGTTCGCAGAGTTTACGATGATTAATTAATTCTATATTTCGCGTAAAGAAGTACCTAGGCTAACTTTAGTAAAATTCTTACATACTTTACGGATGCAATTCCAGACTTTGCGGGATAGCGCGTCACATACAATCATTTTGTAGACGCTGATCTCTAGATTCCAAAGTCTCTCGAGTCTTTAACAATGAATGACGCATTCTATCTGTAATCAGCCGTTGGAGGGGGAGCGGCGGGGCGGCCGACACGGTCACGCCGCGCGCTTGTTCTCGTAACAATACTTAGAAATATATATATTTTTTTAAGACATTGTTTGATACAACTAGTAATGGACGTATTAAAGAACAAAACAAAATTATCTTTTACTTTATCCTTTGAGATTTTAGGTATGTTTTTATATAAAAGACACTTACTTGAAGATTAATAAAACATTTTATACTATTTATATAACCTTAATGGAGGCTGCGACGGCCACAGAAATAGCAAAACATATATTTTATCCAAACGCAGTGTGACGACTCACCGGTAATTCCATCGCAAAATAATGGCGGCACCCGGGGACACATCGTGAAAATCGTTGTGACATTACCCTGTTAAAGGTAATGATTTCTTATATTTCCGCGAATGTTACACATTTAGTTTTAATAAATCTATTAAAGGTAGTCATCAATGAATGTCAAAGATAAAATATACAATGAACGTTAAATGGAAAAAATAACTCACCACAATTAAACAACCAAACTTGTAGCCGTGTGGGATCTCCGGAAGGGAACCGAAACATAGGTTTTGATCCGAAGTGTTATTAAACATAAAATATGCACTTTTATTCGTAGCCATTTATGCTGTTCAGGTCAGTTTCTACCAGCCAAGTCTTCAGTATTCAATAACAAGTTCTTCAGTATTCAGATTCTAATGATGTCCAGGCAGTGTTTCAATTGTATCGTGATAAGTCTCCCATTCAAGTCCATGTAGTCGGAACAAGTAAAACAAAATCTTCAACATTGTAAAAGCGAACGAATTCGAACAACTCAAACGTGAAAGCGAATGGCGGACTGATCAAACGCGGAGCTAACCCCGGAAGCGTATAGCGGTTTTCCGCCATCTAGCGTCACAATTGCAAAATACTACGAAAGCCATATAGCTCAAATATGGTCACATGAAGCGTATACTTTCGTATTCTCTATTAATTATTTATGGTGTTTCTTATCCTCAAATTAAGGTAGATGTGATGTTGTGTTTATAAAATATGCTAATCTTTATTTTAATCTCAATATTTGTACCTAATTCGGCTTATTTACAGTTCCTAATTTACAAATGCTCATGGTAGCGTCGTCTATTGTTTTTTTTTAGTACTAAATATATCTTGTATGGGATGGTACCCCATGGTTTCATACAAGTTGTTATAGTGCAATTAGTACTTTTTGCTTTGAAATTGTAGATGACGTTATATTTCTGTTATTTTAGTGTTTAATTATTATCAATAGATGGCGTTGTACATTCAGTAATAATAGGCAAAATTACTATTAAAATCTATTTTAACACTTTAATATTATAACAGTAGATGGCGTTAGTATATTACACGTGTTTTGATTATATTGTAAGCTGTTTTATCAACGGATGGCATATTTAAAACAAAAACATAATATTACTTCATTTCTCCGAACAGTTACACTATTGATAAGAATAAATGAAAATTAAACAAGAATGATTATTCATTAAATTTAGTACACTAATGAATAAAATAAGGATAGTAGCTGTAAAGAAGCTTTTAAAAGAAAAACGCATTTGATTGTTTGTTCTGTACTTCGCTTAATTTAATTTATCAGGACACTTAACCACTTCTATAAATGAAACATATACATTTTTAAATTCGACATTTTAATTTCATGATTCTAGTACCAATGTAATTGTGTACTAATGTATGCAAGTTTAATTAAAAGATATATGAGTCGGTGGAGAAGCCAAGGTCGGCGAACTGGTCGTCCACCCAGCTGCGCATCGTGGCCACGTCCACGTACACAGAGGGCGTGGTTGTCCCGCAGCCGATTCCCCACGCCACCATACCGCTCGCCATGTACCGACCCATCTGACCCTGAACACCACAAAATCTTAACGGTGATAGACGTCTGTTGCTTTACAGTCCATGGTTCGATTACGGAGATCATAAATTTTGATTAATAAAAAAACTCGACACACTTTATTTTGTGATCTAGCGTTAACCCAGTCCCAGCAGTGAAAACATTGAGTGGCCAGATTCTTAATTATAAAATAGTTACCGGTGTGGGACACATGAGAGGAGAGCCGCCGTCACCCTTGCACGAGTCACTTCCCGTCTCCCCCCCTGCGCACATGAAAGTGCTGTGCAGCTTGAAGAACGACCCCAGGCGTGTCTGGCGGAGTTTACTCTGGCAGGTCGTCTGCTCCACCACCGGAACCTCCACCTGGTGATCAGAGCATTTTTTTATTTATTCATTTATAACGAAAGTATTCATATAAACTATGTTTTTTTTATTTATACTATAAACCATATATGGGTATATATGTCCCAGTACTGTCCCGTAGCGCACGCAGCCCGCGCGTACTGTTGCTAACGGTTGCGTCTCAACGACTTCTTTGAAAAATTGATTTCCAGATATCATTCTCTTACATGTTCTTTTTTTGTTGGATTAGGTATATTTTATTTTTCTACTGTTCCGTTCTTAATTAAAATTCTTTGTTCCCTGTTTTCTAACAGTAAGTTACTATGAAATTGATAAATTACTTATAGGTTATTATTTTAGTGAAGTATGTAAGTGGTAACTTTTAAATTAGCTTTTCAGTTTTCTGTTTGAGAAATGTGGCCTAACAAATTGTGGATTACGGATGTCCATCCGTGTGTAGGTCGAACGAGAGTAGTTCCGTGGGGGAACGAACGATTGCGGTCAGAATACTCGTACAAAATGGTAAGCAAAATGAAATTAGTTAAGTAAACGCAAAAAAATCCGTAAAATTTGGTTTTGATAAACAGACAAATTGTCAATAACTTGGTAAATTTTAAAACAAAATTACACAAAACAAAAATGTATTGATATTTTTATTGACGTAGTCAAAGCCTTTGACACTGCCTCAATGCCTACTCTTCTAGGAAACTTAGAAAGATTAGGATTTCGGGGAAAGGCTTACTTGTTTTTTATGGATTTCCTGCACGATCGCGTTCAAAATGTTAAAATTGATGGTATTGCAAGCAGCGACGAAACAATCGCCTACGGTGTCCCGCAAGGAAGTGTCTTGGGTCCTAGTCTTTTCTTAATTTACATTAACGACTTATGCCAGCTACACGTACCTAATGGCAAGATTTTTACTTGATGATCTCGCTATTATATTCCAGAGCGGGACTTGTAGTTCCATATTTCAAAGTGGAGAAAAAAGCCTTCGTAAAGTAAATTCCTGGTTGAGAAACAATTTTATTTTCATTCAATTTAATATAATGGAAAGCCTTGACCAAAACATTTCATTTAAATTACATTTATGAAATCTCTCTTTAAATCAACTTTATTTGTGTCCTGTGCTCAAAAAATCCAAGTGTTAATATTGTTAGATCGTAAACCTAATTAGAAGTCCCCGCTGAGCTAATAACCAATAGAAAAAGGAGAATTATCTAGATTTTTAAAAATCTAAGACATGTAGCTAAATTTGAAACCATTTGAAACACTTGCTAATATTTTATCTACCGCAGTAGTAAAAACGCGGAATTGGTTTTAAAAGTGCTGTAGCTATTAAGGCTTCAATAGCTACAGCGCCCTACAAACCAGCGAATAGTAACGAAGTGTGTATACTAACCTTCTTTAAGACGGTCTGGTAGCTTCCTTTTTTATCATATTGGTTCTTGCCCCAACCAGAGGACAAGCATCGGGTGCTGGGGGACGGCCGCTGCGCGGGTGGTGGCAAGCAGATCATGTTGACATTGGGTGCCACGTCTACAGGCTTGTGCAGGATTAGGAGCGCAATATCGTAGAACAGGTTCACTGTGGATAAAATGTATTTGAATCTTTACTTTGCTAATATCAATGTTGGTGATGGCAAACTTGAATTAGTGGCACGGACGCTCTGAACAGTAGACGTGATCTTTTTATACCAGTTCCATAATTTTAATTTTGGCTAAAACTTGACTACGTTTCGGAACGACCAGAAAGATCCTCAGACTTTAAGTAAAGCGCCGGCCCGTAACTACATTGAGCTCGTCGCTCAGACATAAGTTGTTGAGTCTCATTTAGTAATTTCACTAGCCACAGAGCACCTAAAATAGAAACGCAGTAATGTTTACACACTACTATTTAGAGATAGTAATAGGCACTGCATACTACTAATATAATAGTCAAAAAAATGTACAAGAAAATATAAATGACTTAGTTCAAATGTATTTTTTATTTATATTTTTATTTATTTATTTATGTACACAAAAATTACAAAGAAATTATTATGTACATGCATAGAGGTAAGTGCAAAGGCACTACTTATACAAATACGAAATTTTCTCCAGTATGTCTGTTTTTTGAACAATTTTATATCAACGAAAGTGAAATCGGTGCACTCTAACAATATACTAAAATACAACTTTCATACTGAAACATAGCTACTGTTTTACAGGTAAAGAGAAAAAAAATCAAATTCAAAGTTATGAGCGTTGAGATATCTCAAGACAGTGCTCATTAACGCGCTTTTTGAACAGTGCCACTGTCCTAACCTTCCGACTTGCAGGAGGAAGTGCATTCCAGAGTCTAACTGCATGTACGGCGAAAGAATGTGAATAGGATTCAGAACGATGGGATGGAAAATTAAGAAAAGTTTTAAGGTGAGATCTCTGTCTACATTGGATAAGTGAACAAAGGAAAATCCAACTCGCAAATACACTTTTCTTTTGTCGCGTGTAAGAAAATGCTAACGGCACACACACACCGAAGCCTAACCTAAAAAAAAATCTAACTTAACCCACCTATTGATTCTAATTGTTTGCCATCATCTCAAACATCGTTATAAGCTGGTAACTGTTCTGCTACTTTGTAGTTTAAAAAATATCATTATCATAATTTTAGCCCAATGTTATCCATAGATGAACAAACACCTCCACACATATGTGGAATTCAGGCTTCCTGATGAAAACACGAGATGCACACCATAAGCACATCGTGTTACGTTTAAAATCGTTCTCCCAGTCACCCTGTCACACCGCCCTCACTTTGTTTTACTCTTTGCTTTTCATTGCCTTCCATCTGTTTCTCCTTACAGCCTGCTTACACTCCATACAGTTCAATTGCTAAATATATTTCTTATACTTACGTCTAACCCTGTTGAATTTTTCGTGTATGATGATCCTCTCCACGTTCCTGTCCTGGTAAGGGAAGAGCTCCTTCGTGGAGGTGGTGTTCCACTCCCCGGCGCGCACCCTCAGTGTCAGGTTGGCCTTGAACACGTGGTGGGCGGTGGTCATCACCACCCTCGGGTGGATAAGGGCGCCGCCGCATGTATACAGGAATATCTTCTTACTGGTCGCATCGTCAGGGACGAGATTCGTGATTCTGTTTGAGACACGATATTTATATGAACTTGAACCTATATACGAATAAATTAACAGCCCACTGCAGGGATTTACAACTTTCTCTCTGCTGGCTAAGTGAACTTCCACGAGAGATGTTCGTGGAACATGTCGGTTTCCCCACAATGATTTCCTTCGCACCTCAAGAACCGCACCACTTAGAGACGTATACCTTTCTGATTCATTTGGTAATGAATTATTGGCCTTATCTATAATATTTTTTATCTGGTTACCTTTTGACATTAACGAGAGTACAAAGCTGATATGTGACCTCAACTTTACTTGATTTTAGGTTTTAGTTAGATTACTTTTATATTGTTGCTGTTACGGCGTCTGATTTACAATAATAGCATATAAAGTAGATTTTTATGAATCTGTACTGAAAACTTCGTTACCAAGCAATCCTGCTAGATATAACTAATGTAGCTTATGCAGATAAAAATCTGTTTACGTAAGCACTGCTACGATCCACGGGAACTCAGCGAAGCTGGTGTGGTCATCTTCAGACATGATGCGGAGGCTGTCGTCGTTCCTCCAGCCACATCCGGTTCTCTGCAAACGGATATTCTCTATTATATTTAAGGAGAGTAAGCGAAAACTTCACTTGATTTTAAGTGATACGCCTACGAGGCGCTATTTACGTTCATATACGCTGCTCTATGTGCTCAATGCTTACATAAGATGTCAGGTTATAGTTACTCCAGTAATTCCACTAGCTACTACTGGTCAAGAACCATACTATTTCCAAGTCAAACTTATGATCATCATAATCGAGATCCTAGCCGTCTGCAGACAGTGCGATGACTACTACAGTTCTGTAATTACTCGTCAATTAAGTGGGCATGGTGAGCGAACCCAATAGGGATGGGTACGGGGCCGGACAAACCTTCAGATCCTAGATCACGAATACAGCAGTGAATTTTTAAAAACCTTGGGATCCTCCATCATATATCACCAGAGAACAATATTCTGTTGCGTCTACTAGAAATATTGACAGAAGAAACAAAATAACTTAATTTCTATTCAGTGTCTAAGTCCAGCGGTGGAAGTCCAGCGGCTGTGATAATGCTGATATCACAACCATGATCATGTCAATCATTACCTGTGACTCGGTAGTGGGCGCCTCGGGACCAGATAACGATATGTCGTCTAATTCACAGCATACATCTTCCGATAATGTGCAGTTGCTCTTGTCGCTGCAAAATTAAAGAGATGATGACGGTGAAGGTGTGAGGATGATTTAAAGACCCGACCTTCTCCTTATAATTTGGAAGATTCGCATTAATATTTTGTTTTAATTAAATATAGTTTGACCATTTGCTAAAAAGGAATACGCTGTCAAATGGACAACCCTCTCAGTTGGTTAACATGAGATTATTTTTTCATATGAAACTTATAGCGATTGTTATTAGCGATTTTTCAGGTTAAATTGTTATAGAATTTAGTTTAATTGTAATAGAATTTAGTTCAATTGTAATAGAATTTAGTTCAATTGTAATAGAATTTAGTTCAACTGTTATAAAGTTTATTTTAATTGTTGTAGAATATAGGTAAATTGTTACAGAGTTCAGTAAAATTGTTATAGAGTTTAGTTCAATTGTTATAGAATTTAGTTCAACTGTTATAAAGTTTAGTTTAATTGTAGTAGAGTATAGGTAAATTGTTATAGAGTTTAGTTAAATTGTTATAGAGTTTAGTTCATTGTTATAGAATTTAGTTTAATTGTAATAGAATTTAGTTCAATTGTAATAGAATTTAGTTCAACTGTTATAAAGTTTATTTTAATTGTTGTAGAATATAGGTAAATTGTTACAGAGTTCAGTAAAATTGTTATAGAGTTTAGTTCAATTGTTATAGAATTTAGTTCAACTGTTATAAAGTTTAGTTTAATTGTAGTAGAGTATAGGTAAATTGTTATAGAGTTTAGTTAAATTGTTATAGAGTTGAGTTCAATTGTTATAGAATTTAGTCCAACTGTTATAAAGTTTTGTTTAATTGTAGTAGAGTATAGGTAAATTGTTACAGAGTTCAGTTAAATTGTTATAGAGTTTAGTTCAATTGTTATAGAATTTAGTCCAACTGTTATAAAGTTTCGTTTAATTGTAATAGAGTATAGGTAAATTGTTACAGAGTTCAGTTAAATTGTTATAGAGTTTAGTTCAATTGTTATAGAATTTAGTCCAACTGTTATAAAGTTTCGTTTAATTGTAATAGAGTATAGGTAAATTGTTACAGAGTTCAGTTAAATTGTTATAGAGTTTAGTTCAATTGTTACAGAGTTCAGTTTAATTGTAATAGAGTTTAGTTAAATTGTTGTATAGTTTAACTAAATTGTTATAGAGTTTAGTTAAATTGTTATAGAGTTTAGTTCAATTGTAATAGAATTTAGTTCAACTGTTATAAAGTTTAGTTTAATTGTAGTAGAGTATAGGTAAATTGTTATAGAGTTTAGTTCATTGTTATAGAATTTAGTTCAATTGTAATAGAATTTAGTTCAACTGTTATAAAGTTTAGTTTAATTGTAGTAGAGTATAGGTAAATTGTTACAGAGTTCAGTTAAATTGTTATAGAGTTTAGTTCAATTGTTATAGAATTTAGTCCAACTGTTATAAAGTTTAGTTTAATTGTAGTAGAGTATAGGTAAATTGTTATAGAGTTTAGTTCATTGTTATAGAATTTAGTCCAACTGTTATAAAGTTTAGTTTAATTGTAGTAGAGTATAGGTAAATTGTTATAGAGTTTAGTTCATTGTTATAGAATTTAGTTCAATTGTAATAGAATTTAGTTCAATTGTAATAGAATTTAGTTCAATTGTAATAGAATTTAGTTCAATTGTAATAGAATTTAGTTCAATTGTTATAGAATTTAGTTCAATTGTAATAGAATTTAGTTCAATTGTAATAGAATTTAGTTCAATTGTAATAGAATTTAGTTCAATTGTAATAGAATTTAGTTCAATTGTAATAGAATTTAGTTCAATTGTAATAGAATTTAGTTCAATTGTAATAGAATTTAGTTCAACTGTTATAGAATTTAGTTCAATTGTTATAGAATTTAGTTCAATTGTTATAGAATTTAGTTCAATTGTTATAGAATTTAGTTCAATTGTTATAGAATTTAGTTCAATTGTTATAGAATTTAGTTCAATTGTTATAGAATTTAGTTCAATTGTTACAGAGTTCAGTTAAATTGTTATAGAGTTTAGTTCAATTGTTATAGAATTTAGTTCAATTGTTATAGAATTTAGTTCAATTGTTACAGAGTTCAGTTAAATTGTTATAGAGTTTAGTTCAATTGTTATAGAATTTAGTTCAATTGTTATAGAATTTAGTTCAATTGTTATAGAATTTAGTTCAATTGTTACAGAGTTCAGTTAAATTGTTATAGAGTTTAGTTCAATTGTTATAGAATTTAGTTCAATTGTTATAGAATTTAGTTCAATTGTTATAGAATTTAGTTCAATTGTTATAGAATTTAGTTCAATTGTTATAGAATTTAGTTCAATTGTTATAGAATTTAGTTCAATTGTTATAGAATTTAGTTCAATTGTTATAGAATTTAGTTCAATTGTTATAGAATTTAGTTCAATTGTTACAGAGTTCAGTTAAATTGTTATAGAGTTTAGTTCAATTGTTATAGAATTTAGTTCAATTGTTATAGAATTTAGTTCAATTGTTATAGAATTTAGTTCAATTGTTATAGAATTTAGTTCAATTGTTATAGAATTTAGTTCAATTGTTATAGAATTTAGTTCAATTGTTATAGAATTTAGTTCAATTGTTACAGAGTTCAGTTAAATTGTTATAGAGTTTAGTTAAATTGTTATAGAGTTTAGTTCAATTGTTATAGAAAAGGTGGCAAAAGGAAGACGAGCGTGCGGGGATACTAAGAGGAAGATTTATTGAGGAACGCAGGTTGCGGTTATGGGAGTCGGAAATAAATTCGAAATGATTTTTTAGGTGTGTGAGGATTGAACAATGCGTTATTTAGAGTCGAAAGAATATGTGTATTCCTGCGAAGCCGGATTGGATATTATACAAGAGATTTGACATTTTCAGACTTAGCAGCCAACCTCCAGGAATGAAGAGGCACAAGAAGAAGAAGAAATATTACATAAAATTTAATTAAAACCTCATGAAACAGTTGTAATTGGTGCAACCACCATCTAAACTCTTTCGCATTATGAGTCCGTGTTACAAAGCAAGTTAAAAAAATAATAAACTTTATATTTAGTCGATTAAAAGACCAAATGGGCGTGGTCTCGGTGTTACCGTTGGCTTCATTTAAAGATGGCGAGCTTGTTGTCACCGGGGCCGGTGTTGGGGGCTGGCCGAAAATCTCAGCAAGCAGCTTCGCCAAATCGACCTCTGTCTTTGCATTGCCATCGAGGTCTGTGTGATTAAACAGAATGTTACCGATGTAGATGATGATAACAACGACAATGATGATGATGACGATAATATTGATGTCAACGACGACGATAACGACAATGATGATGATAACGATAATGATGGTAATGATGATGATAACGATAACAATGATAATGCTCATAAAACTGTGTCTGCACGTGAGACATCTTTCAATCAGGTTAGGTGTACACTGCATTCAGATCTCAAGCTATCTGCAGCCAGATGAAATGCTATTGTACATATAAATTCAGTTATCGCCGCAGCACCGTTTTCTGATAATAAGCTGCAGTGTGCAAACATTACTACATTCCAGTTTATTAATCGCTGTAACCAATAAAGTTACTGGTGGAACGAGAAGTACCATTTTATACGCCTTAGCGTAAACATCGTAACCAGCGTCACATTTATAGGCAATAATTGTTGAGACGTTACCCTTACGGAACAATTATTTTTTAAAATTTCTGAGGTTATGTAACTAGAATTGCTAGTCTTAAGTGGCAATGGGCAGGGCACATTGCTCGAAGGGCTGACGGCCGATGGGGCAGCAAGGTCCTAGAGTGGCGGCCCCATACCGGAAGACGCAATCCTGGAAGGCCTCCCACAAGATGGACTGACGATCTGGTGAAGGTCGCGGGAAGCCGCTGGATGCGGACAGCGCAGAGTCGTTTGGAATGGAGAAGTTGGGGGAGGCCTTTGTCCAGCAGTGGGAGTCTATAGGCTGATGATGATGAAGGTAACTAGTCTACGGTCAACGTAAACATATTTGATTATATGAAATACTATATTTATTACCCATTATCTGTCCATAGCAGAAGCATAGAAGCACCAGGAGAATTATAAACTTGAACATCTGTAACCATAAAAAGTAAAGTTTTAAATCATAACATTTCTACAGCGGAAAAACCCTGCCGACGTCCAATATGTCCGGAATCGAACCGGGAGCTTCGCTGTTAAAGGTCAACTGATTAGCAATTGCATCACAAATGCGAAGTGAAATGTTAATTTCGTAGATCCAATGTAATATTTGCCAGTTTATAATAAATAAGAACTTTTACGGACGTGAATCTGTTTAAGGCAGCACAGGACCAGTCGTCGAGGAGGGCGTTATGGGGAGCCCATAACTTAAAAATGGAATAAATAAATTAAAAACCGGAAATCTTTGGATAGGAAAAAATGTTTATTTTTTTTTTTTAAATATGATGCGTTTCCACTGTAAACTTTTAGATGAGAACAACACTAGCTTATAGCAGTAAATGCATATGTACATAAACTGACAATAATCTGTGTATTTTCCTGTTCCGCGCAAAATCTATTAATAATATAGGCAGAAATTAATATTAATATTTACCTTATTACACTAAAGTTGTGAATAATATTTCACAACGTCACACAATAACATGTAAACGCGGTTCATTTAAATATTTACAAATGTTAATTACACACGTTATAAAGGCTTATTAAACAACATACCACAACGACCGCGGCTTTGTGACTGACCTAGTGTTGTGCCACGTTGTTCAAACTTTGTTTAGTGACGTACACGCTTTGAACTTGATCACCTACCGGTTTTTTTTAATCATAGTGACCCTGGATTTTAAGCCAATAGACAACGTTCGTATATATCACCACCATTACAATGAAAGTCCATTAAATTTAAAGGAACCATGTGATGAATTTGCGTAATGAATTTGTTTTTATTATCGGTAATTAAAAGATTGTTAAGAAATTCGGTTACTTAATATTCTGTTCTGTTTATTCGGTACCATAAGTCTAACATAAGAATATCAAAATTTTGATAGAACGTCGTTTAATTATTATTTAGTATAAGTATATATAATAATAAGTATTTCTTTCTCATAATGTTTATGCTGTTAGTCGTTTGAACGATTATTACAGCTTCAATGGACTCAAAGCTCGCGTAAATTGTCTAAACAAATTAGATTTTTATCTTACGTATTTCTCTGCTTTTATCGCAGTATTGACTACAAATATTTATAAAAAATATAGGTTATGAATGTATTTTTTATTTTAATCCTTTGTTTATAACAAGTTTTATACAAACGGATAATCTCATTACAGAATCGTTATTAACGGTCGATTAACTGCCTCTTTGAAGCAGTGGTCCACCGTTTGCTTAGTAAAACGAAGATCCTTGGTTTGATTCTTTGACCACAGTTTGGCTACCTACCCCATTTATATTGTAAATCAGCAGCAAATGCAATTTAGGCGAGCACGCTTAATCATCCAACTAATTAACACCACGTGAAGTTAAACTCTATTGTAGATAAATAAAACTAAATCACAATGTCGTAATCGTCCACTTATTAAGTATCAGATCGGTGAACTTGTTAGTACTTCACTATTATCCGATGAACATGTGCCTCATGTGACGTCACAGCTGGGATTTCCGCGGGTTTCGGGTAGGATTATTACTTGAGTAATTTAGATTTTAGCGCGCATATATTATATTTATATATTTGAAAGTTATTGATATTGGTACATATTTTAATGCTTTACAACAAACGGGCCGTCTAATGTCCTTTTTATTCCACAAGACGAGTAAGAATTCACCCGAAGCTAAGTGATACGCTTGCTCATAACGCGGAGCTTGGTTTTTTTTTTAATTTGTTGTTAAACATTAATTACAATCGTTTAAATTACCTTGATACTACCTGGAAACTAGTACGGTTTATCTAGGTACAGTCGTCGTGATTATACTTTAGTTAAAAATACATCCGGGCAGGTTTTCTATGAAATATCTCTTTAATCAGGCTGGGTGTGATCCAGAAGATAAAACAATGTCAAGACATTTATAGATGAAGATTATTTATAATATTGGGTACTAAATATTAAATGTTCTGGGACCATAAACATTGTTGTATTTCGGGACGAAGAGTTTTTATTACCTTCGAGCTCTCCGAGATTGGATGGTCGTTTGTATTTTTCAAGAGAATGAGTACAATTATAATCATTCAATAACAACAATTGAATTGTTATACACATTTAACAATTTACAATAGTAAAATTAATTTTTTCTATCATTTTTCTGCTGGTTTTAAATTTTGTGACGCACAATGGTTTTAATTATTCTTAGTTGTAATCTTTATATGATTTGTATGTTCTTCCATAGCTATCCAATCCATTTTCGATTACCGTATCCGCCAGGAACATATAACAACCTTAAAATTTTAAAACGTAGTTTGTACTTAAGTACATACTTACATAATTTATTTATTTATACACTCAAAGTGTACAGGTCGTCTGCCTTTGACGTTATATGCTAGTCTTCGTTGGGTGGTGCGACGAACTTATGAGGTTTTTTTTTTTTTTTTATACTACTAAGCGACGAGACGAGCAAGACGTTCACCTGATGGTAAGTGATACGCTTGCCCATGACAACGCGGCGCTAGTTAAGATGGTACACACTGCACCACATTGCGCTCGTCGCCTGAGACATAAGGTGTTAAGTCTCCTTACCCCAGTAATTACACTAGCTACAGCGCCCTTCAAACCGGAACACAGTAATGTTTGCACACTACTATTTGTCGGTTGCAATAGGAGCTGCGGTGGTACCCACCCAGACGGTCTCCGGCAACAGAGACCTACCACCTGGTAGGTAGGTGTATAAAAAGGTTAAAAAGAAAACACTTAAAGGATACATAACGTACTGTTAGAACAAATACATAAAAATACATGTAAAATATAAATACGAATACCTATAATATAAAAATTATTCGCATAATGTGTTGGTAAGCGCATCACTCAACAACGCCTGCACCAATTTAGCCAATTCTTATTTTTAAATGTTCGTTGAAGTCCAAGGATGAATAATCGCCGGGAAAACCTTAAAAAACAGCCGTTTTCCTATACAAACGTTCTCTAACTAAAATGTTAAGACAATTTCAACATTAACACTATTCAATAAAGTTCATATTAAATTACAGGCGTTCACTGTTGTCTGGGCAATGTGTGTACCTAACGCTAAAGAGTCGATTTGCACTTTATTACAGCTGCACAAAGTTAAAATTCAATCATATCCATCAAAACAGTGTGCGTATGCGCGTCGGAGGATATAATGTCGCGTGCAGAAACTAAAACCAAATGAAATAATAACATAAATAGTCACAAAATGTAAGAGCTATAGATCATTACTACTGATTTTCAATTAGGTCGGCTTCGCGATATTACTTCTTTCGTTTGTTTCGGCGTGTGCGACACAAAATGCATTCGTTTACACGTCATTAGATCGCAGCCTCCTATGCAGTAACAATTCCGCCAGTGACTTCCCTGTCGTGGAGTGAATCGCATTCCGGTAAGTAAAAAGATACGTTTGCAGAGCCACGTCGATATCGCGTTTATCCCTTAGAGCTTTTTTTATTGCCTTTTTACATAACTTGACGGCATTTTCAACAGCACCGTTGGACGCAGGATGATACACTGGTGTTAAAATGTATTCTATTCCATTATATTTCATAAATTGAGAAAAATTAAAACTTGTAAATGGCGGACCGTTGTCTGTCACGATTTCTTTCGGCAACCCAAATCGTGAAAACACCCCTCTTAACACAGGCTTCAATCCATTTTGAAGAGGAATCTATAATAATTAAAACATTTTCTCTTTTAGAGGGCCTAAAAAATTAATATGCAATCTCGTCTAAGGCTTTGGAAGCCATGGTTGTGGTGGGGCTCGCGCCGGCGCCGGTGCCTCTGCGGAGCATGTTCCACACTCCCGACATGTCCTCTCAATATCGGCGTCTATACCGGGCCACCAAACGTAGCTCCTGGCAAGACTCTTTGACCATACCCATGTGGCCCACATGTAACTCCCGTAAAATGTTTTTACGAAATGATTCGGGGATTACCATTCGGTTTCCCCACATGACACAATTGGAATCTAAATATAGTTCGTTCCGTCTGCTAAAATAGGGTTGTAATGATAGATCTGTACAAAATCCAGGCCATCCCGACTGTAGATATCTTACAACTTTTAGTGAGTGTAGGATCGGCTGTGTTCTCCTCTACTATCTTTTCAAATGTAATGGGCAGAAAATCTTGAACGTAGTTTAGATAGGTCTTTTATATTACTTACCTGAGTGCCCAACGGTAGTCTCGATAAAGCGTCTGCTCCATTTTTGTCAGTATAAACTTACGACCGTATAAGTATTATTACATCGTACATCTTGCAATTTTATTACTAAATCGTGTATGTAATCGTGCCCAACAGCGGGTTACTACCGCTCTCAACAATAAATAAATTTAATTTTACACATTTACCTCTATATTTTACTATGGGATAAATTCTTCCCACCGGATAAATTTTTTCCCCTGTATAATATTTCATAGTTAAATTGCTTTTTAAAATAGGTAAATCAAACAAAACCTTTTTTTATAACATTCATAACTAATACAAGATATCGCACTGCCTGTATCTACCTCCATTTTTAACAATTTACCATTAACATTAATATTTAAAGTATACGGCGCATAGTTTTTTAAATAATTAACATCAAAAACATTAAAATTGACCTCCAACATTTGGTTTCTGCTTTTACTACTTTCATCCTCCACCAGGTTAAGTGATTGCACACCTGCTTGGACGGATCGCAACCTTGGACACACCCTCATTAGATGCCTTTTTGTTGCATACCCGACACGTATACCTCCTAAATTTACACGTTAACAAGTTGTGTGAACGTCCACATGCATCACATCTTCGTAACCTCACATCTGTAGACTGCGCCGAGGGCCGCTTCTCACCAGCCTTGCCTCCACTACGAAATGAGCGCCGCGCCGCTGCTATCCGCTCTTGTCGACCTTCGTGTGATCCCCGCTCCATTTGCATCACTCTTATGCACTCTCTTGAACTATCCACTGCCCTCGCATTCTTGGCCGCTGCTTCCATGGATGTAGCCAATTGGTACACTTTACCAAAGGATGGTGTTTTCTCGCATCTGAAAATCTGCTGCCGGATAAACTCGTTTCGAACTCCACATGCAAATTGATCCCTCATGTTGTCGTCTAGATCTGTGCTGAATTCGCAATCCTTTGCTATTTTTTTTAATTCCGCCACGTAAGTTGCGAGTGATTCATCCGGTAACTGATACCTTGGTCGAAATTTATATCTTTCTGCCAAAATATTGCGCCTCGGTTGTAAATCGTTTTTCATAATGGTGACTAAACATTGAAAAGTTTTGGACGCTGGTTTTTCAGGGGTGCACAGTGTAATTAAAGTTCGAAACTTTCTGGTTCCATCACTGTAATTAATGTTGGCACTTTATATGTTTCTTTTACCTCATTTATTATAAAATATTGTTAAGACGTTCAATGTACAAAGTCCAATCGTCCGTCGTCACATCGAACTTCTCCAATTTTCCGATAGACATCTTTATTGTTTTTATAAAATTAAACGGACGATATACACACACACAACACGCAGGTTGAACTCGTCGGTTAGTATGTATCAGGTTAACGTGTTAGCGGAATAAAAGACGTGATCACGGTTAGGCGTATATTGCGACTGGCTAGTTTTATACATGTACCCAGCGCGTGCCACTAATTGCAGAAAGGGCCGGTGGACGCATAAAACTTTGCATACGTTACAATTACATGTGGACAGTTATAATGGTATATATTGTAAGGTATCGTCTCGTTACCGCAGTAATTTCACTAGCTCACAGCGCACCACACAGTAACATTTGCACACTATTGTTTGTCGGCAGAAATATGAGCTGTGGTAGTACCTAGATAGTCTGTACCAACATAGACCTACCAGTAGAATTCCCACTGCTGGAACAGTTCTTCTCACAGGAGCTGAGGTCATTTATTCACCACTCTTGTCAACAGTTCATTTACGGATATATTAATTAAACAGTTATCCAATATGATTTAACATGTAGTTCAATTCTCTCGCCAGCGGCCGATTAATGGCGAGTAAATATTACTAGGTTCCAGTTCGTTAGGTATAGCTAGTGAAATTACCGGAGCCTCCACTAAGGATCTCCATTCCAAAAGACCCTGCGCTACCAGACTCCAACGGTTTCCCGCGCTAAATGCTTTATCTTGTCGCGAGTAGTTTAATTTTCTACAGCTGAATGTTTTAATTCCATAATGTGCATTGGCGCACTATGACCATTGGGTCATGCATATCATGCGGTGTTGCCAGGTCAGAAGATCGGTAAAAAGTCACAAGGAAAAGTAGCAAAACAATATTTTGGGTAAAACCAAACGTATCATTAAAGTGAGTAATATGAAAACAAATAAAATAAGAATATAGATAAGTAATATAGATAAGCAGAAATTCACTGACGGCCAACCTCCAGTAATGGAGAGGCACTTTAAGAAGAATATGAAAACATCGTTTGTAATTGACATCAAAGTGCATTAAATGTTTTGTTTTAAACTAGAATTGTAGAGAAAAAAACATTTGATAAGAGAAGGTCGCCGGAAGGTTTATTTGTGTTCGCCTGATTATCTCCGGTTTTTGACTGTCAAAATAGAAAAACCGAATTATAGTTGTCGTAACCGGTATTTCTGAACCAATACGTGGTACGTTCAAGAGGAGAGCCTATCATTCCCACAAAGGTGGACACCACGACCGCGACCACCAGGTCGTTGTGACTATCCATGGGCGTCAGTGATTACCTTCTATCATTTGAACTGTTATCTCATTTACCCACTATCACTATAAAAAATTTTCGCTGTTCATCATTGCATATTTTATCGTTCTTTTAAAAGCTGATTCTTTACCTGCATCAAGTGGACTCATCTTTTATGTTCTTTCTATTTACCACTAGCTAGTTAACTACCAGCTGTCAAGCTTCTCCATATATATTAATGTTTTATTCCACCTATTCTAGCAACACCACTAACACACTCTTCTTTCATCCGTCCTTTACACTGTCAACTTTCAAATTTAAAGAACACTTCTTTAATTTTTTTTCTTCTTCCACTTAACTCTGTCCACACCACAGGTCTCGTGACTGTTTTATATATTTGACCTATCTTGAGTTTAATAGGCTTGTCGCCATTTCATCTATTCTCACTTATTCTAAAGTATTGGTTCAGTCAGTTAAAAGCACGTAAAGTTGATATCGTGCGTTAGATAAAATAAATCAAATTAGCAAAGAAATTCGACATAAGATAGGAAATAAGCAAACACCTTCTAACTATTTATTCACATTCTTCTTCCGCTAGTAGGTGAAGTAATTGGAGTCGAGCTTCTCCTCGTTCATCTTCTCGATAATCCAGCTGAAGATGTACGGCACGTTGGCATACACTCCGGGCACGTTATTCTTCCCGCAGCCAATACCAGAGGACACGAGTCCGAAGATCGCGTACCTGCTGCCGCTCTCAGGGTTCTAGACAACAAAAGAGATTGCATGAGGTAACTTAGTTGTTCCTCAATGAGGGCGAGATCATTTACGGCTAATAATACACGCTCTTTGGAGCTATAAAGATCTAGAATTAAAAATCACAACGCACTCCTATATCACAGACGAGGGGTGAGCCGCCGTCGCCTCTGCAGGTGTCCACACCAAGCTGCCCGCCGGCACACATCTGCGAGGGGTGCAGAAGGAACCTCGAGCCGAGCCTAGTGTTGCGGAGGCTGTGCTGGCACTTGTCCGAATCGACCAGTGGCAGCTCTATCTGCAATTGGAGGAATTTCATTATTAACGTGTAATATATATTACTATGGATGTCCACAGCTGAACAAAGGTATACCCACTATTTGGGTTAAAAGAAGCTGCGACAATTTTATTGGAGCTCTTACTAATTTAGTTGGTCTCAAAGGGGAAGAGTTTCCAAGAATCATTTATGGATGGATTCCTTCTCTCCGTTTTACCTTCTTAAGTGTGGTAGCGTATTCGCCGTCTCCCTCCTTACCCCAGCCCATGGTGAAGCACATGGTACCAGGCGGCGGCAGCCGTTTTCCCACACAGGCGATTCCTATGTGCGGCTGACTCTGGAGCATGAACGGTGTCTTCAGCACCAGTAGCGCCACATTGTAATAAGCCTGAACTGAAAAATTTATAGATTTAGATGTGTCAGATTTTACTGGCGGTGATTGTATTATACCACCAGTAATTTTTTATCCACCATGGATTAAATACAAACTTAACTGTTTTCTCGTTTCAAGATTTTTTTATGTAGCGCCGTCTAGTGCGGACGAGGTGGAGTTACAACAAATCATTTAATATAAAATTATGCTTTCTCCACCAAGGCCGTTTATAAGCCGGAAAGAGTCCAAAGAAGACAGACAGACATTTTTTTTTTATATTGTCGTCTTTACCGTGTAAATAAATATTCACATAATCTAAATCATCATCCTTAACCGATAGACGATCACAGCTAGACATCTATCTTCCACCAAACTTTACCATGCCGACCGGACCTCCAAATTAAGAACTGGTGCACAACTTTACTGGCGATAGATCTTTTGTTGATGGAGATTGTTTATTATTTTCTTTTAAATGTATAGATGAAAGAGAATTAAGATTACTTCTAAAGAATTCGTCGTGCGTGATGATCTTCTCTACAAGCCGCTCCTGGGTCAAGAAGTTCTCGTCTTCGCTGGCGGTGTCCCATTCGCCAGCTCGGCATTTGACCTACGGAGTAATCATTATGGAAGTTCAGATATGGACGTAGATTTCTAGAATATGTGAAGCAACGCCGTGTGTTCACCTATTGATGGCTGAGGAATCAGCTCGTTGTACAGTACTTTCCCAGCTAGATCCAGTATCTAGTCAGACTTGATTAAACCCTTCCAACTAATCACCATATGTGGCTCTGGATACGAACCATTGTTCTCCATACCGGAGATATGGATCTAGACTTCTGCACCATGATGGTAATTAAGATAAATCTACGTTCAGCAGTGAACCAACTAGTGTGAATTGATGATGCACAATCAATGGGAATAATTAGTAGGTCTGTTGCTGGTGACCGTCCAGGTATTACCGCGGAGATAATTCCCGTTTTAAACATTACCGTGTTAAAGTTTGAAAGGTGTTGTAGCAAGTTAAAATTACTGCGGTAACAAGATTTTGTGTTTTAAACTTTCAAGTAGGTTGTGGTGTAACGTAAATTCCCTAAGTAGTGTAGTGTTATTGTATTTAATAGTTTAACCATCAGCAACTGAAAATCGTCTCTTTCCCAAAGCTCTCCACTCCGGTCCAGCATTGTCCTTATCCAGCTGTTTACATAAATGTAACAGTCGTATGGCGATTGATTGGTCCCACTGCTGGGACTTAAGGCTTTCTCTCTCCTTACCTCTTCTTCGAATAGTCCATCGATTTTGTGTGCCGCCGTGATAACCACGGACGGGTGTATAATGGATCCACCGCCCAGGTAGTCCTTCTGTGACCACTGCAGCTCCGGTGCTGATGTCCTGGAGTGAGACACTTTTAATGAACATTCGAAAGAATTTTAAATAATGATGCAACGGTCGTACAATTTACTGGTGGTAGGGCTATATCGATGACCGTTATAGTACCATTTATTACAGCCGCCAATCTTTAGTCTACAAGTGGTAATTACCAGTGTGATGGCTCTGTTGGGAGTCAAGGCTTTCCCTCTCAAGGATGTGGGGTAACGAGACTTAACACCTTATCTTTCAATGCGACGAGCGCAATGTGGTGATGTGTTTACCATCTTAACTGGTGCCATGTTGTCATGGTCAGGTCACTTACCATCATGTGAACGTCTTATTCGTCTCATAAAAAAGAAGAGATCTCAGTAGGAACTAGCTGAAATTATTATGGGTGTGGTTATTACTTACCATCAGATGGTGCAACTGGTGATATTGTTACCATTTAAAAAAAACTTACCTAAGTAGAGCCACCATCCACGGGAACTCGCCGTAATCAGCGATGCCGACCTGCTGCGGTTTGGTCTTTATGTCTATCGCACCGGGGTTGCTCCAACCGCAGGACGGTAGAGGTGGTGGTGTTGAAGGTGATACGAGCACGTTCTGCAGACAGCAGACGAAGAGATACTCTGGGCATGAGCCGAGTCTGGTGACAACAATACCACACCTTGCAGAACTTACTCCAAGAAACTGTCTTTTACATCCTTTACTATTCAGATCTTGCGAAATTACTGATGTAACGAGCATTAGCATGTAATGTCTGAAGCGATGAGCACATGGTGCAGGATCATCCTAACTTGTAATGGACACTTACCATCAGTTGGACCTCTCACTCGATTATCATTATCAACTGGCTTAACAGGTTTTAATACCAATTTAAAGATGTTGACGTTTCTAGTACATAAGTTTCTAAATTTAATGCTGATGGTGAAGACTATTTCATGTTACTATTATATGCAGGAGCATCGGCTCCAGATGTGTTTAAAAATAATTTCGTCATTGATACTGGTAACATTAGCATCATTTTGGAGATTGACCTCTGTCCAATAAAATGTAGTTTTCGTGAATCTTCTTTTATTTGTCTAACAGCGTAACGAGTTGTAAATAGATCCGTACACTCCGACGGTCGGAGCGCGACTGTGACCACACCGCCAGTGCGTTTCTATTTTTACCCGCACAAAAATTACAAAAACATGCACGAATTGAATAAATTATTTCTGAATTTAACTTAAAATTATAATTCATGAAATTTTAACAAATAATTGATTTTAAACGCAATCGCGCTGTTTTACGTTATAAACAGGTTTCATAATTTTCCTACTGCTGGTACTCAGGGTATTTTTTTTTGTACTATTATTCGATGGGACCAGCAAGACGTTCACCTGATGGTAAGTGATACGCTTGCCCATTACAACGTGGTGCTAGTTAAGATGGTACACACTGCACCACATTGCGCTCGTCGTAAGACATAAGGTGTTAAGTCTCGTTACCCCAGTAATTACACTAGCTACAGCGCCCTTCAAACCGGAACACAGTAATGTTCGCACACTACTATTTGGCGGTTGAAATAGGAGCTGCGGTGGTACCCATCCAGACGGTCTCTGGCAACAGAGACCTACCACCAGTCTTGTCTCGTTATGAGAATCAAGACCATATCCATCACGTCAGCCGAGTGCGGGTTGGTTTTCGAATTACCTCAATCCAATGACAGCGCCGTCGTCCACCATATTGTTGAGATCGCACTGGTAGTGCGGCACGCAGACGCCGTTTTTACCATTTTCCATCGTGCATTTTGTACCTGCAATTGATTACTGGTGTATAATAAATATGTTACTGCTGGTAGGTCTCTGTTGCTACAAACCGTCTAGGTAGGTACCACCGCAGTTCCTATTTCAGCCGTCAAGTAATAAAGTTTTAATATTACTGTTGTAAATGGTGGTGTGAGCTAATAAAATTACTGCGGTAACGAGACTTAATAATGTCTCGAGGCGACGAGCTCAATAAAACACTAATATCATCTTACTAGCACCACGTCGTTATGGTCAAGCGTATCACTTATCTTCAGGTGAACGTCTCTTTCGTCTCGTCGCTACGTAGAATAAAAAAGAAATCAGTTTTGATGATGAAACGTCCACTTAAATATAGGTGAAAAGATGTTAAGTCTCGTTACCCCAGTAATATCAATAGCCACAGCGCCCTTCAATACACAGTAATGTTTGCATGATACTGTTTGATGGTGCAGATCAGACATCTACCAGCAGTTAAATAGTTTAATGAAAAAACAGTCTCCAACAAGAGACCTTAAGGAACTGGATCATCAACAGACAGCTTCCAAGTAAATACCAGGCTTGAGCGCCAGAGCTTTCTAAAAACCCAATACCCACAATGTCTCTTATCAGAAATTATTTAGAATATATATATGTACCAGGCAGATCCGATTGAGGAATGGGGGGAACCTGGACGGCTGTGGCTGTAAAGCCAGGCGTGATCCACAACACCAGCGCGGCCAGCATCGCGACGGAGTACCTAAACATATGTTAACTAGGTTAATAGAGGCATTGTAAAATATATGACCATATGGTAACACTAAGTTACTTCTGAAATTAACAGCAGCGCCTTCAAAAATAAACGCGGTAGTTTGTGTTTTTTTTTTACTTCGACACCAAAAAATGGTGATAGGCCTAAATTGTGCTTAAGTAATTTCAGTAACGTGTCCTTGATACTAGGGAATAGTAATATTTGCACACTGCTGTTCGGAAGCAGTGATAGGTTTAACCTTTTTAATTTTAATTCGTTTTATTTATTTTCTTTAGTTAAAATATATATTGGCGACTAACTTATTAAGGAAATACATGTATCATATAGGCACCGCACTTACGGACTATAGTAAGAAATAAATATATCAAAAAAAAAAACTATATAAAGAAAATATGTAAAACTAAAATTCTAGGCAACAAACCTATATACCTATGTAGATTATTCTATTTACCAATGGTAGGTGTCGAAAGTAGAGTCCCAGTAGTGGGAAAGTCAACTGGGCAGCTCGTTATCATCAATTTAACATAATAATTGACGTAATATGGTATGACGTATAGAATTGTGTTCAAAACAGGAAATTATATTAATAAACTCTTAAAACATGAACTCGATATATTGTTGTTTAATTAATACAACAGATTAATTATTGTCTATTTACGCCTAAATGTAACAGTGTGACTGTTATGATGTTTACACTGCAACCGATCGTGATCGTCCCTAATAATAATTGTAAAATTATTTAACTTTGTATTTTACTACGCAAACGCCATTGCTAAGGAAAATAAAAGATTCTAACCTCAAAACAAACACTCTTACAATTAAATCAAACATTAAAATATTACATTGATTGTATCAATAAAAATTCAATAATTCCAATTGAAATAATAACGTACCCCATTTCGTTGATCCTTTATATTTATTATGAATTTAATCACAAACACTTTACGCGGCCATTCGCCGCAGGTTTCTAGATATATGCACACATAAGGAAAAAGGAAAACAAGTTCGCATAATATTAGGCGGCCGTCATACACGTCGTTTGAGCGTATATTTAAATGCGAATCACATTATTTAATACAGTTCAAATAAAATTTAAACTTTATAATTTTAAAGATGACAATGATGATTATATAGACAAAGTATATCATATGCTTTTAATTAATAGTAGTTTTCTGTTATTGGAATCAGTTTTAGGTATCATGGCTGTATCTTTGACCGCCATTAAACATTATTTCCCAAATGTTAGGATTTGTAAGGCTCTTATTAGTTTTCAGGTGATAAACGCAATATGGTGCTATTAACATCTAACTAAACCAGTGTTGTATGCAGATAAAAGTTCCCCTTTCCCAGGCCTCGTCACTTCTTATGAAGAAAATATACGAATTAATAATTTAATCTCGTTTTGTTATGACGAATGTATGTGTTAACGCTTTAATTGTATTACGTCGGTCGTTGGTGTGAGAACCACATGCGATAGTCTTTAAACCGCAAGCCTACTTACCTCATTCCTATAATAGCATAGTTATTCAATATATGTGAGCCAAAGTATTTCAAGTGAACATACTTTATCATTTACGGCCACGTTGTTTTGTCACGCGAACTTGAGGTCAAACATAAGTTTATTATAGATAAATTGTCTAATGCAGATGACCCGGTGGGATCAAATTGTCATTGAATGTTGGCATGATATAAATCACGCTGTAAATCGATTGGTGTGTATTTTTGTTTTTATACAACTATGCGACGAGACGAGCAAGACGTTCACCTGATGATAAGTGATACGCTTGCCCATGACAACGCGGCGCTAGTTAAGATGGTACACACTGCACCACATTGCGCTCGTCGTAAGACATAAGGTGTTAAGTCTCGTTACCGCAGTAATTACACTAGCTACAGCGCCCTTCAAACCGAAACACAGTAATGTTTGCACACTACTATTTGTCGGTTGAAATAGGAGCTGCGGTGGTACCCATCAAGACGGTCTCCGGCAACAGACCGTACCACCTGGTACTATACACACATTAAACAAAAGGAAATATATAAATAAATTTGTGTTAAAATTCACAACTCAAAAATCGTAAGTGTACAACGTGCTTTAGTAATCTGCGGTCAGCGGCGGTTAATGACAACTGTATTTACGGGCGAACAATTTTACAATATTTTGCGGATAGCGTTGCTTATAACAATTTTAGATTTGTATTTCATAATTGATACATATTTTTGTTAATGTAATCTTGTTGATGTATCACAAATTAAGAAAATTAGACAGCAATGATGAAGTATATTTACTTTTCCAAGTGGTAGGTCTCTGTTGCCGGAGACCGTCTGGGTGGATACCTCCGCAGCTCCTATTTCAACCGCCAAATAGCAGTGTGCAATACTGTGTTCCGGTTTGAAAGGCGCTGTAGCTAGTGTAATTACTGCGGTAACGAGACTTAACACCTTGTCTCAAGGCGACGAACGCAATGTGGTGCAGTGTGTACCATCTTAACTAGCACCACGTTGTCATGGGCAAGCGTATTACTTACCGTCAGGTGAACGTCTTGCTCGTCTCGTCGCATAGTAGTATAATAAAAAAAAATATAAAAGTTTTAGTTTTTTTTCCGTTATTTGTGACGTTTGGGTTTGTCCCATGTGTCATTGCCTCCTTTCACTGGTCGTTGCCCATGGCGGTCAACCATTAAGAAAAATAAGCTGTTAAAGATGAATGCTTATAAAGCATGTCTACTTTGTATGCGTTGTGGGTATATCTTGGCACACAAACTCTTCCCATAACGGAATGCTTTACGTGTAACACTTCTTTGTACATAGATAAACACAAAAGAAAATTATTGGCGAATAAAAATAGGAGTTTAGGGAGTTCAACTACTAAATTATAACTCAGTAGACGCAAAAACTGATAATTATTTTTTGCATGGTCATTTTATTTTTAATCTTTTTTGGACTAAAAAAAAATACACATAATAAAAACTTTTAATCTCTTCATTTCATAAAAAAAATAGATTTCGTTGACCGTCGTTTTACTAGACAAATCCTGCGACTCCGTCTATGTGAAGTTCGTTTAACAAATGTATATTTGACTTACGTTAGAAGCTATTCCATTAAGATTTAATTTGTACATATAATTACAACACAAACAAACACGCACACTATATACAAGTAGATAAGAAATATATTCAGTTTAAAAAAAAATATCCAGTACTATATGGTAGTAAGCACAGCTCCGTGTCGCACAGAGAGCAATGGAGAGACTAATGATTGGTATAACAATAATGGATAAAAGAAAGAACGAATGGATCCGAAGTATTACCAAAGTACGAGACGTGGTAGAAGAAATTGAAAGGAAGAAGTGGACATGGGCTGGACATATTGCTCGATTGAATCACAGTCGTTGGGTGAAACGCGTTTTGGAGTGGAGACCCCGTGCAAACACCCACGGAAAAGGAAGACCACCCAAAAGGTGGAAAGATGACATCTGTCAGCTAGCGGGTGGAGGATGGATGCAGATAGCAAAAGATCGGCAAGCGTGGAAAAAGGGAGAGGAGGCCTATGTCCGAAGGCGGACACAAAAGGGCTGTTATAGATTATAGATAGATAGATGGTAATAAGATCTTGCTGCTAATTTTCATGTGTAGGAGTTGGAGATTTCTGTATTGCGAATCTATTGGAAAAGAGGGGGATGAAAACAGATAAATGGCGGAGTTGAGGAAGCAGGATGGGTACTTTTAAATTCCTAATCTCCAGTACATAAAATTGTCCTCTCCCTCCTAATCCTCCGGTACTCCTCCTGATGTAAATTAGTTGAGCGAAATTTCAATGACGTCGCAGGTTTGTATGTTACGGTACGAAATTTGTTTCCGGTGTATTTATAAGGTGTAGACTTTGGGTTCGTATCCAGCGCCCGCGACCTTATCGTCGATCCAGTTGCGCAGGTTCGATACGTCGACGTACACGCCGGGTACACCGTCCTCACCGCAGCCGACGCCCCACGCTACGATACCGCTCTGCATGTAGCGGTCCTTCTCGTACTGGGAGGAAGGCGACAGAAGAGGATTTTTATTAAAAATACTTTCGTTGGTAATTAGTTATCCATCACCAGTAACAGAGAATCTAGAAAACCGATAAGTTTCAAGAGCAGCTATCACTTACCATCAGGTGAACGTCACACTAGTATCGTATAATCAAAAATAAATAAATTTCCAGAGGCAAGGCTGCGGCTGCCGAAAGCTGCCCTGAGACATTTTTAAGTCCCGTTACCACAGTAATTTCACTAGTTACAATGCCCTTCATTTTCAAGACATTCACCTGATGGTAAGTGATATCTGTACGTACTTTACTGGTGGTACGTCTACGTTGCCGGAGACAGTCTGGATGGGTACCACCGCGGCTCCTATTTCAACCGCCAAATAGTAAAGTGCAAACATTACTGTGCTCCGGTTTGAAGGGCGCTGTAGCTAGTGTAATTACTGGGGTAACGAGAGTTAACACCTTATGTCAGGCGACGAGCGCAATGTGGTGCAGTGTTTACCATCTTAACTAGCACCACGTTGTCATGGGCAAGCGTGTCATTTACCATCAGGTGAACGTCTTGCTCCTCTCGTCGCATAGTAGTATAAAAAAAAACATACGCGCCGCGATTAAAAATGGTAAATACTGCACCACATTGCGCTCGTCGCCTTGAGACATAAGGTTTTAAGTATCGTTACCTCAGTAATTTCACCAGCTCATAGTGCCATACCACAGTAGTATTTGCAGACTACTGTTAGGTAGTAGATATAGTCACTGCGGTGTTACCTATACGGTCTGTAACGACTGTAACAACAGTGAAGAAGTATTTACTTTACTGTAGTAACAGAAGTTAACTATTAGTGAGTTGGAGCATGGTGGGGTCTGGTACCTGGGTGGGGCATGAGAGCGGCGCACCGCCGTCACCCTTGCAGGTGTCCTTGCCCAGCTCACCGCCGGCGCACATGAACGAGGTGTGAAGCTCGAAGAAGTTGCCGAGACGGGTGTTGCGCAGCTTCTGCTGGCAAGTGTTGCGATCGACGACCGGCACCTCCACCTGGTGGACAATTCATTAATCTTTAAAATCCGATTAATACACACACTTTGAAGGGAGGGGAGGGATTAAAGTGGAGAGTAGAACTGTGGGAAAGAGGAGTTGAGATAAAAGAACAGTGTTTAACTGTTACGTTATTTTTGTATTGCTTTGGTGGAGCAGGGGACATCTATCAGCTACTGATGATGGCGATGAAGTATTTTAAATGATTTTTGTAATTATTTTGTAGATGTTCTGTTGAAATCCATCTTGAAGGATGTGTAGGAGTGGAACAATATTGTTTAATGGTGATGGAGAATTGTCTACTGGACGCTGGTGTTGTCAGAAAACTCTGTTGTAATTTATGTACCAACTTTTGTTGGTGTGGATATTGATGAGTACCTTCTTTAGGATGACCTGGTATCTGCCCTCCTTGCCGAACCTGTCCTTGCCCCATCCGGTTGCGAAGCAGCGTGTGCCGGCGGCGACAGGCTCGCGTGGCGGCGGCAGACACACCACTCCCACGTTTGGCGCCATGTCCATTGGTGACGCCAGGAACAGCAGAGCAATATCGTAGAATAGATTACCTTAGGGTGATAAAGACGAATATGAAATCGATGTGCGTTTTGGATTACGGTTTTGACTATTACTAGTATATTTGTATTTGTTGAGAAATGTGATTATAAAGTTCGAAGGTCAAAGGGATCTCGAGGTCAGGGTTAATGTAGTTGGAGAGCATGATGCTCAGAGCTTAATGATATTAAAAATATATATTACTGTTTGATGGTAATTAAAACTTCTTCACATTACGTAAAATTAAGATGTCAATTATAGTTACTAGACATAGGTCTCTACGAAGTATCACCAACACCACTCACCCTTGTTGAAGTCCTTGTGCACCACAATGTTGGCGACGTCGCGGTCCTGGTATGGGTATATCTCTTTGTTGGTCTGCGTATCCCACTCGCCGGCCCTGGCCCTCAGCGCCTTCGCGTTCACCACGTAGTGAGCGGCGGTGAGCACCACGCTCGGATGGATCAGCGAACCGCCTCCGACGTACACGTTCAACTTCTGGCCGTCCGGCTCGTTATCGTTTACCGGCTCGATCCTGGGATCAACGTAGTCCGAACTGGTGTCACGTTAATTTGCATGTTAGAAACTAATAATGGGGATCTGTTTCGTTTCTTTAAAACTAGATGGGCTTGTGTCGTGGTTGTGCGGTGATGAACCGAACGGAGGACTGGTGGTATATATCCGTTGCTACAGACCGTCTGGGTACCACCGCAGTGACTATTTCTACTAACAAACAGTAGTCTGCTAACATTACTGTGTTGCGAACGGCGCTATGAGCTAGTGAAATTACTGCGGTAACGTGACTTAATAACGTCTCAAGACGAGTACATGTGGTGCAGTGTATACCATCTTAACTATCAACGTGTTGTTACCAAGCGTAACTCTTACCATCAGGTGAACGTTTCCCACGTCCCGTCGCAGCGCAGAAAAAAAAGCACTGCCACCTAAACTAAGCCAGGGAACCCGAAGCCCTTTTTAGTCGACTTATACACCAGATTGCACTATTCTTAATTAAATATTTTTATCATCACTGACTTCTATTGGTTCTACTGTAATTTACTACCTTATAGTATTTATCACCATCTCGATCTTTGGATTAGATATACCTTTCTCATGATGTCAAAACAAGTTTATGATAGTGTGGACCTTCAGGATACAATGGACCCTGGTTTCTACTACTGTAATACTTTTAGATACTTTTGATGTTGGAGACAGGAGTGCTATTATACTCTGTGATATTTTGTCTAATCATTTTAAGTATCTGTTTATGATTTACGTTCTCTTCAAAATAATAGTAATAGTCTTTCGCTCGTCCAGTTAACTCCCTGATGGGATACTTTGAATTATTTCGTTAATTACGTTATAAAGTTTACTTAACAGTTAACATTTGTTACATAAATTAAAATTAAGAATAATTTTATCATTCTTTCCGGTGCTTTGTACTTCTGTAATTCTATGCTTACTTCAAAACTGCAATCGTCCAGGGGAACTCGCCGAATTTCGCTTCGCCATCTTTATCGCCTGTTATTTTGAAGCCCACGCCGTCAGGGTTGCGCCAGCCGCAGCCTTGCCTCTGGAAATATTTATATTCTTTATTATACGAGACTACTTACTAGTGGTAGGTCTCTGTTGCCGGAGACCATCTGGATGGGTACCACCGCAGCTCCTATTTCAACCGCCAAATAGTAGTGTGCAAACATTACTGTGTTCCGGTTTGAAGGGCGCTGTAGCTAGTGTAATTACTGGGGTAACGAGACTTAACACCTTATGTCTCAAGGCGAAGAGCGCATCACCACTTAAAGTCAGGTGGGATCTCGGCCAAGCAACCTTTTTTATATAAAAAAAAATGCGGTGCAGTTGTATACCATCTTAATTATCGCCGCGTTATGGTCAATCGTATCACTTTACAATAAGGTGAACGTCTCGCTCGTCTCGTCGACTAGTAGTATAAAAAAAAACAGTTAAAATCATAAAGTTTTTAAATTTGGCGGCCATTATAAATACAAGAGATATATGTAAGCTATTAAAAAATAAAAATCATATTTGAATAGTTAATATTTTAGCCATTAACCGGATCTACGGATAGTGGTCAGTAAGGACCTTGAGATTTATTATTACCACTCGACCTTTGACTCTGACCTCGGCTGATCGCGCAATCGTTTCTTCACCACATTTTCCTTATACCATACTAAACAATAGTAAGTTAACTTTTGGGTGGTATGGACGGACATGATGATGAATTCACCTGATGGTAAGTGATACGCTTGCCTATAACTTGGCGCTGGTTATTACGGTATACTACACCATTGTGCTCATCGGCTCCAGACGTAACTTATCGTTGCCCCAGTAATATCGCAAGCTGGTACAGTAAACAGTAATGTTTGCACAATACAGTTCAGTAGACGCTGCTTATACGGTACCAGTAAAATGTATCACCGAATATGATTTACAAACCATTATTTCAATCATATATACCCGTAACAGATGCAAACAATTTTTTTATACTACTGTGCGACGAGACGTGCAAGACGTGCACCTGATGGTAAGTGATACGCTTGCCCATGACAACGCGGCGCTAGTTAAGATGGTACACACTGCACCACATTGCGCTCGTCGTAAGACATAAGGTGTTAAGTTTAGTTATCCCAGTAATTACACTAGCTACAGCGCTTCAAACCGGAACACAGTAATGTTCGCACACTACTATTTGTCGGTTGAAATAGGAGCTGCGGTGGTACTTATCCAGACGGTCTCCGGCAACAGAGACCTACCACCTGGTAAATTTGGAGGTCCTTTTCAGTGTAATATTTCGTGCATGTGGTAAGTCGTCATGAAACGTGGTGGTCTACCTGCGGCTGGACGTCAGGCGCTGGTGTGATGGGGTTGTCCACCTGTCTCTTGTCGGAGGTGATACAGCACGTGTCCATGTACGAAGCGCACGGACCGTTTTTCACTCTGAAACAATTATATACTGTTAGCAGCCCATTCCCACCGCTGGGACTGGAGGTATCCACAAACAACTCATTAAGGATCTCATCCCTGTGAACGGTTAGTATCGAATGTCGCTTTTGTAATAAAACTTCATCATCATCAGTGTGAACAGTTGCGCTTAGACCTTCAAAGGTCTCAACGCTGCTAGATCTGTACCAGTTGGGACTCACCACGACTCCTGCAAGCGGCCATCTTGTTCCGGATGTCATAAAAAAAATTAAACTTCAACTCCATTCGGAACATTTACCATTTTATTATTCCAAAAAGATCTCACACAAAATATAAAAGTCAATCTGTCAATAATGTAAATATTTATGTACGCGCCATAGATAATATTTCTGCGTCGGATAACCCCGACGCGTTCGCCGCCTCGCTCGCACGCGGCGGTTAGAAAGGGACGGAGCGAGGTAAAACGAGCCGCCGCCGATTCTTCTGCTCAATAGTATGAGGAAATATTTGATCGTGGCAATGTAGATGTTTGTTCACGGCTAAGATTGATGGATTCCATTGCAGTAAACTTTACTGTGTTCCAGTTCGAATGGGGTATCGAACTTGTTACTTCAGTAATTTCATCGCTTGCATCGGAAATTCGTTTATTGTTTAATGCCACTGATGGGACTGGGGTAAGTTTTATCGATACCCGTCTAACCTTGGTTGGAATACGATACGCGATTTATTACTACAGCGGAGTTGGGAATCGAACCTACTCACCTGATATCGATGATGCCGATGCCGTCAGTTATGACGGAGTTGTTGGCGTTGCACAGGTAGTACCTCACGCACTCACCTACCCTCCCGTCATCCATTTTGCAGCTGAGGTCCGTAGCTGGAAATACAATGACCTTTCAGTTTCACTCCAGTTAGCATGTGTATGCTCCAAACATGATCTCGTTACCCCAGTAACATCTGAATCGCCTTCAAACGAATCGGAGCCTACACTTGATTTTAAGTGACACCTCAATACTCTAGCTTATACATTAAGGATTCTAATTCTTTTAGGTTCAAATTACCTTTACTTTTAAATAGAAAATTGTATATTATATTTGTCATTCTATAGTAATTTACATGTAAGTTTTTTTTTTTTGTCCTGTGTAAACAAAATGCCGGCAATGGGGTAGTGTCGGACTTTAACCGACTGAAAATCTTCACACGGGATAACATCGAGCAGTTCTTCCGCAACACCCGGATCGAACGGGCCTGCCTCTGGGAAGGATGAGAGGCACCCCTCATTAATTCCTTCGTGGCGACGCGTCGGAATACGAGACGGGTTTCCAGATACACCCTGGGAACCTCCAAGAGTCGGTCTCGACGCTAGGTTCTCCAGCTTAGTAGAAGCACTTATTGGCGGTGAGCTGTCTATGATCATCGCATCCTTGTGTCCAGAGATCCAGCTCACATTTATCGGAGACGCCCGGCACCAGTGTGGAGGCCTGTGGGACTGGGTTAGCGGTTGTCGCGTCGCCTGGGTTGCCGAATATCGACTTGATCACCGAATCTAAGTCGCCCTGCGCGCGGCAGACGGCCACCAGGCCCGCGAGCACCAGAAACCGGCTCATCCTGAAAATAGATTTGA
Organism: Byasa hedistus; assembly: GCA_029286795.1. NCBI lineage: Eukaryota > Metazoa > Arthropoda > Insecta > Lepidoptera > Papilionidae > Byasa > Byasa hedistus. The sequence continues at coordinate 1,379,661 of JAGSMW010000039.1, forward strand.
ATCATTAGACTCACTTCGACGGAGGAGCAAGGAAGAGAGAGAGTATGAAAGACGAGAGAGAAAGTGAGATTTTTGCGGGAGGTAGGTATGTGGAGACAGTCTAAGTGCCACCGCAGCTCCTGTTTCTGCTGCTATAGCGACAACCAGAGCTCTCAAATCAGTAGACATATAAACAGCCCACTTTATGTTCCCACAGTTGGGATTGAGAGGAAATTTCATTGTCGCAAGATGTTTGTTAATAAAACACTGAACATTTCAACCAGTTTTCACGAACGTCCTGCTAAGTTGTTCACCTTGGCGTGGTCGGCAAAAGTCGACTAAAAAGGAAAAAAAAAAACAAACGGTCACACAACTCATCTCGCTTGACCGGTTATAGCACGAGTTATATTACTAGACCAGATCTTTATTGGAAAGACTCGTCTTTGTCTCCAACTGGAATCCTGCTCAACGCTACGGTCTCCGGTTCGAATCCGTGACCATAACTGTTAGAACAGCATCGTTCTACCTTCAGATAGTACTCCAGAGAACTGGCTATAACCTTTACTTAGCCTCAGCGATGGGGGTAAAGTAATATCGCAGACCCTCGACAAGGTACTCCGCCTTTATTATTCAGGTGGATGGTGTTTCGGAGTTGACCATATAAGTTTCTCTTAACTTGACCAAAGTTGACTAGATAACCACCGTGAGAATATACCATCAGTAATTTTCTGTACTACCACAAAACCTATTCGAAACTAAATCCGACTTTTCTTATGCTTGTAGTGTATAAGAACTTAATTCGTTTTTAATATACCGTTACTAATTCAGTAATCGATTTCTCGTGTAATCGATTCTAATCACTCGTAATAATTGTCGTGGCGATTTGACCATAAACTAAGTCATTTTTTTTATTGAAACTAGCACCGTCGCAATTTGAAAATTCGATGAAAACAGACAAACACACTAACAAATAAGATTTAACTTTAACAAGTATACATTTTTGTAATCTTCGTCCATATTTTTTCCATTAAAACTTGCATTCGGATTATACGAAACGAAAGGGACTACTGCATATGTATAAAATAGAGATAGAAAGAGATATACAATTTTTTGAAATATACTTTACATAATTCCACTCATCCCTCTTCAACTCTTTCCTAATTCAATCAATAAAATAATAATATTTTCTTTATATGTATATTTGTTTCTGTGAATTAATGAATAAGATTTAGTTAAATTTGATATAAAAAAAACGGTTAATATTTCCCTCTCTGTCTGTTCAATATCCCTATCCACCTATTTACTAAAAAGCACTAAATTTTGACAGAAATGAAAGTACTAGACAATATCCGAGATGATTTTTTTTTTAAAAAATAATTGTTCTAATTTGCACACAGGTAATTAATTTATTTCCATTTCCCGCCGCCGTGACTTTTAGTTATTCGACGAGGGAGGCGTTCACTTGACAGTAAGTGATATACACTGCACCATATTGAGCTCGACGGACTCATGATGGGTCCAGTTACCGCAGTAATTCGCCGGTCCTTCGAGCCGGATCATTGATTTTCGGACAGAACTGTTCGACGGCGGAAGATAGAACTACCACCAGCGAGACCACAGTTCAATCGATAATCTAGATCTTCGCCAGTCAATTTGATACCGGTCCCGATGACCTGGAGACAACGACCTGTAACGTGCTATCTGGTAATTACCGGATGTAATATCAGCGATAAAAATAATCCAGTTAAACAGGAAGTCGATTTCTGCTAATATACACAACGATCGGAAGTACATACATTACTGCTAACTAGTGAAATTACTGCGGTAACGATACTTAATATCTTAAAAAAAATCGATATTGTAACTTATACAGTATACCGCTGAAGCTGAAGAAAGAAGCGAGATTTTCACCAAATTTTCAGTGATACCCAACACCGTGTACTCAGAATAATGAGTGTCGTTACCGCAGTAATTTCACTAGCTATCACTTAACATCACGTGAACGTCTAGCTTGTCTATTCTCTCGAAGAATTAAGAAAAAAAATTGTCACTGGTCACAGCTTGTGTATCCTGGTACACGAGTCAGTTGGTCTCCGACAGTTAATATACTTACCAGTAAACTTAATGACTAATTAATTCCGAGTAATTTAATGTAGCAATAGCGTCGTTACTCGGATACAAAAAAAAAACACTGCCATTTTATAAGAGCATATTAATAATGAACATAATTACACTGCAGCGGGGATTTCCCCGAACTACAACAGTGAACAATTTACACCGACTCGGAGTGACACCAAAAAAAGAGTGTGCGATAAAAATGTATCAAGTTATAAACAAAATGACCTTGAATATATTTTTAACGATATCTGTGATCACCATCACCAACTTTTGGACGTGAACTCATAAGAAGTCGACTAATTTTTTTTACATTTCACTATTATGAACTTAATGTCTTGCTTAATTCTTTGATTAATTGATATTATAGAACATAACAGCTAGTATGATGTAAAAATAGTTTGTGTATATGTATTTTTATAGATTGATATGTATATGTTGAGCTGATGTAGCTTAGATTAGATGCAGTCGGCAACCAGATAGCCCCCAAGTGACTGAAGTGAACTTAACCATTAATATCAATGTTTTTTGTTTGTATTATTAACCCTAATAAAATATTCACTAGCAGGATAACCTCAGCATATCAATTTTGAAACAAGTCAAAACAAACACGACTAAACTTTATAATAAAATGATGATATAAAACAAAACTTACCTTTAACGATTCACGGGATATGGTACTTGATAGTTATTGACATATATTTCACAAACAATACTTTTAAAATGCGTTTATTATAATATTAAATTGTATGCGCACGGCTATCACACCCGCCGCCGTCCGATTCTCAACTGCTCAGTTCCATACGTTGACATAACCTCACTCCCGCCATTTTTACAATTTCTGACGCGGGCAAATGTTTTAAATTAATACAAGGTCCGTCACTTTATTTATTACACCTAATAAAATTTATGCAATATATGAAGTTTATTACCGAGGCCATATTTAAATTATATAAAACTATTAGGATGTTTTTCATTGTTATAGAATATTGTTTCAAATATGGCGACTTAACAGAAAAATAAAGACAATCTTTTTTTTTTGTGATTTTTGCTTTAGATATCAATGTCATCGCACGATTTATACAACCGTTACTAAAAATAAATAAAATAATAATAAATTTTTAAATGTATGTAATAAACTATAAAACATTATTATTACGTGAATATTTCAATACCACATAGCGGAAGGAATTATTTTTTAATTTCATTAGAAGAAACTAAATGCTGTCTGTAATCCATCCAAGTCGATAAATTATGAAACATATTTTATAATAATATTATTCCATTGATTACAATTATAATATTTTAATACGACAACGATGGACAATAATATTATCTGTAATTAAAAAACAGACATCCGTAAAACTACTAACTCCAAAAAAAATATGGAACATAATTATTTTATAACGAACCTCTTTTCTATTTAAATTGAAATGTATTTAACGGAAACAGGTTTACTAATTTTTTTTTACTTTACCTTCATTATTCCAATTCTCAGAAGAAGAATTCCAATTATCAATTACTTCATAAAGTACCCATAGTTAAGGTCATTGAAAACTAGTTTCTTCTAGGATAATAATCTATATGCCACTTTACCTTTTGTATTGTTCTAAATACGCCAAAAGGTCACATCTAAATAAAGTCTAGATAATAGACTACTGTGTCAATAATGTTACAATGTCCTTTAGTGATTTATTTTTCTTATTTACTTGCTAATCAATTCTCTATCCATAAAAAGGGTTTGTTATTAAACATATTTGTATCTGTTATAATAACTCCAATGGGAAAAATCGTTTAGTTTGAGTTTAAATTTCATGACGGACATTAACCCATCCGTTATTTTCAAGTCAACGTTTTCTTGTTAGTTATAAATATGTTTTTTTTTATTGATTTCCTCATAAGTATGTATTTCATATTTTAAAAATTTAACTAATTACTTACTCTTCGTTTACTTTTTAGATGATTTTGTCAATATTTTTAATATTGAGTTCGTTTTCCTCCTCCAGATCTCGTCATAAATTGTGTCATAAAGTATACATGGAATATTAATCAACTTAAAATATATAAAATTAATACAAATTTGCATAGACATATTGCAAGTGTAAATTTATGTACATTAATATTTGCTTCAATCAAATACCGAGTTCGTTTTATTTGCTGCCCTCTTTTTTAAGATATGATTATTATTAATTTTGTTCGTGTTTTTGTAGGGAGATAAATTAAGAGAAGAGAAGGAGGATGTTTAATTAATGTCCGCACAACAATCCTATCCGAGACTCTTCGCTTTTTATAAACTGAAGATTATCAGTAAAAAATTGTGATTGTTTCTCTCTTGGTTGTGTGGTGTGGTGTTGTTGGGTCTCGATCCGAAATACCAGTGCACGGATGTACGTTCACACTTCATTGATAACCTTGACTCGTTTCCGAGTACCACTCGATATTAAAGGTGTCACTAGACTAATTCATGTACAGCCGGATATCTTCGGTCGATGGTACGAAACAGTCGATTGTTTCCGTTTGACCATGACTCTCATTCCTTTAGCAATCTCTTGTCAATTAAAAAACGATGGTAGTCTTCTTTTATTATAATAGATATCAAAGTTTTAATTATCGCCAACATTTTAGTCTATAGATTGATGAGCCGGAGTATTTTGGATTTGCGTTTCATCTACATACAGCTTTGTAGTCAATATCATATTTCTTTAAAAATATTAATACATTCTGAATATGGTAATACCCTAACTGCGATTACATCATGAGTTATTGATCTTTTTTTTACTTAAGTCTGTCCGCAGAATCATTGAGTTTAAATGTATAGTTAGTTATTTAGTTAGAAGTTTATGAAACTTTAACTGACCTCACCGCTTCTGTGTTCTTATATGATTTGTGTTAATTTTGTTTTATATTTATTTTGTAATTTTTCGGATGACGTTTCGGATATTCCTTAAAGGTAAATTTTGTTAATTATTAACTAGAGGTTAAGAATAAGTTTAATAAATTTTACGCGTCAATACGTTTTAGGACACTAAATGAAATGGCTATGATACAGGTTTTGTTCAGTTAAAAAAGCTAATCGACTAGAAATGCGATTAAATACGATTAAATCAAAATACTTTATCTATTTTTTTGTTTTTTTTCTTGGTGTTTTTAGTCTTATTGACATATTTTAAGTTTGAATCTGACTCATTTTTCGCGGATTCGGAATCCATTTACTGAAAGGAGAAAGAACTGTATTCGGACTAATGTGTGCTGTATAGAACGCGTTGGCTGACCACATGGTTCTTTCCAAGGCAACTAAAAGCAGCCTCTTCCGATTTTTGTTCTTTCACTTATACACAAGAGCCAAGAGACGTTCTTTCGATCTTCATTTACCTGGATGTGGAGAAGTCTATGTCCAGTTAGATTGCACTTGTCATGATTATCCTAATGAATTGATTAATTCCTTTTCGTGGCTAATCATTTGCCTTTAACTAGGTTCTAACTTTAGTTCCGTGTCACTTAAGTGATGGAGATTTGAATGGTAATAAGGTTTTTCAAGCTATTGTCCATTCTTTTTGAGAATCTGTTGCTATAAATGCAGTGTAACTATTGAAGTATTCTTGGTTTATGCTTCTGATGATCATAACTCTGCACAGACATTAGAACGAACAGGTTATATTATATATTTTAACATGAGGAATTTCTGATGATTTCTTTGCCGTAGGCCAATATATAATTTTATTTTATTTTATTTTTTATTTTTATTTTATTGGAAAAGGATTGCTGACGGAGTTAACAATACAAAATAATGCTACATACATATGACTATGGTCGCTTACACAATTGCAACTCTGATTATAAGCAATCACAGCATGAGCCACAATATAAACAATAAAACATCATAATGACATTAATGTTCAGCGGTATTTAACATTTTTGACTTAAATTGCGACAATTTATCCCCAAATATGTCGATGTCGTTACTTATACCGGCTAAGTGATTGTACAGGCTGGACAGGCGAGGAACAGGTGCTTGCTTGCCTGTGTTTGTTCTGGTGAATCGAACATGAAGTATAGGTCCAGGTTTACGAGGTGCTCTACTAGGCACCCTCAATGAGAACTTATTTAGTAAAGATGGTGCATCTATCGTACCATTAACAATTTTATGGAGAAAGACTAAATTTAAAATATGTCGTCTGTCATTAAGAGATTTCAACTTATAGTGTTGCAGCCTATCTTTATATGTCTTTATGTGGGCAGGTACTTTGAAACGATAGGACATATATATAGTAATTAGGACATAATATATAGTAGTTAGAAGGAAAATCTTTTAATCAGACATATTGTTTAGTAGGAAGTTTCCAAATAACCAAGGACACCGGAAATTCTCGAAATCATGTTTTTAAATACCGATGCATAGTTATACGTTAACGTATTAGTTTATTACAATCTCACAATAACCGCGAAGAGATTCGTCCATTATGTTTTCGTTTAGTTTTTAATATGTTTTTAATTTGTTAGTCTATTAGATTCTTTTGTTCATGTTTCATAGATTAAAATATAACTAGATTGTGTGTCGGTCGATAAGTCTTGTACATACATTTGACGATAAATATTTTTCTGCTTCAGCTAAAGAAACCCATCAAAATATTGAACAAGAGGAATAAACAAAATGTGGTTTGTGTATGTTTATAATTCATTCTTTTTTCTTTACTGTAGTCTGGTCTTGATGATTTAAGGATAGTACTAAGAGTTACTCTTGACTATCGTAGAAAAACGCTTTCTACAGCCTATGGATTCGCGGGTTTTATAAATGGCGACTGTTATCACGAAAACCTCGAAAAACGGTACCTTTTAAAAGCTGTTATTATTCGATAGCGTTTTTTACCGGAAAGTCAACAACAAATCTTGAAATCAATTTCAAAAATAACAAATTTCTAACCGCTTTTACCTGATGGTAAGTAATAAGCTCGGCTCGCTCGCACGGAGATTTTTGGGAATAGCTTATGTCCAGCAGTGGGCGTTGATGATGATCTTTTAACTGTATAGCACATTATATACATACTCGTATCTTCGCAGGCGTCTTAGTCTGGTGGTAGCTACACTGGTGGCATTGGCAACGAGTGCAGATGTCGTCAACCACACGAAATCAGGTAAGCTCTTAATTTAATCAACTAAGCAAATAATCGAGTGAACAACACCGTGATACTATTACTGTTTTGTGGCGCAGTGTCTAACACAGAGGTCTCTGGTTCTAAAGTCTAGTTACTACTACCATATTGTAAATCCGGAGGGAACGATGCGTATTTAATAGATCTTACTGTCAAGCACACAATCACGCTTCCAGTCATGACAGTGGCCAATTGCCGTCATGATGGTATCTAGACCATGGACGATATTGACGACTGATTACTGATGGTATAACTCCTGCTCAGATTGATGTATGAATAGCAAAAGCGACTCCTGAATAGATACCTGAAGATGATGAACTGATGATGAATTATCTTTCAGCCAACGATGTTGGGTGTGTGACTGAGAACGGCGATGAAGGAGTATGCGTTAAATACCACCACTGCAGTGAAAATAAATCGATCATTGAAGATGGTTACAGTATTATTAAGGAAAGGTAAATTTCGTCATGTAGCAGAGAAGGAGAAGAAGGAGAATACTTTTTACATGATATTAAGTTATCCCAAATTTCAGCTTTTTCAGCGTTTGTCACACATATTTAACAATGTTGATATCTTCTACAGGAAAGGAAGTGCATGTCTGAACTTCCTTGAAGTTTGCTGCGCCCGTACTCAAATTAAAACGGCGGCAGCTGATGCTGGAAAAGCGGAGTTTGATTCCTCGGTCTCGCAAAGGAAATGTGGTGTGGGGAATCCCACTGTTAATGTATTTAAGGCACGAGATGGCGACACTAGTGACAGGATATACGCTGACCTCGGCGAATTCCCCTGGATGGTTGCCATACTCAAGTAAATCAGTTTTAAAATATAAAAAAAAAACTAAATGACGTATGATGCCTTTATATGCCTTTACGAGGCAAGAAAGCAGTATTTCTTTTATTCGACGAAGTGATGGAATGATTTGGATCTTCACCTAATGGTGTAATCCTATAACAATGTGCCGCTATCGATGATGTTATACACTTCACCATTATGTCCATCGCTTTGAAACGTAAGATGTTAAGTCTAGTTACCAGTAAATTCATTAGATACAGCACCTTTAAAACAGTAACATAGTAAAGTATGCAGCTCAGCTGACCAACAGGTGATGCCGATCATTATACCTTTCAGACGCAACCAGAATGAAGATGAGGGAAGCTTCGTTGGTGAAGGTTCACTCATACATTCATCGGTGGTTATCACAGTAGCACACAAGCTGATTCAAAAGAACCCGGAGGAGGTACGTAAAGTTCATTATCACACTTAATATCGTGCTTCGAATAGGATAATTCGATTTTGAAGAGCTCAATGGCTAAATTCTTGCCCTATAACATTGATGACCCTGATTCGGTTTAGATACTGGACATTGTGAAGTTTGCATAGTGGTAGCGTCTCGTCCTCCATCATAATGCTTCACCACCCAGTCTCCGTTCACCATCACGTGAAATTGTGCTCAAGCATAAAAAAAAACTTATGGATTATTTTCGTCATCATCATTTCAATCGATGGACGTACGCTTTCTTTTTTCATTTTCTGTTGGTGATGTTTATCTTCCTTTCAGTTCAAAATTCGTGCGGGTGAATGGGACATCAACTCCGTCGACGAAGAGTATGTATACCAAGAAAGGTATGTCGCCAAAATTGTCTTGCATACCAACTACAACCCAGCGGAGAGTAACAACGGCCTCTTCAGGCAGACGAGCAGTATGTATACAAAAATGGATACAAAAAAGAATCGAAAAGGAAGTTTATCTGATGCACAAATCAATGTTATGTTGATGCATTAGTTAGGATGATATTCATAATGTCTCCTGTTAAAATATAATTATTTATTTGCAGCTAAGCTGCACAACAATGCAGCTCTGCTTTTCCTCCGGGATCCGATCAGTTTAGACAAAGCCCCTCACATCGGTCTGGGGTGTTTAGCATCGCAATTACCAGTTCCCGGCACCAGCTGTTTCACCATCGGCTGGAAAGAGGAAGTTCTAAACACCAAAAACGTCTTCGCGTCTATATTGAAAAAGGTGATAATTAGATTTTAAAACCACATCTTTCGGTTAACCAGTGCAATATCATTATTAAAGCCTATATCCTACTTCTGAATATAGATGTACTCTACTCCAGCGATCGGTCCGATATTTGATTCAAATCAAATCAAATCAAATCGTTTATTAGCAAGAATGTGGTAACAAATATGATGGTTTATAATAAAAAATAAGCGCACATTCTACTTAATACTAAGCATGCAAATCTTTACAATTATTAACTTTATTAACACTACCGGTACATTTAATATACACTCTGGAAGACAACTAAATACAATATACATAAAACAAACTTAGTATAGATTAGGATCATTTAAAAAATCAGTTACAGCGTAATACATTTTGTTTCGGAGCCAATTCGTTCAATTAATTTTAAATTTTGATGTAGGCAATGTTTTAAATTCTTTTGGTAAGGTGTTATAAAGTTTAATGGCCATGACATAGGCATTGCGCCTGAACATTTCTAATGAACACTTCGGATAAAAAAGTTTATTTGGGTATCGAGATGGTCTCGTTTTCCCTTCTGTACTCAAACTAAAGTATGAAGCATATTTTTTTTTATTGATTTTGTTTGGGATTTTTATTGATTTTGATTGGGAGTCGATTTGATTAATAGGTGAAGCAGCCGATGGTGAGCAATGACGACTGCGTGAGGAACGTGCGCATAGGATGTCTCGGGGCGCCGTTCCACCTGCACCAGTCCCACACATGCGCGGGCGCAGAGTCCGAGCTCAAATCCTGTGTAGGAGATGGTGGATCTTCCCTCGTTTGTCCCATCGATGTGAGTATTGCGTACACATCGACAGAAACATCCTTATTACTATTTGCTAGTAGACTGCTGTGGAGACAGTAATAAATTACGTTAATGACTTTCCAGGACAAAGGTACTCGGTTCGCCATTGTCGGCATGGTATCACATCAAGTGAGCTGCGTCCTCGGGAACGTGACGTGTATATACGTCAACGTGCCGTCTATATTCGGGTGGATCGCCGAGCAGATGTCTGCCGAAGGTCTCGACTCCAGCTCTTTCGTATACAACTAAATGCAGACAATTAATATAATATACAATAAAGAAAATATGTGAACATCTTCAACGCTGTATAACAATAAAGTAATATTTATCTGTATACGAAAAACTTATTTAACGCAAAAAAATATGGACATTTGGGTGCGCCTTGTGTGACATCATAATAAATTATAAGCGGTTTTTTTTTCTCATGTATCTGAGGTATTCTTTGAAAATATATAGCGTAATGATTTTCGTACATATATTTTTGTTTTTCTAATTATGATCGCAAAATAAATCTATATCTAATACTTATGGTGGGAAGTGTTCAATTGCGGTGTGAATGTGATGTTTAAATAAAATGTTAATGAAGGAGTAACTGAGAACTAATTGTTAAGTATTGATGCAAAATTGTGTTACTACATATTGTGCTTGCGTATGGTATCTTAAGTTTTCTAAAACGTGATCATACATGAAAAACTTTACTGGTGGTAGGTCTCTATTGTCGATGATAGTCTATGAGCTGCAGTGGTAGCTCCTGTTTCTTTCGCCAAACCGGTTTGCGGCGTTAAATCTAGTGAAATTACTTTAGTACATCCTATAACTAAGCGACGAGCACAATGTGGTGATGTAAATATCATTCTGACTATCCATGTTGTTATGGGCTGACGTAATACTGTAGTCGACACATTTTAAACTGAGTCGCCGGGAAATAAATATCACTGACAGCAGAAATGTGCACGTAATGCAAACCGTTACCGATACTTAGCGTTATCGGACCCCGAGGAAACTTTAACCAATTTAGATAGTATACTTCAGAAACAGGGTTATGTAAATACAGATAAAAAAAATTACAGAAAAATGTATCAACTAAACAATTAAATTTTTGTTGGGTGTCTGTATTTATTACAGCGCCATCTATGGATTGCTGCTATAACCTGTTTGTTCAGCTTTTTTGAAGCTGCAAATGCGGCAAATATCCAAATATTCTAATCAAAATAACATGATTTTATGAATATCAATTGAATTACAACGTTAAGATAAAACTGTCTTAATTATAAGTAACCGTAGACAAACATCAGGCGTTCGACTCCGCGTGTGCACTTATTTGTTAAGAACAAAATAAAGAAAATGAATTTAAATGATGGTTATCTTCATTTATTTATCGAAATTTCTATTAAACTTTAGAACTATAACAATATAATATTCTCTGAAAATAAAGTAGGAAAGGAAAAAAACATTAAAAGAATCAAACAATAAAAACACTCTTATTTAAGAAAATACTAGAACGAAATCAACGAAAACTTATAATAGTAGCTAACAGACCTAAAATAAATCTTATTCTTTCCACTCTATAGATTGGTTTTTAAATTCCTGCTTCAAAACATAATAAATAAAAAGATATTATGAAATTACAAAAAGACAAAGTCTAAAAAAAAAAAAACACTTGTATAGTACTTTAGCATCCTTCTTGAGGTTGGTTTAAAAAAACAAGCAATATTGTTCATGTAAATAATTGAACACATAATTCGCTTGTATATAGCCAACTTTGGTAACAGGGTCTTAGGGTCAAAGACAACACGTAAGTTTTCATTTATTTAAATTAATACTGTAAACACAACCTTGATAACAAATACATTATCTTTATTCGGAAATCTTTTCACGGCTTTCAAATTTAAATTTCAACAACTCAATCCAATAATGTGCACTGTTTTAGTAAAATTAGAACTGTTATTTGCTATAAACGAATTAGTATATTATATGAACCTTATATAATTAATCTTCATCAGATTGTTAGTATGATAAAAAAGGCATCATTTTTTATTTGTCGACTTTGAAGATCAATATGTTAAGACTTTCGTATATCTTTGTGATAATGTGGATCCTTTATTGAGATATCCGTAGAAGAATCCGGGGTATTTTAACCAGGGGAAACCCTAAACAATTCTAATTGCTCCTTGAAGTAGGGTATCTTTAAAAGAATTCTCATGAAAATGGACATCTGTTGTTATGAATTTAGCACAAACTATAAATTGGTTCCCTGACCGCATGTCAACAAAATTATAACAACTAATTATTATAATTTGATTAAAATGTGTTATTTCCCAATGTATAAACACAATGTTATTATTAATAGTTGTAAATGTAGTGCCGCCGGTTTTCCTTGTATCAGTAGTGCGCGCGTCGCTTTCGGAGTGAGACGTCGTTACAACTCTCAAAGTCAAAATGAGGTAAGAACATTAGAGTGTATGTATATACCTAAGATATACACACAACCAGTTTATATCGTTTTCCTTCTCGTGTAATAAATAAAACAACAAGATAAATTTGTTTATCCAACTTTGTTTTTTTAAGGCAAACGCATTTGAAAAGTTTTAGAAATATTTTCATGTATGTCTCACTTGACATTTTGCAATTTGACTAATTTGGTGATGGTCTAAAAATTAGTTACTATTGTTATTTGTTAGTCTATTTTTAAGGTTAAGGTCCGATGGGGTCAGTATTTCCGACAAGGTCACATTACGCAAAGAAACTATATTCAATGTACATATATATTACAGGTTGATAATATTGTTTGCGTTGTATTAAATAAAGATGGCAGCACTTATTTTCCAAACAGATTATTGTGAATAATATATCAATATGATTCAACATTTAAATAAAATTAATTCGTAACTTCACAAAAAATGTGATTATTAATGCGTTAATATAAAATGTTTATATTTTTTTTAAGAATATTTTAGTTGTATGTTAACCGTCCAGACGGATTTTAACTAATATTTAGTTATCAACGTTTACTTTTTTCTCTGCTCAACCGTAAATCAGTAAATTGGCATCCTCATCGACAGAATTTGAATATAAAATATTCCTTTACAGACATAAATAAGGAAGTAAGTAACGTAATATATAAGTCCCTGTCATTAAAAAGTTATACTAATTTTTATCGTAACGAAGTTTTTTTATTAAAATTGATAAATGTATAATAGATGAGAAAAAGTTTGATTTTTATTATTTTATAATCAAGGAATATGTAATGGTTCTACATTAATATGATTTAACTTTAAAAGCCACCTAAATATTACTTTAAATCCGTTATGTCCGTGAGCTAAACCAATCTACCATTGCTGCAAAGTATTATACAAATGTTGATCTATTGACTTCAATATAAGACGAACTAAACTGGGTTTATTATCATCATCAGCCTACGAAAGCACACTATTGTATAAAGAGTACTGTCAAGAAAATACAAATGGGAGAATAGAGTACCAGCTCCTATTTCTGGCTCTAAATATCGAGTAAACTTAAATAAGCTATGGTTTGATGGGTGTTGTAGCTTGTAGAATTACTGACATAACAAAACTTTACTACGAAAACTCTTGTATAACACCGATCTCCTTATGATGTACCCAATTTATAATCAAATACATAGTGATTTCTTTCTATTCAGGCGTATGCCTTTGGTGATGGTCGTGCTCACCACGCTGGTGGCAAACGCTACTTGCCAGGGAAGCATAGACGATTCTACTGCGGAATGGCTCAAGAAAAATCTGGCCGACATAACACCCACCGAATTTAATCTAGATCCAAATCCCGTTGTAAACAATGACGGTAAGTATCTGTATGAGTTTTAGGAAAACGTATCGGATCTAAATCCAAATTTTGATTAGATAATGACAGATGTAATTGGATTAACTTTTATCATCATCATCCGCGGTTACCTTCACATCGATTGGTCCTGTGCTGTTCACGTTCGACGGACCATCTTTAGATTCTAATAAAAATAAAAAAATAAAAAAAAGTTTACTCCAAATTATTTCTGCGTATCGAATTAGGGTTCCTGGAGAATTCTTATTTGTAGATGAATATGATTAATTGTAGATAAATGTATTGCAGTTTTTATTTATCCGGGTAGGACAAACACAAATACAATAAATATCTTCCTCCGAGAATTTCTATCCAATTAAATCCATTTTAATGTCTAATTATTGTAATCTAATTATTCATTTTATTGTCATTTTAATTTTTTCCATGTCTCTCTTTAAAACAGAAGCAGGAATTACCTTATACTATTCTTAGTCGCCCTAATCTACAGGTTTCCCAGTCCTGGTAGTGGGAGTAAAATAGCCTGTTCATTTATTTTTATGTCTGCTTTTTGCCAACATATAAAAGGTAAGGTTGAAGGTATACTAAGTCATTTATAACCATCTTTGCAAGGTCCTGCTCATACTTATTGCCATCATGCCAGGAGACATTTTGTAATTATTTTCTCTATTGCAGCTAACGTCACCATGTGTACAACAGAGAGCGAACAGGATGGTGTTTGCGTTCCCTACTACCTCTGTGATCAAGATTCGAAGACGCTGATAGAAGACGGTTATACCATCATCGATATAAGGTAAGTTACAAGTTTAATCATCGATATGCACTTGTTTTTAAAGCTTCACATTTAGAATAAAACACGACATTTCGAATAAGAGAGGAAGATTAAAATCAAGATTCAGTAGACATGGGTTCATTTTTGTTTTTTGGAAGAAGCGATGAAACGGGCTAGACGGTCTCTGGTGGCAGGTTATGCTATTTTAGGATTTTTATTTATGATATATATTATTATTTATGATATATATATGATATGATTATTTTATTTATGATTATTTTAGGAGGATAAACGCAAAATAGATTAGTACACCTACCTTCGTAATTTACTAGTCTCCCAGGGTTGACTGGCAGAGAATACTACTTATGCGTCAAGTCCGCCCTCTGTACTATATATGTATGTACAGCAAGTTTTAAATAAATAAATGAAATAATAAAATATTATTTATATATAATTCTTCCCGGTCTTTTTCTAAATCAATTCCTGAAGACTGGAGACCATCCAAATAGGTTACCCTCGTAGTGGCTGTTACTAACGTCAAATATTAATTCGTTAAGAATCGAAAGACACTGTAACTAGTTAAATTACTAGGGTTACGAGACTTTACATCATGCGTCTCGTGGTGACTGGGGCGTATCAGTGTACTTTCGTCTTCTGTGATGTCTGATAAGAATATGGCTGAATTAAGCCCATGCTTGTTAAAAAAGGCGAATAAAAGGGTTGCAGGAGCTTTGTACGAGGGGCCCTCATTATTTCTATACCAGCCTGTAGTAGCTGAAGAATACAAAGTTGTCTCGAGTTTGTTGTGTGTTAGTTAGGTTGGTGATTATAGACTTGTTATTAAATTTAACATCAGATATACCTATTTTTGATAGAATAATCCTAAATCACGTTTCCATTGTACTTTATCTGTAAAATACTTAAGGTTCAATCAGCATTATTTCACTGTGCATCACATTGTGTCTGTCCTAGACAAGGGAATGCATGTCCAAACTTCTTGCAAGTGTGTTGTCAACAAAGCCAAGTAGTTGATGAGAAAAAGACGTCGAAATCGTCACTGGCGGCGACCACACAGGACCAGAGTATTCAGCGTTTACCCTCAACCACGTTACGACCGGCAATGAGTACGCCTAGTGCGGTATTCGAGTGTGGTTATAGCAACCCTGGCACGAACATGTTCCGAGAAAGGGACGGGGAAACGAGAAACAGGCTATACGCCGACTACGGAGAATACCCCTGGATGGTAGCCTTACTCAAGTAAGTTAGTAAAATCGCAATATTGTCTGGTAAAACTTGGACCTCAGTTTCACGAATGTTGTGTGACAATGACGATGATGGTGAAGCGTGGATACCATGGATACTTTGCATGGATGCCGTTGTGACGACAGATTTACAGTATGAGGACTGCCCTAATTTTTCCACATGTAGCCTCTAAATCCCAGCCACCATCTGCATCGCAGTCAAACTTTTATTACGAGCTTACCGCCGTTATCTATATCTCTGTGAGTCTATTTTGTAGTCGATTGAATCTATTTCTGTCTTATTTCATTTTTACGTGATGGTGACTTTTTATCTCTCATAGTTTCAACATGTTGATCTCTACTCTTGAATATGGACTTCACAGAAAATGGTTGTTTGTTAACTCACCACGTTTGGCTATTTGACAAATGCTATGCAGGTAACCGTCACAGGAAACATTCAGAGTCGACTTTCATGCCATGCTACGATAGTAAAAAGCCGATGACGACATTCAAAGC
Source organism: Byasa hedistus (assembly GCA_029286795.1). Classification (NCBI taxonomy): domain Eukaryota; kingdom Metazoa; phylum Arthropoda; class Insecta; order Lepidoptera; family Papilionidae; genus Byasa; species Byasa hedistus. Next base: position 1,396,084 of record JAGSMW010000039.1, read on the forward strand.
CAGGGCGGATTTGAATTGCCTCGACGTGATTAAACAATTTGTAAAAGTACTATTTTTTAAATCCTTTTAGAACCAATCTGAATAATTATACATGGGGAAAAGAGCAGTACATAGGTGGTGGTTCACTTATACATCCATCGGTGGTCCTCACCGTAGCGCACAAGCTGACCGGAGTGAAACCAGAAAACGTACGTATCGCAGGTATAGTTTTGTATTTCGATTTAATAGAGAACGGAATATAGAAGAAAGAGAAGATTTCAACTTCCACTCATCGTAATCGTAAATTTCATCATCATCATCATCCTACTGCGCGGGGCCACTAGGTGTGCTCTTTCTAAGAATGTCCACTTAACTTGTTTCGCTCTCGAGCATCAAGTTACTGACAGCAACATTGTAATGCCTCCAGGCGTTGTCTAATCTTAACCCATCGGAATATCGGTAGATGTAAATAATGTATGAGCTCGGCCTGTTATGCCTCTGGTACTACACTTACTACAGAGATGATAAACTTTTATGTTTTGGTTGTTATAGATAAAAATCCGTGCCGGAGAATGGGACTCGAACACAATCGATGAGGAATACCCGTACCAAGAGCGTGATGTGGCTAAAATTGAGGTACACCAGGACTACTTCAGACGTAAGCTTTATTCACAATTGTATCATCCAATGTTAAGTGTTAATGAAATAGTGCAGCGGGGCTACTCTCCCATGAATACTCTGGCAATGTTATCTATTCTTGCTGAAATATGGCATCATATCGACAATATCGCCTTTTGAAATACCTTAACGACGGCCCCGCGGTTTCGCAGGTACTTCTAAATCGATTCACTCGGATTGCTACTAGCCCTAAATGGTATCAACGCAATATGATCCTCGATAGTGACCTCGAACTGCCAACCATAGCTGAGTACTTAAGAGAATGTTCTAAGTCCATCGTCGACAAAGAATCCTCTTATTACAACTCTCTAGTGACTAACGTGGCCAACTATGATTTCCTTCCGAAACGCAAGACCGAACAGCGTAGGCCACGTCCTTCACTAACTTCACGGTTTTTGGGGGTTCCGCACACCGCACACCACTCCACCAATATTAGCAAAATGTTCCTACTGATATAGCCTAGGACACTACAAACACTTCTCATTTCAAGATCTCACCGTTCACGCTCCCGGGCGCAGAGTTTCAGCAAATTTTCTGTTACCTGGTAACAGTACGACGTCAGCATTTATTTCTGTAGTTATTCAGTAATCTACTAACATTGCTAAGTTCCCGTTGAAGAGCGCTCCAGCCAGTAAATTATTAGAATAATGCGTCTTAACATTTTCATCAAAAATCTGCAAGTTCGATGTATTGCAATATTTATCATACTGACCGGTGCCACATTAATATGGTTGGATAAGTTCTTGAAAATCATAAAACTTTCCTAGCAATACATCAGAAAGGAGAGTTTAGTGCATTCTCATTCAGTCTCCTCCCACAGCATCTTTATACTATGACGCCGGGCTCCTGTTCCTCCGAGAGCCAGTCAACCTGTCCATCGCGCCCCAAATCGGCATCGGCTGCCTCGCGCAGCGCATGCCCAACCCGGACACGATGTGCTACAGCATGGGCTGGGGGGTGGACGACTTTAACAACAAATCGATTTACGCAGCCCTTTTAAAGAAGGTGACGTTAATAATTTACCGCTGTGTACCACTTTTTACATGTACTAAATACACATACATCGTAAGTGTATATGTTGTAATCTGCATTCTGGTTTCGTAGGTTTAAAATTTGTTGTTTACAACATTTTGTTTAATTTCCCATTTGCATTTGGTAAATTGAAATATGTACGTACAAATTATTTTGAAAGCTGTTTTCTTCTAAAAGTACTTGTTCTAGGCAGAGGTATTACTTTTACGAGACAGACAATTCTACATATCCACCAGTCTGGCCAAACGTGGGTAGTTGGTGTGTTCTTGTAAATGAATGACAAAATTAAACTTAATTAACAGGTTGTTCTGCCTCTGGTGAGCATCGAGAAATGTGAGAAATTGCTGCGCGCGACTCGTCTCGGTGCCATTTTCCGCCTGCACGAGTCCCTCACCTGCGCGGGGGGTGAAGCGGGCGTCGACACCTGCAGGGGGGACGGGGGCTCATCCCTCGTCTGCCCCATCAACGTAAGTGATAACTCTGTCATGACTTAGATCTTTTTGCCATTACCCCTGCTTCAATAAGCAGTTCCTGTAGCATTACAACTAAATGGTTGTCTACAAAATTTGATGCGTGCAGTAATTCACATGAAGGTGGAGTCATCGTCATCTTTTCTAGAAAACGCATACTGTTGGGCGTCTTCTCCAAGGATTTCCACACTGATCGGTCCTGCGTTGCTCGCCTCCAATGCCCCTTGCGATCTTTAACTAAACGACAGTCCACGTCGTGGACCTGCCAATGCTGCGTCGTCCAGTACCTTTGTGCCACTCATTCTGTCTGCTATCAGTTCTTCGAGCAATGTGAGTTTCCCATTGCAACTAAAGCCTAGAAATTTTTTGTGCTGTGTCGTCGACCTCAGTTCTTCTACCTCATTTCGTTGATAGCAGCATGATTATGCTTGTAGTCGTCGGTGAATTTCACGTACTTTTAAAAGTATTATTTTAATCAAACATTCATTACTGGTTGCAGGAAGGTGGCACCAGGTTCGCCATCGTGGGCATGGTGGCGTACGGCTTAAAATGCGGCGACGCTAACGTCCCCGGCGTGTACGTCAACGTGCCGAACGTGTACGAATGGGTGGCCGAACAGATGGCGAATGAGGGTTTCGCCTCTAGCTCCTTCACCTACTCGTAGAAGACAAGTGCGTTGTAATACGAAGCGCCAATGGACATGTTTGATAATTAAAAGTTCTGATTCGACCCGTCATTTAGCTATTGCCCAGAATAAAGTCCCGGGGCGTTAAGCGTTGTTGGCAAAATTGTTAATTTTCGCATTATAAAATTTGGAGCCGTTATCTACATTCAGAAGAAAAATTGTGTAATTATTTTATAAATAGTGTTTTCACAACTGTTTGTTATTTATTTTATTGACTTACCTCTTTCAATTATACAAATGAAGTTTCTGATTTGATAAGGGCACTACTGTATTATAAGGTAAAGGGCCCCTGTGATATAGAGAAAGTACGATATATTGAGCAAACAGAAGTTTAGACAGAATCATCATCATCACTTGAGCGTTATCTCCAATTTGAATGTGGAGGTCGAATTCGATGGTTGATGGATTCAACTTTTTAATGGATATCTTAAAAATATCAGTTTTAATATAAACGCATTGGTTATATTTAAACAACCTTAAATGCCATTGCTGGGACTCCAGGCAATTTTTTTTATACTACTATGCGACGAGGCGAGCGCGACGTTCACATGATGGTAAGTGATACGCTTGCCCATGACAACGCGGTGCTAGTTAAGATGGTACACACTGCACCACATCGCGCTCGTCGCCTTGAGACAAGGTGTTAAGTCTCGCTACCCCAGTATTTACACTAGCTACAGCGCCCTTCAAACCGGAACACAGTAATGTTCGCACACTACTATTTGGCGGTTGAAATAGGAGCTACGGTGGTACCCACCCAGACGGTCTCCGGCAACAGAGACCTACCACCTGGTACATCCTTTCCCATGGATTGAGAGACGTTAACAGAACGCTAGTCAAGTGCGACGTGATCATACCGAAGTGGTAAAACTAATATTAAAAATAGTATATCTCGGTCCTATAAATAGAATTAAAATTTTTATTAATTAGGTCCAAATATCTAAAGTCCAATAGTCATCGTTGTCAACTAGTAGACGCCCACTCTTGGAGGTTTATTCCAGTGACGAGGACACCAATCGGTCCGACGCGATGAATCCTTAAAATGTATTTACTTTATCAGGTTAGTGTGAGGTCACACTTTTCATTTTAAAATATCTTTATTCAAAACTCTTCTTTAAAAAAAACATCAACATCAAGAACAGCTTCTACAAAAAAAATATCTTGTTTCTTTTCTTACCTTAAGGGTCCTCGTGGTATACAATTGTATCATAAAGGTTTATGGATTGTTTATGACAAAGAAAAAGACCAACAAGTATATGTTAATCAAGAACATTCTCACCCTAGTAACTACATAATGCTTGATCAAAGAGACCATAACAATAGATTCAATTGCCCACGAGACCACACAAATTTTTACATAGAATGGACTCCTATTGGATTTCGATTTCTCAGTGTTAGATGAACGGGGTGATGGTGAACCGCAATCGCCCAGAAAACTCTAGCTTGTCAGCCGACAGAGTTTTATCTTGACAGTCGAAACACAGCAGCAGGTTTACAAACCGACACAAACCCCACAACAAGTGGCCCCAGAATCAAAACCAGATATCTCGGTGGGTCGGTCAGACTTGCGAAACGATCAATTGATTCCTTTTTCATCAACTCTAAAACGGTATGTTCAGAGTGGTATTGTGGCGCGGGGCGTAGGATGTGGTGAGAACTTCGCGCCTGGTGTGTACGTTGACGTGGCTGCTCTTCGCGACTGGATTGACCACAACGTGGCTATAGCTGGCTATGACACCTCCGTCTACAGAGTACAGATTTTGGATTTGTATTTTTTATTCAAAATAAATAGATTACTCAGCAATGTTACTTTTTTATACAATGAGCTTACACTTCACTTCAATTCCAAACGATGTTAAGTGACGTGGCCTGTAATGGTTAAGCGTGCCGGCACTGTCAAGACTGGGGATTGTAACTAGCTAATTTTTCCGTGTTTATTTCAAGACCCGTGTAATAATACGCTCTGCGGTTACCGTAAAAGGTTTCCGTGACACAACGTCGCTGTAAAACGGTGATATTCTTTAAAAAGACTGCAACATTTAGTTTATTGAAAGAAATTAAGAAAAAAATAAGTATTGGTATTGATGGGTGTACCGTTAGCTGGAGTTACCGCCGAGAACGTCCAGGTTTCGTCTAAATCGGAGGATTCTGGTATTCTATCGGTTGGTAATCTACCAACTCTAAGCGTAGTGGCAAGTTACTGAAGCTTTTCTTGAATTCACCTTCCGATTAAAATAGCTTCGGGAGTCTGACTTCCAACCTGCGTTGAATTAAGTCTGCGTGCGAGAAGATTCGTTATGATCATCCAAAAAGTGAGAGATTGAAGAGTTATGGTGCAACAGACAGTAGAGTAACAATAGAACTTGTAATAAATAAAAGAAATGATTCTTTTTTAATATCATTTCTTTGTTTGTTTCCACTAAATAAAGGTCGGCAATATCACCTCATTTCTCTCCCAATGATGCGAAAGATAAATTCTCTTCATAATCAGATGGGTTTACTGAGCGAGCACTCTTCTGCAATAAAAATGTTATAAAATTAATATTCCTAAAAGAGTTTTTCTCCCAAACAAGTATATTTAATGCGTCAGGACCTTTTGTGTTTTAAGTGTCTTTTTGTGTCTACAATGGCAATGTCTTTGGTATAGATATATTTATTGAGTTCACACTTATAACACTGCACTGGATGGAATGGCGCAGAACATGCAATTATCCGCCTTTTATAATGAAATCTTCCATTCCTTCCATAGTTTTAAAAGTCAATACAACTTTTAGATTATTTCGAATGTAAAATTTTGTATAACTTATTGATTAAAAATATCCGTTTAATATACTTGATGACATATAGATACAATAATTTTATAAAGTATAGTGTGAAATGATCCAAAAATCTGGATTCATCAAACTTTCTTACAAGTTAATGTAATTAGTATTTTTCGTATAATTCACCGGAGCATCTAAACAGTTATGCTGTGTTCAGTAGCTCGCCAAGTCTATCATGTGGTCAATGGTATCCGTAATCTCCTTGCCATAAAGCAAGGGACGGGTCGCTGCGCAACGCATGCAGTAATAATATCTACCTACATAGGCATATGGTAATAGGATTCAACAGAGACCTGTCAAAAATCAGATATTGTTCGTAAATCTACTTACGTAACCTCCTGGTAAGCTACAGCAACAATTCTTCTCGGACGACTCACACTGGTTGTGAAGGATACATAGTTCAGGATGGCAAACAAGGCCAGTGCCTATGTTGCCAAGAAGAAAGTAAATTAATTTAACCTCAAAACTGAGTGTTACCTATACATCCAATAACATATTTTTTATTATCTAGAGTTGAACATTGAAAACAGCAGCTCTGTTTTTATCACTTAATTTTAAAACCTTAAATGTGTCTTACAAAAGGCTGGCTTAATGCCTGTGGACACTCTCTACTTACAACCTTTAGTGAGATGAGGTGTTATGGTATGTGGTAGTTTAAGTCGATAAGAAAAATTAAATACTTTAAAAGAGATAACAACATATATACATTAATACATAAGTGAATACACATTCACAGATATTATTATATCTGTATTTGATTTATGTGCAAGCCGAATCTCGTCGAAAGCATTCCGAATTTCTTCGGGTAAGGAGTTCCAGAGTAGTGCAACCTGGATTGTAAATGAGTTTCCATAGAACCCGGTAGTGTGGCTAGAAACAGGGATCTCATTCTGTATTTAAATACCAAAATAATATTAAACGAAAAAATTGTTTTATTAAAAAAATAATCATAACGCACGAACCTCTCCGCAATCTTGTATCGGCCAAAGTTGCTAAATAAATAAATAGTCATTAAACATGTAAACAATAATTAATGTATCTGTTAACTTATTAGCTTACGTATATATATATATATATATATATATATATATATATATATATATATATATATATATATATATATATATATATATATATATATATATATATATATATATATATATATAAATAAATATATATTTATTCAATACGTACAAACAAACAACAGTGCTACGAGAATGGTTATTTTCAATATGTAAAATTTACGCGCGAAATTTGACAGATTAACAACATGGCCGCCGGTAGCGACGTATGTACAGGCAATGCGAGGCATCTTTTTTATTTATGGCATGTTCTTTATTATTTATTCAAATTAGAATAAAATATATCACGGCTGCGTCGAAAACATTTATTAAGTTATTTCACGCTAAGATTAATAGCTTTTTTGATAAAAAAAAAATATATTATAAATAGTTTCCAAGCGGGTTTGATGACGAATATTTGCTCTGGATTACTGATTAAAATGTTTGCTGATTAAGTTGTTATTAAAAAGTACTTTAAGCAATTTTAAAGAATAAGGATTATAAGTAGTTTAACACTAATACTATTTTTATGTAATACTATCTAATGTGTGAAATCGCGAGTTATGAAGTAATTTATTTAATTATAAGATAAAAGCAGGTACTGTGTTATTTCGCAGTATATTTGCATCAACCTCGGTAGCTTTAGATTTTTTATGACTTATATAAAATCTATATTTTACAATGATCTTATTTATTTTTGATTAATGCTGTTAGTGTTTTAAAGCTAAGAATTATGTAAGTATGTTTATGTTTATGTATGTGTGTATACATAAGTAATTAATTTTTCCTGAGCTCCCCAAGTTTGTTTTGAAGGAAATGTAATTCCTTTGCTGATAAAGTTAAAAATTTAGGAATGTACTTCGACAAAACCCTCTCATGGCAACCTCAGTTGGAAGAGTTGAGTCGCGAAATATTTGTATCTTTCAGATCATTGCAAAGATTACGCAACTATCTTCCTATTGCCACCAGATTACACTCGCTGAAACCCTTCTACTTCCTATCCTTGAATACGCCGGTGCCAGCTATGTTAATATTTCCGAGCAACAGGTTAATAAGCTTGAGCGTCTTCAAAACGTCTGCATTATATTCACATTTGGGTTGCGCAATTAAGATCACGTTTCCCTTTTCCGTAATAAATAGAAGTGGTTGCCTTTATTCGTCACAAAGTCGACATTCTCTTTCCGGATGTATAATTTCTATTATCACAATAGAAAGACAAAGTAGTTAAATTACTATTTCGCTTTAAATATATTTATGTGATATTCCGATGAAATAAAAACAGTTCTCCGTATAAATCTCCGCTCGAATGTCCGTTTGCATATTTAAAGTAGTTTTTGTCTGTGAAAGCTCAAATTTGTGACTCATTATTCTTATCCGTTTTGTAAAACTTTGTTGAAATATAACTTTTGTGGAACAAACAAAAAAATTCCTTTAGACTTACTTAACTTAGAAAATAAAGTATTAAATAATCCTTTATAAGATAAGAGTTTTGGTATTTCTGTTAACATCTGCTAAGTGCAAGGCAATGATTGTAGGTAGCTCTAGAATGTTACATAAAATAGATTATATGACGTCAGCTTCTATTTACTACAGCCCAGTTTTAATTTCACTTTCAAACTGCATCAAAAACCTTGGACTTTTAATGGATTCTACTATGAACTGGAATGCACAGGTTACTAAACGAAGCCGCAAAGTTTATCCTGACGATCGTTGTACCGCCTAAAATATTTCCTCTGCCTAAAACCAAACTTTTGCTTGTGAAGTCTCTAATTATGCCAATTATTGATTACGCAGATGCGTGTTATCCCGACTTGAATAGAGATCTTCTTAACAAGCTAGAACGCCTTTCAAACAAATGCATACGACATATTTTCGGCCTTCGAAAATATGACCATATCTCTGAACACCGCTCTCGCCTTAAATGGCTCAATATTCATCAGAGGCGTAGTTCTAGAATATTATTTGTTCTCTTCTCAATTATAAATGATCCAAAAACTCCTTCGTAATTAAAGAAAACTTTCAATTCCTTTCTTCAACCCGTGGGGGGGAACCTCCGCTTAACTACTAATTTAACAATTAATATTCCACAACACTTCACTGGCTTCGTCGGTAACACTTTTACTGTTCAGGCAGCACGGTTCTGGAACTCCTTGTCTGATGATGTAAGAAAGGCTCCAAACAAAAAAGTTTTTAAGAAAATGTTGAGAAATTTTTACTCGGATACACAGTAGTAGTTTCACATATGTATGTTATGTATATATTTAATTATATATGTAAGTATGTTATGTATGTGTGTATACATAAGTAATTAATTTTTCCTGAGCTCCCCAAGTTTGTTTTGAAGGAAATGTAATTCCTTTGCTGATAAAGTTAAAAATTTAGGAATGTATTATACTTCGAGAAAACCCTCTCATGGCGACCTCAGTTGAAAGAGTTGATCATTGCAAAGATTACGTAACTTTCTTCCTATTGCCACCAAGATTACCTTCGCTGAAACCCTTCTACTTCCTATCCTTGAATACGCCGGTGCCAGCTATGTTAATATTTCCGAGCAACAGGTTAATAAGCTTGAGCGTCTTCAAAACGTCTGCATTATATTCACATTTGGGTTGCGCAATTAAGATCACGTTTCCCTTTTCCGTAATAAATAGAAGTGGTTGCCAATTCGACGTCGTCGGAATACTCATATACTTTCTCTTCTATACAACATTATATTTAATCTTTTGTATATATCTTAAACGACGCTTTCAATTTCTTCGCACCTCCCCCTCTCAATGTCTGAGATCAACTGAAAATCTAATCTAAAAATTGCGAAACATTCTTCCAAATTCATGGACCAATCGTTTTCTGTTGAGGCTGTCCGTTTATGGAATGCCTTACCATTAACAATTAGACAGGCAGTCACTACAATCTTTTACCATCATCATCTTCTATATTCTTTCTTTATTCTATTTTATAAGTATACATATTATTATTAATAACATACATATATTAGCATATTTGCATTAAACTGATTATTATGTATGTTTTATATTAAAACTTTGTTTTTGCTATTGTATTAATACAATTTTTTTTTAATAGGTACATGTCACCTACCACTGCATCTCCCCACTGCCGAGGCAGACTGGTAGAAAATGCCCACAGGCATTAAGTCCGTCTGTTGTAATTTAATTTTAGGTGTTCAATAAAGATTTTAGATAAATAAATATCATCACTCGGCAATAGATATAGTCTATTACCAAGGTATAGCGCGGTACTTCGTTCAACATTTAATTTTGTGATGTGTAACAGTTGACTTTTTTAGATCCTCCTTTTCACACAGGGTTTTTGTTGCCTTGGGACCATAGATTTATAACAAGTTACACGAATTACTAAATATAAGTTCTCTAAATAATTTCAAATCAAAAAGCGCAGTTCATTATTGGCTTCTTACCCAGTAATATGGAGACAAAGAAAAACTTGTGGAGATTATTACCCAACTATTTATGATAATAATGTCATGTCACTTATATTAGTTTATCTATAATTCACGCACAGACACACACACGCGCACATTTTAATAAAAACATTCATACACAATACACACATTCACTACAATTTATATACTTTTGCTTATTTAAGTTATCTGTTACTGTTAATCGCACGAGTTGGAGACCTGGTGACCTGTGACACGAGTTTGGGTTTTACCAAATTGTTTTTTTTTTGTATTTTCCTTGTAATTCTGTATTTTTGTTTCTCCTACATATTTTTAATTTATTTTATATACTATTCTCTGAAAATAAAGTAGGAAAAACATTAAAACAATCTGTCAATTAAAACACTCTAATTTAAGAAAAAACTAGAACGAAATCAACGAAAAATTTTAACAGTAGCCAATAGACCTAAAATAAATCTTATTCTTTCTACTTTATACATTGGTTTTTTTAAATTCGTGCACCAAACTAAAATCAATATAAAGATACACACATCAAAAAAGTCTAAGCAACATGCATGATATTACAAATTTACCATTTTTATTAATTAATTTCTAAGTCTTTGCTCACTCAAAGTTCATAGGTATGTAAACTTTTTTGTTATTGATGACATACGGCTGGTTGTAAAAAAAAAACGATGATTTTTATTCTTTTCATAAAATGAAATGAATATTCTATATATATGAATATTTATATAAAATTTGTTTGAATTAAGGTGCGTTTTTATTGCTACGTTTAGTCTTGATTTTATAATTTTACCAACTACTTAAACAAAGTTAGCGACAAAATTGAATTGCTAGATATTCTTTACGTCGTGGAGCGACGTCATTTGACGGCAAATGAAATGCAACGAACTTTAATTTTTTTAATTAATGAGACTGTTTATGTCATCTTGCGGTATTCGCTCCCAATGGAATTGTAACAAATCCTTCAGCTGTTGGGTTGTTGTCACTCCGTCCAAGTCCTTCAAAACACGACTCTGGGGCATGTTCCATGCGTGCTCGTTGGGGTCGAGGTCGGGCGATTGTGCAGGCCAGGGCAATACCCGGATGTTCTCTGTTGTCAAGTCGTGACTGGTTCGCCGTGCTGTATGTGAACGCGTATTGTCTGCATTAACGTAAAATCGGAGGCAAAGGTTTGTACAAATAGATGGACATAAGGTCTGAGAATATCCTCAACGTAATTGACAGCGTTCATGTTTCCATTTACAAAAAGGAGCATGAACCAACACGGTACACCAAGAACACCAAAAACGATGTCAAGAACTACCAGCCGATATCTCGATCGATACTTTCAGCAATTCCAAAGGTTTTCGAAAGACTAATTCACCATCACGTATACTCAAAACTTAAAAATCATATCTTGGAAGAGCAACACGGTTTTGTGAAGGGCAAATCCACCTTGACAAATCTTCTCATTTTTTCTAACCATCTTTTTAGTAGTTTAGATCACAAAGCACAAGTAGAAACCATTTACACTGACTTTCAAAAAGCTTTTGATAAAGTTGATCATGTACTCCTCCTAAAGAAAATTTCCTTTAACGGCATCGAGGGGAATCTTCTTCGCTGGTTCGCCTTCTATTTAAAAAACCGCACACAAACTGTAGCTATCAATGATCACTGTTCCTCGTTTGTGGTAGTTACTTCCGGCGTACCCAAGGGGTCGATCTTTGGGCCTTTACTCTTTGTCCTTTTATACTATTAAAACTATATTATCCAGTATCCAACGTAGATGACATAGACAAGATGTAAAGCAATTTGAATAGGCAAGATCATTATTGTCAAATGAATAAACTCTTTTTAGCGTACAACAAGTGCAAGCATATAACATTCACAAGAAATAAAAATGTTTTAGCTACCAACTTTCATCTTCTTCTTCTTATCGTGCCTCCCCGACTAGCGGAGGTTGGCGGTCAGTTCAGCACACTTCATCTAGGCGTACACAAACTTGACCCGGAATTTACTATACGGAACCTGGGAGTGATTCTGGATACAAAGCTGACACTCGATAAGCACATTAAAATTTCCCAATGTATATACACAATGTTATTATTTTTAGTTATAAATGTAGTGCCGCCGTTTTCTTGTATCAGTAGTGCGCGCATCGCTTTCGGAGTGCGACGTCGTTACAATTCTTAAAGTCAAAATGAGGTAAGAATATTAGAGTGTACTTTAGTACCTAAGATATACATACACACACACAACCAGTTATCGTTTTCCTTCTCGTCTAATAAATAAAATAACAAGATGAATTTGTTTATACAAATTTGTTTTTTTAAGGCAAACTCGTTTGAAAAGTTTTAGAAATATTTTCATATATGTCTCACTTGACATTTTGCAATTTGACTAATTTGGTGATGGTTTAAAAATAAGTTACTATTATTATTTGATAGTCTATTTTTAAGGTTAAGGTCCGATGGGGTCATTATTTCCGACAAGGTCACATGAAGCAAAGAAACTATGTTCAATGTACATATATACTCCCGGACACATCTATCGGCCCACCACCCAGTGTTGTGTGTGTAATGCAGTTTTGAAGCAGATTTATTGGTCAACCCCTATATAACTTTTTTTAATTTTTTTTGTAATTTCGATTTGATTTGGCCGGCAGAAATTTTACAGCTTGGGCGACAATTTCAGGCAGAGTATCCATATTTTTTGGTCAAAACTGGCTTTATGTTTAGATTTGCCTTTTTATGGAACCAATAATCAGAAACATCAAAAAAAAAATCCAACTTGTGCATCATCCTCATCATCATCATCATCATCCTGAATTCGAAATAAAAAAAAAATATACATAAAGGTTGACCAAAAAATCAGCTTTAAAACTGCATCTAAACTTATTGCTCCACCTAACATTTATTTTTAGCTAGGCACTGTTAAAACTTCAAACACTAGGTGGGCCGGTAGATGTGTCCGGGGGTGAATATTACAGGATGATAATATTGTTTGCGTTGTATTAACTAAAGATGGCAGCACTTATTTTCCAAACAGATTATTGTTAATAATACATCATTATGATTCAACATTTAAATAAAATTAATTCGTAACTTCACAAAAAATGCGATAATATAAAATGTTTATATTTTTTATAAGAATGTATTAGTTGTATGTTAACAATCCAGACGGATGTTAACCAACAATTAGTTATCAACGCTTATTTTTTTCTCTGCTCAACCTTAAATCAGTAAATTAGGCATCCTGATCGACGGAATTTGAATATATAAAATATTCATTTGCAGACATAAATAAGGAAGTAAGTAATGTAGTATATAAATCCCTGTTGCCAAAGACGTAGACGGGCCAAATTTTATCACTTAACAGTAGTGTGGAAATATTACTGCATTCCGATTTGCACGGCGCTGTAGCTTGTGTTATTACTGGGGGAACGAGTTTACTAATCTTGCCTTAAAACGTCGAAAGCAGTACTATACAGACATTGAAAAGTTATCCTAATTTTTAACGGAACGAAGTTTTTTTTATTAAAATAGATAAATGTAGGTGAGAAAAAGATTCATTTTTATTATTTTATAATAATGGAATATATAACGGTTCTACATTCATATGATTTAACTTTTAAAATCACCTAAATAATACTTTAAAAAATCCGTTATGTCCGTGAGCTAAACCAATCTATCATTGCTGCAAAGTATTATACAAATGTTGATCTATTGACTTTTATGTAAGACGAGCTAAACTGGGTTTATTATCATCATCAGCCTACGAAAGCACACTATTGTATACAGTACTGTCAAGAAAAACACATAAATAATTCTATTAATGATAAAAATAAGTAAGAGTTTTAGCAAAATGTGGAATTTAAGTATGCTTATTGTCATGTTGGCAAATGTCCTAGTGACAGCCGTGCTATCTCTGAGCTCCTTGTACATAACATCCTTATATCTTCCCTCTTAAATTAACATATCCCTTACTAATGATACCCCTTAATAATTATATCATAAGAGAATCTTTACATACTTTAACAATGTATAAATTCCAACTCCCTTTCTCCCTTAGAAAAGAAAGAGTTGTTGAACAAAATAAACTAAATTACATGAAATTCTAACAAATTGCTTTATCCTTAAGACCTTGCCTTATATTCTCGTGCTATAGACCCACCTATCCGGTTTCACCGTCCTGCCGAACCGTTTAACATAATAATAATTATTATTAGTAGTGGGAGCCGCTGTTACTTATATTTGCCGTACATTTAATATCATCGTAATCATCGACACTATATTGGGGAAGATCACGTCGCTGTGGTGAATCTTTAATAATATGACGTCTATTTCTTATAATAACATTTCCATTTACCAGTCTCACTTCATATGAGCGATTTCCTAATATACCTGTAACAGTGCCTGATAACCATTTTCTTTTATTAACGTCTAGCAGGATCTTTACCTTTTGTTTAATCTTTAGTTCTTGTAAGTTTCTCGCATGTTGATCATAATAGTACTTTTGCTTGTTTTGTCTTGCAATTAACTTTTTATGAATACTATTATGTATTTTAGGTTTTAAATTATAATCCGACTTCGGTAAAATGCTTCTGAGTTTCCTACTTTGTAGCAGCTCTACCGGTGCTGCCAGATCCTTTTCTAGAGGTGTATTCAAGTACTTCAACAATGCCAGCCTTTAATCAACCGCGTCCTCTTTACTTTTCTTTATAATATTTTTCACCATTTGTATCGTTCGTTCGATTTGTCCGTTTGACTGTGGGTCGCCGCGCTCAGGCGAAGTGCGACCCAAAATCAGACATCAATACATTAGGAATGCCCTGTCGGCTAAAAACATTTTTTTAAATATTTATTGTGCTACCTGAACTCGTGCATTTTAACTTCGCAATTTCAAAAAATTTTGCTGTAGTAATCGACCAATAGTAAATAATCTTCTTCTTTCAATTAAAACAGGTCTACGCCCAACTTTGCCCATGGCCGCTCGGGAATTTCGTGCGGCTGCAACTCTTCTTTCGGATTACCCTTCCGGTACATAAGACATATGCCACAATTAGAGATCAAGTTTGTCAAATCATTATTTATTCCAGGCCAAAATATTGTTTCTCTAGCTCGCAATTGACATTTTTCTAGACCCACATGACCAATATGTATTCTTTTAATAATTCCTTTCTTGCAACTTTTGGCACTACTATCCTTCGGTTCTTCCATACTAGAACGCATTCCACTACTAAATCCTCTTATTAACTCCAGTAGGATTTTGCTAGGTCTAAGACTTCCTGTTTGTTTGCGGGCCATCCTCTTCCTATGTATTTTTTCACTATTAACAGCTCATTACTTATAAGCTCATTATTAAGGAAAACGATACAAATTAGGTAGTATACCAAGCTAATAGGCGTTATGTGGAGCGAGTACCTGGTTCGCCTGGGACCCAGCAGTGGACAGAGATAGACTGAAATAATGATGATATACGCGTTATATTTATTATTATCATGAATATTGGCTGTCCGTGGTGTATATGTAGTTATTTTAGTAGTCTGACCAAATGGGAGAACAGAGTACCAGCTCCTATTTCTGGCTCTAAATATCGAGTGAACTTAAATAAGCTATGGTTTGAAGGGTGTTGTAGCGTCTAGAATTACTGACATAACGAAACTTTACTACGAAAACTCTTGTATAACACCGTACTCCTTACAATGTACCCGATTTATAATCAAATACATAGTGATTTCTTTCTATTCAGGCGTATGCATTTGGTGATGGTCGTGCTCACCACGCTGGTGGCAGTCGCTACTTGCCAGGGAAGCATAGACGATTCTGCTAAGAAATGGCTCTTGGAAAACCTGGCCGACATAACACCCACCGAATTTAATCTAAATCCAAGTCCTGATGTAAACAATGACGGTAAGTATCTGTATGAGTTTTAGGAAAACGTATCGGATCTAAATCCAAATTTTGACTAGAAAATAACAGATATAATGAGATTAACCTTTATCATCATCATCCGCGGTAATCTTCACATCAATTGGTCCTGTGCTGTTCACGTTCGACGGACCAACTTTAGATTCTTATGAAAATAAAAGAACGAAAAAAGGCTTTAACAAATTGTTTCTGCGTATCGAATTAGGGTTTCCTGGTGAATTCTTATTTGTAAACGGATCTGATTAATTGTTGATAAATGTATCGCAGCTTTTATTTATTCGGGTAGGAAAATGTACAATTAATATCTTCCCCCGCGGATTTCTATCCAATTAACTCCCTTTTGAGTGTTGTCAACACGTTGACACATACAAAGAGTCAACTGGAGTGCCGAGTTTTGATATCTTATGTACCTATATTAAGATGATGAGAGCAATTAACTATTGTGTGAACCTTGGGGTATGACATAAAGAACCTATGAGGTGAACGAATGAAATCAGAGTGACGGTAGATGTCTCTTTGCGTGTATGTGCGATAGGAGCAGTCGTCAAGGAGAGGAGACGCATTCCGGTGTAGCAAAACATCGTGAAGAAACCGACATGTTCCAAAACTTTATCCGTGAACGTGGAACTTTCAACCTAACCGCACCGTGTCCATGCGAGAGAAGGCCTCGAGTTCCAGTAGTGGGAATAATATAGCCTGTTCATTTATTTTTATGTTTTCTTTTTGTAAACATATAAAAGGTGAGGTTGAAGGTATACTAAGTCATTTATAACCATCTTTGCAAGGTCCTGCTCATTCTCATTGTCATCACGCCATGAGATATTTTGTAATTATTTTCTCTATTGCAGCTAATGTCACCATGTGTACAACAGAGAGCGGACAGGAGGGTGTTTGCGTGTTCTCACACCTTTGTGATAAAGGTTCGAAGAAGCTGATAGAAGACGGTTATGAACTCATCGAGCCCAGGTAAGTTACAAGTTTAATCATCGATATGCACTGTTTTTAAAGCTTCAAAGTCATTATAGAAGACATTTAGAATTAGAGAGGAAGATTAAAATCAAGATTCAGTAGACATGGGTTCATTTTTTACTTTTTTTGAAGAAGCGATGACACGGGCTAGACGGTCTCTGGTAGCAGGTTATGCTCCCACCCATGATTATTTAAGGAGGATAAACGCAAAATAGATTAGTACACCTACCTTCGTAATTTACTAGTCTCCCAGGGTTGACTGGCAGAGAATGCTACTTATCAAGTCTGCTCTTTCAAGTTTTAAATAAATAAATAAAGTAGTAACCTATAATTTATATATAAGTCTTCCCGGTCTTTCTAAATCAATTCCTGAAGACTGGAGACCATCCAAATAGGTTACCCTCGTATTGGCTGTTACTAACGTCAAATATTACTTCGTTAAGAATTGAAAGACACTGTAACTAGTTAAATTACTAGGATTACGAGACTTTACATCATGCGTCTCGTGGTGACTGGGGCATACCGGTGTATTTTCGTCTTCTGTGATGTCTGATAAGAATATGGCTGAATTAAACCCATGCCTGTTAAAAAAGGCGAATAAAAGGGTTGCAAGAGCTTTGTACGAGGGGCCCTCATTATTTCTATACCAGCCTGTAGTGGCTGAAGAATACAAAGTTGTCTCGAGTTTGTTGTGTTAGTTGGCTTGGTGATTATAGACTTGTTATTAAATTTAACATCAGATATACCTATTTTTGATAGAATAAGCCTAAATCACGTTTCCATTGTACTTTATCTGTAAAATACTTAAGGTTCAATCTGCATTATTTCACTGTGTATCACATTGTGTGTGTCCTAGACAAGGGAATGCATGTCCAAAGTCGTGGGAAGTGTGTTGTCAACAAAGCCAAGTAGTTGATAAGAAAAAGACGCCGAGCACGACACCGGCGGCGGACACAAAAACAGCGATGAGTACGCTAGTCGAGTGTGGTCATAGCAACTCTGGCACACACATGGTTCAAGTAAGAACTGGGGAAACGAGAAACAGGCTATACGCCGACTACGGAGAATACCCCTGGATGGTAGCCTTACTCAAGTAAGTTAATAAAATCGCAATATTGTCTGGTAAAACTTGGACCTCAGTTTTACGAATGTTGTGTGACAATGACGATGATGGTGAAGCGTGGATACCATGGATACTTTGCATGGATGCCGTTGTGACGACAGATTTACAATATGAGGACTGCCCTAATTTTTCCACATGTAGCCTCTAAATCCCAGCCACCATCTGCATCGCAGTAAAACTTTTATGTCGAGCTTACTGCCGTTATCTATATCTCTGTGTGTGTCTATTTTGTAGTCGATTGAATCTATTTCTGTCTTATTTAATTTTTACGTGATGGTGACTTTTTTTCTCTCATAGTTTCAACATGTTGATCTCTACTCTTGAATATGGACTTCACAAAAAATAGTTGTTTGTTAACTCACCACGTTTGGCTATTTGACAAATGCTATGCAGCTATGCTAGCTGAAATCGTTCCATTCAGAGTCGACTTTCATGCCATGCTACGATAGTAAAAAGCCGATGACGACATTCAAAGCCGGGACGGATTGGAATTGCCTCGACGTGATTAAACAAATTGTAAAAGTACTATTTTTTAAATCCTTTTAGAACCAACCTGAATAATTATACATGGGCAAAAGAGCAGTACATAGGTGGTGGTTCACTTATACATCCATCGGTGGTCCTCACCGTAGCGCACAAGCTGACCGGAGTGAAACCAGAAAACGTACGTATTGCAGTTATAGTTTTGTATTTCGATTTAATAGAGAACGGAATATAGAAGAAAGAGAAGATTTCAACTTCCACTCATCGTTATCGTGAATTTCATCATCATCTTCATCCTACTGCGTGGGGACCACTTGGTGTGCTCTTTCTAAGAATTTCCACTTAACTTGTTTCGCTCTCGAGCATCAAGTTACCGACAGCCACATAGTAATGCCTCCAGGCGTTGTATAATCTTAATCATTATTCAAAATGATTAAATACACTAATCAGAATATCGGTAGATGTAAATGAGCTCGGCCTGTTATGCCTCTGGTACTACACTTACTACAGATAGGATAAACTTTTATGTTTTGGTTGTTATAGATAAAAATCCGTGCCGGGGAATGGGACTCGAACTCAAACAATGAGGACGACCCGTACCAAGAGCGTGATGTGGCTAAAATTGTGGTACACCAGAACTACTTCAGACGTAAGCTTTATTCACAATTGTATCATCCAATGTTAAGTGTTAATGAAACAGTGCAGCGTGGCTACTCTCCCATGAATACTCTGGCAATGTTATCTATTCTTGCTGAAATATGGCATCATATCGACAATATCGCCGATCCTCGATAGTGACCTCGAACTGCCAACCATAGCTGAGTACTTAAGAGAATGTTCTAAGCCCATCGTCAACAAAGAATCCTCTTATTACAACTCTCTAGTGACTAACGTGGCCAACTATGATTTCCTTCCGAAACGCAAGACCGAACAGCGTAGGCCACGTCGTTCACTAACTTCACGGTTTTTGGGGCTTCCGCACACCACACACCACTCCACCAACATTAGCAAAATGTTCCTACTGATGTAGCCTAGGACACTACGAACACTTCTCATTTCAAGATCTCACCGTTCACGCTCCCGGGCGCAGAATTCCAGCAAATTTTCTGTTGCCTGGTAACAGTACGACGTCAGCATTTATTTCTGTAGTTATTCAGTAATCTACTAACATTGCTAAGTTCCCGTTGAAGAGCGCTCCAGCCAGTAAATTATAAGAGTAATGCGTCTTAACATTTTCATCAAAAATCTGCAAGTGCGATGTATTGCAATATTTATCATACTGACCGGTGCCACATTATTATGGGCGGATAAGTTCTTTAACATCGTGAAACTTTCCTAGCAATACATCAGAAAGGAGAATTTAGTTCATTCTCATTCAGTCTCCTCTTACAGCTTCTTTATACAATGACGCCGGGCTCCTGTTCCTCCGAGAGCCAGTCAACCTGTCCATCGCGCCCCAAATCGGCATCGGCTGCCTCGCGCAACGCATGCCCAACCCGGACACGATGTGCTACAGTATGGGCTGGGGGGTGGACGACTTTAACAACAAATCGATTTACGCAGCCGTTTTAAAGAGGGTGACGTTAATAATTTAGCGCTGTGTACCACTTTTTACATGTACTAAATACACTTACGAAGTATATGTTCTAATCTGCATTGTGGTTTCGGAGGTTTGAAATTGTTGTTTACAAAATTTTGTTTAATTTCCCATTTGCATTTGGTAAATTGAAATATGTACGTACAAATTATTTTGAAAGCTATTTTCTTCTTAAAAGTACTTGTTCTAGGCAGGGGTATTACTTTTACGAGACAAACAATGCTACATATCCACCAGTCTGGCCAAATGTGGGTTGGTGTGTTCTTGTAAATGAATAACAAAATTATACTTAATTAACAGGTTGTTCTGCCTCTGGTGAGCATCGAGAAATGTGAGAAATTGCTGCGCGCGACTCGTCTCGGTCGCATTTTCCGCCTGCACGAGTCCCTCACCTGCGCGGGGGGTGAAGCGGGCGTCGACACCTGCAGAGGGGATGGGGGCTCACCCCTCGTCTGCCCCATCAACGTAAGTGATAACTCTGTCATGACTTAGATCTTTATGCCATTACCCCTGCTTCAATAAGCAGTTCCTGTAGCATTACAACTAAATGGTTGTCTATAAAATTTGATGCGTGCAGTAATTCATATGAAGGTGGAGTCATCGTCATCTTTTCTAGAAAACGCATACTGTTGGGCGTCTTCTCCAAGGATTTCCACACTGATCGGTCCTGCGCTGCTCGCCTCCAATGCCCCTCGCGATCTTTAACTAAACGACAGTCCACGTCGTGGACCTGCCAATGCTGCGTCGTCCAGTACGTTTGTGCCACTCATTCTGTCTGCTATCAGTTCTTCGAGCAATGTGAATTTCCCATTGCAACTAAAGCCTAGAAATCTTTTGTGCTGTGTCGTCGACCTCAGTTCTTCTACGTATCTCCTCATTTCGTTGATAGCAGCATGATTATACTTGTAGTCGTCGGTGAATTTTACGTACCATTAAAAGTATTCTTTTAATCAAACTTTCATTACTGGTTGTAGGAAGGTGGCACCAGGTTCGCCATCGTGGGCATGGTGGCGTACGGCTTAAAATGCGGCGACGCTAACGTCCCCGGCATCTACGTCAACGTGCCGAACATGTACGGATGGGTGGCCGAACAGATGGCGAATGAGGGTTTCGCCTCTAGCTCCTTTACCTACTCGTAAAAGTGGGGTTGTAATACGAAGCGCCAACGAACATGTTTGATAATTAAAAGTTTTGATTCAACCCGTCATTTAGCTAATGCCCAGAATAAAGCCCCGGGGCGTTAAGCTTTGTTGGCAAAATTGTTAAATTTTGGAATCAAAAAATTTGGCGCCGTTATCTACATTCAGAAGAAAAATTCTGTAATTATTTTATAAATAGTGTTCTTACAACTGTTTGTTATTTATTTTGTTGACTTACCTCCATCACAAATCATCACATCACAATTTTACTGGTAGTAGGCCTGTGTTGCCGGAGACCGTCTGGGTGGGTACCACCGCAGCTCCTATTTCAACCGCCAAATAGTAGTGTGCGAACATTACCGTGTTCCGGTTTGAAGGGCGCTGTAGCCAGTGTAATTACTGGGGTAACGAGACTTAACACCTTATGTCTCAAGACGAGCGCAATGTGGTGCAGTGTGTACCATCTTAACTAGCACCGCGTTGTCATGGGCAAGCGTATCACTTACCATCATGTGAACGTCGCGCTCGCCTCGTTGCATAGTAGTATAAAAAAAATGCCTGGAGTCCCAGCAATGGCATTTAAGGTTGTTTAAAAATAACCAATGCGTTTATATTAAAACGAATTATCTTAAGATATCCATTAAAAAGTTGAATTCATCAACCATCGAATTCGACCTCCACATTCAAATTGGAGATAACGCTCAAGTGATGATGATGATTCTATCTAAACTTCTGTTTGCTCAATATATCGTACTTACCATCAGGTGAACGTACGTGTACCTTCGCATTGGAAGGCCGGCGATCAAACCACTAAGCTATCGCGGCTCTTAGTCGCATAGTAGCAAAAGAAAAAAAAATAACAAACATAAATGAAGTTTTGGATTCTACAGTGGCACTACCGTGTTATAAGGTAAAGGGCCGCTATGCTATAGAAAAAGTACGATATATTGAGCAAACAGAAGTTTAGATTACATCATCATCACTTGAGCGTTATCTCCAATTTGAATGTGGAGGTCGAATTCGATGGTTGATGGATTCAACTTTTTAATGGATATCTTAAGAATATTCGTTTTAATATAAACGCATTGGTTATATTTAAACAACCTTAAATCCCATTGCTGGGACTCCAGGCTTCCTTTCCCAAGGAGCGAGAGAGGTGATCAGCACGCTAGTCAAGTGCGACGTGATCATACCGAAGTGTTGAAAGTAATCAGAAATATTTTATCTCGTTCCTATTAATACAATTGTAATTTTCATTAATTAATGTCCAGATATCTAGGTTCAATAGTCATCGTTGTCAGCTGGTAGACGCCCACTGTCGGGGGTTTATCCCAGTGTCGAGGACACCAATCGGTCCGGCGCGATGTTTACAGAAAATGTATTTTATCTTTGTAACTTTATCAGGTTAGTGTGAGGTTACAAACTTATTCGCAATTGATAAGAAATGGATATTAATTACGGTGGCGAGATCGAAGATCGTGTAAACATACTTCGTAATTTATGAGATTTAAATAGCGTACGTTACTCTCATTTAGAAGAGCGTCGTGGGAAGTGAAAGTACGAGGAATAAGAAGACAACGAGCATGTGGTGTTGTGTATATAATCATTATTAACACAACATTGTTATAGGCAAGCATACTAATGGGTTGGCAACTAAGTAATTGCGGATTTCTTTTCGTCATCATCATTGAAACTAAATACGAACGGAGTTGTCCAGGCATAGAAATAGATGGCAATCCGATGGAGGGAGAAAAAGGCTATATGGTGAATGTAACATTAATTCCCAACCGATATCCATTATTTTTTCCCGAGTAGCGAAAGACCTATGCGCTCTGCACTATCTTGGTTAAAAATGTCACCTTTACCATTAACCAATTTCTGGTCGCTTTTCCTTGACCGGTGCATTCAACATGTCCAGTTACCGACAGTAGACCTCCGGATTTTTTTTATATCATCCTCCACGTGGTTGGGTCAGGGCCTAGTTCTATCATACCAGTTATAGCTCACATTCTGTTCTGCTTACAATCATACGGCTAATTTTCATCCTTCTTTCATACATCGCACTCTGGAGTTAAGACTCCGCCGTCTTAAAATTTTGCTGCTTTATCAGGAGAGACCTTGCTGGAGCTTCCCTTAAAAAACATTATCTGCAATAAAACATTTATCTATAATAATTTTTACATAACCGTTTTTTTTTTCAGTTTTGTCTCTCCTTATTACCTATTTTAAAATCTCTTAAACTATAGCCTTATCCTAGTATCACATTTTTTTGTTTTCCTCATGTCTTTGTTTTGTTTTATTCTTATGTTTTGTTTCTCTTAATCACGTCGGCCATAGTTTCTTCTTTGCGTCTGCGTTTCGTTGCGTCTTCGTCTGCGTTGCGTCTTCACTCATCAGAGAAGCGACGCTACCTGCGCATATCTTCTTATCTATCTCAATCTCACAGTTAATGCGCTCCCTGCCGTATAAGGGACAGGAAGTGATCACATGCACTACGGTCTGGTCCTCCGCAGGGTCACAAAGGCACGAGAAACTCTCTCTGAGTTTAAACCGATTCATATGCTCCCCGAATCCCTCGTGCCCCGTGAGCATTTGGACCAGTACCGTGTCCAGCTCTACCCGGCGAAGTGCCTGATAAGCCGGCACTGCGTCTGAGGAAAATTTCCGCGTCGTAGACGCCGTCGAGACCTACAGATTAATGGCTTGGCCCGGTTAGGTTTCGCCCGGACCACTGGAAACAAAAGTTAAATTAACAAAACCGTTCTGTTTGATAGTGTGGTTAAAACATCGCATTGATCGACACGACCATTTAGTTATCGCAACAATTCGACACTTTAACGACATTTATAATTGGACGCATCACAAACGTAATCATTCAGTTCGCTGAAATCCTCGCAACGCAGTGTATGGATACCGCGAACGCGGTTAAATATAGTTCAACTCCAGTTATCTTTAACAGATTGACGCATCTTTTAACTTAGGACTGTGTAACAAAAAAGCAATATGGTAAGTGTTAATAATAAATTCGAATAAAATTATAGGGTTCCACTTAAACAAACGGTTGGTGATTTACATAAAATAGTACATCACAGAACAAGAAAACTTGCTCCTCCTTACGTGTGGAAGCGCTTTGAGTATGTCGTGCCCCGCGAAGCTCAATGTCGTTCTCCTAAATTCTTACTTCTTAAAACACCAACACATTCTTCCAATCGCTACAGTGATTGTTGTACTGTAAAAGCAGTGAAGCTTTGGAACGTTCTACCTCATGACATTCGTGCCTGTACCTCCTTAGTTATCTTTAAAAAGAGAGTAAAAAACTATTATCTTCATCTCTTGTTGCATATTTTATTTATAATATTATATTTATAACTATTTAAGTATTGCATATTTTTATATACATTTTTGTTTATTGTTCGTTTTATGTGTATTTGTTATCACTATTCTATAGTACACCTGCACACTTTAGTATAATAATTATTTTTCCTTTGTCAAGGTTTGCTGGAAGAAAACTCTTTTTAGGGTTAAGCTCGCCATGGTTCCATACATTTAGATTTTTTTTAATTTCTATGTATTTTTCGTGTATGTGTACATCAAGAAATAAATAAATAAATAAATAAATATGATGTCTTCCCGCCACACTCTGTTTGTATCACAGCTTACATCTGTTTGTATATATGTTATAATTCAGATACACTGTGTTTCCATTTATCATCGTCGCCATGTATACCGATAACCATTTAGTGATCTGTGGTATTTCCCCGAGGATGTATACGTTACATATTTATGTTCATATTTTATTAACTAACGAATTAACTACAGGGTTTTTACCAATACTTCAACATGATAGTAAGTCACATATAAACGAAATTAATAAATTGACCACAGCTGGGACTTTGTGCTTTCTCACACGAGGGCGAAATCATTTATCTACCGCTGTTCCAAGAATGATAGTTATCGATGTCATGTGCTTTTTACCAACCCACACTTGATCATTGTCGAGGGTTTGGCTATCTCTTTGTAGGAGAAAGCCGAATAATGGCAATAATAGACGGGCTGTTTATTTTATACATTATTATCCAAGTGCCGGTTGATAGATATCAAATATTCACGGAAGTTATTCACGGAACTATCGATTTCCTCACTATGTTCTCCTCCACCGGAAGTTCAAGTACATTTTGTATCAAAGCAACACTATTTTGGACACGATTTCTGGGTTCTCATTCAATAAAATATTATACTTATTGTAGAAAAGATTCTCAAGTCGATGGTAATGGTTTCAAATATAACCATCAAAGCACATTTACAGGTGAACTGGACAACTGTAGTGATAGCGGTTGCCTTGTTGTATTGCTGTCGAGCTGATGGCGACGAAGGTGGTGATTTGGACGCAATAATGGGGAAGTTGCAGTCCTTGGAAAGAAATAAAACGCTTAAAGCCGGTAAACATATCTTTATTAAGAAAACGAAACGTCATAATTGTAAGTGATGATGCCCATAATGTACTAGTTAGAACTTTTATACTGCGTCACATTGAGAACGATTTGGGAGTTATTAGTTAAATCTAGTAATTTGACACACACGATTACGATGAAGCACATGTTTGATAGTAGCAATACTGTTGTTATGATACGTAAGACGATCACAGAGTTAACACAAATATGTAGTTGATACAGTCATTTATTTGTAGTGTTATAAAACTTCTGTACGCTTTTATAGAAACGGAGGATTGCATCACAACCGACTTTCTTCCGGGTACCTGTGTCTCTCCTTCTCTGTGCAATGTAAACGACGCATTGGTAACGGACGGCAGCGACGTCATTAATATTAGGTAAACAAGGTGAATTTTTATGTCCAACTTTTCACAGAAAAGTTCACCTGGACAAGGTTTATGTGGTTCAGGACAGCGATAATTGCAGCACCATTAAAATTCTTGAAAAACGACATTAATGGTCTTCAGTTTATTCAAATAAACAGCCCTTTTAATAATCCCACTGCCGGGACAACGACCTTCTCTCGCGAGAAGAGAAACAATACCATTTATTATCACCTATGGAGCTGTTGTTTTTGGCACGGTTCCTTATTGTTCTTAACCTGAAGCTCATACTCAGCGTTAAAAAACACCAATGTAGCAAACCGACGAATTTACCGGAATATTGTGACTTACTTTAATCTTAATTCACTACCAAAAGTATCACCATTGTATCACGCTGCAGTGTTTATATAAAAAAGAAGGATGCTAGTCATTTTAATCCTGTAGTCACTATCATCACCTCTGATAAATAGCAATTTCTTATGAAAATTGATTTCGTTGCAGATCTGTTGATGGACCCTGCTCCTCATATCTGGAGACTTGCTGCATAGCTTCAGATGTACTTACCGATCCCAAACCCACTCGAGATGTGCAGGTTTGTATCTTGAGGATGTTTACAGTTTTTAACGGATTCAGTTCGGGGTTGGAGTAAAAGAATATAGTTTAAGTATCGGAAGTACAATTTTAATTAAATAAAAATTTAAACACTGCATACGATTCGATTCGATAAATAATATTAGGAATACCAAAATTGCTTTCGTGACCTTCACACTGGATATCACAAGACGTCCGTACACTACAAGCTCTGACAAACAGTTCTTTTTACTACTTTGGAGCACCCGTCTTTTATAGTCGATCGCACGGGCATCAGTTTTTCCAAGTACCCGCCTTGTAACCGATCGCAGGTGTGGCCGACGACGATGTATGGAGGCTCCTTACAATAGTATATCAAGCAGACCTTTGATTTAAGTGGGACATTGTTGAACTCCCGTTTCCCGATGGGAGCAAGGGATCTAAAGGTGTGATGAACTTTAAGGATCCGCTACCAGACCTGAATTATTAAACGAAATGGAAAAAAATACATTTCAGCGCGAAGGTTGCGGTTGGAGGAATCCAAACGGTGTAGCGATCCAGACAACAGGCGAAGTGGACGGCGAGGCTAAGTTTGCGGAGTTCCCGTGGATGGTCGCTATTTTGACGTAAGTTTTATAACATACCAGAGGCAGGGAATTCTTAACTTTAGGCTTTACGTATAAAATAAGTAAGCTTATATAGATTAAAAAATATGTTTGTTTATTGGATCATTGGCTGCTAAATTGTTTTTAAAAACATGATGTCAGCGGTACTACTGGTACCGCGTAACGTCATTTTGATGATTGCCAATTTTCAAACAAAACTTAGTTTTCCTGAACCATCATGTATTTATCCAACATCGTAACGATTTCTCGAGAGGTCTGTACACTCCGAAGAACGGAGCGCGACTGTGTCCCGCCAGCAAGTTCCTGTTTATACCCCCATAATAATTACAAAAACATTCGTAAATTTAAGGAATCATTTTTAAATTTAACTTAAAATCATAATCAATGAAATTGTGACGAATAGTTTTAACGATGTGTATGGGTGACGAATTTAAAACATATTTCGTCTTATACTTAATTGATTTTAGTAATCGATTATTAACGCGATCGCGACAATACATATAATACAATGAAAATAGGACATCAATGTTTTCATACTGATTATAAAAACAATTTACGTTAAACAGTCCGTCGCCTGTCGGTAGAGTGGTCATGGACCAGCTCGTTTACCTGGGCGGGGGATCGCTCATCCACCCGAGCGTGGTTCTGACTGCTGCTCACGTGGTGATCGGCAATAAAGGTAGTCGGAGGGCAAGGGAGACGGCTCTGCGCGTGCGTGCCGGCGAGTGGGATACACAGACGAACAAGGAGCCCTTGCCGCACCAGGATCGCGATGTCACCAACGTAGTTGTACACCGCGACTATATCGAAAGTAATTATTTTTTAACCACGACTTTCATTTATTTAATTTGATAGTCTCGCCTCTATACTTGGAGAGAAGTGCTCGTTAGCAGATTTACAATATTATATTGTTTTGGTTCCTACCCCCTGTGTAGTATCCTTTCTTCTTAAAGTGCCTCTCCATTACTGGAGGTTGGCCATCAGTTCTGCGCATTTCTGCCTATTTTGAGCCACACGGAACAGTTGCTCTACGTTGGTGATACCAGTCCACTCCTACTCAGTCTTCTTTACAATTCCTAAATCTCCCACAATCGCCACTTCTTCTTTTACAATCTTCACATTGAGAAACTTAGAAAATCCCTCCAATTTTTTAATGAGCGATAGTTTCAACTGCAATCTCTAGCTCACTTTCTTACCACAGGGAATCTACACAATGACATCGCACTGTTGTTTCTCAAAAAACCAATGACACTGGCACCCAACGTTGGGCTGGCGTGCCTACCGCCCAGTGGCCAGAGCGCGCCGGCCGGCACCATGTGCTTAGCATCCGGCTGGGGTAAAGACCAATATGGATCGGTGGGACAATACCGAGTAATACTGAAGAAGGTTAGTATTAGTTAGTACGCTAATCTGATATTAAATATTACCTTTGCTTAAAACAATGATACTAAGTATGTGCTTGTTTTCTATCTCTTATCTCTTCTCCCGTATGGAATTCAGCGTCTCGTTAGTTAAATACTTTATAACAGTGACTAAGGGCCATCTCAACTCAGCCTTACTCCACGGACCGACAAGGTTCCTTATGAACGGTAGATAACCACTTATGGCTACTGGACCCCATCGCTTAAACCGCAACTGGTATGGGAGAAATTGGAAAACTGCACAACGGTATTTAGGTTATTTTGTCTAAGGTTGTATGATTATCATCAAGAAAATCAATGCTGCTAATAAAAAGATTTATTTGAGAGATCAGAAATGTTGTCTTCCCCTGTTAGAAGCTGAGTCTTACAGCTGTTTCTGTGTTCGTCAGGTTGAGCTGCCTGTGGTGGAGCACTCTGACTGCCAGAAGCGACTGCGGGGCACGCGACTTGGTCCTTACTTCCGTCTGCACAAGAGCTTCATGTGTGCTGGAGGAATTTTGGGGAAAGACACGTGCAATGGTGACGGTGGCTCTCCTTTAGTGTGCCCTGCAGCAGTAAGAATTGATTTTACCTATAGTATCTAATAAACTAAAAAAGTTTTTCACATAGAAAGGACTCCCATTTGATTTCAATTTCTCAGTGTTCGCCCATAAAACTCTGGTTTGTCAGTCCACAAAGTTTTATCTAGATAGTCGGAACACAGCGATGCTATTACAGTAGCAGATTGACAAACCGACAAACTAACTCCACAACAAGTCAAAACTAAGTATCTCTGTGTGTCGGTCAGACATGCGAAACGATAAATTGATTTCTTTTTCATCAGCTCCAAAACGATCGGTATGTTCAAAATGGCATTGTGGCGTGGGGCGTGGGGTGTGGTGAGAACTTAACGCCTGGTGTGTACGTTGACGTGGCTGCTCTTCGCGACTGGATTGACCACAACGTGGCTATAGCTGGCTATGACACCTCCGTCTACAGAGTATAGATTTTGGATTTGTATTTTTTATTCAAAATAAATAGATTTCTGAGGAATGTTACTTTTTTATACAATGATCTTACACTTCACTTCAATTCCAAACGATGTTAAGTGACGTGGTCTGTAATGCTAAAGCGTGCTGGCCCTATCGAGACTAGGGATTGTAGCTTGCTAATTTTTCTGTGTTTACTTTAAGACCCGTATTATAATACGCTCTGCAGTCACCGACCATTTTGACAATGGCTTCCACGGTCTTAATCATGACTAAGATATCATGAGCTAATTTTTGGAGTAATATTCTACTTTTTGTTGATGCCAAGTCCAAAACTTGACATCTTTTAAGACTGCTGTTAAAATTTTCCGTGGTGCAACGTCGCTCTGCCTGATGTATTATTATGGTGGTGTTCTTTAAAAAGACTGCAACATTTTGTTTATTGAAAGAAAAAAATAGGCATTGGTATTAATGGGTGTACGTTAGTATAGCTAGAGTTACTGCCAAGAAAGTCCAGGTTTTGGCTAAATCGGAGGATTCTGGTAATCTACCATGTCTAAACGTAATTGCAAAATACCCTTTTTTTGCCTTTCTCTAATACATCATCATCATCATGAGGTGCCTTCTTCAAACTGAAGTTCGGCGGTCAGATTGAGAAAACTTTTCCGATCTTAGGCTATTCTTTTTAATTGTTGGTATTTAAGCCCAGTCCATTCTCGAATACACCTTCCGATAAAATTTGACTTATAACCAAACGCAGATGATAAAAGACTTTAACTTCCCAAATCACGCGTTAACAACGTTACCTCAGTGTTAAAAACTAGCATCTAATACCGAGAGGTTTTATTTCTTAACAAAAATGCTTTTTCCCACTTTATTTATGTAGAAAACAAAAAGAGTGGATGTAAATAAAACAAGTCAGAATTATTCAGAATCATTGTGCTCCATTTTTTGTTATTGGATTGTGTAAAGTTTGAAATATTACCACGGTAATTGATACTGTTTTTGTAAATTTCGGTAATATCTGTTTTTTACTAAAACCTTTTCTGCAACCACCTTCCGGTTAAAATCCAACTTCCAACCCTCCAAACATAACAGATTTGGATGGTTGGCAAACGTTCAACTTGCGTGAAAGAAGTTTCGTTATGATCATCCAAGAAGTCAGTGAGAGAAAAGATCAGAGGCTAACTAAAGAAGATGAAATAAATAAAACGTGATTTTTTTAATACAATTTCTTTATTTTCATTCGCCTTATAAAGATCGGCACTATCAACCGATTTCTATCACCATGGTGGGAAAGTAGACGGATCCACTTCGTAATCCGATAGATCTACTGAGCGAGCTTTCTTCTGCAATAGAAAATTATACATAATGTAAATACAATTTCATTAATAGTAATTTTCGCGTAAATATTTTTTATAATTTAACGATAGGACAGCCATACTGTTATGCTGTGATCTGCAGCTGTAATGCAGTAATAATATACAAGCATATGGTGGAAAGAATCGGAGGAGAACTAGCAGATATCTACTAATGATGATTCGTAACATTCGCGCATGAAATTGCCCATAAATATACTTACATAATCTGATGGTACGTCACAGCAACAGTCCTGTTTGAAGGACTCACACATGCTGTAGCGGAAGCATACTTCTGGATCGCAGACGTGCACTGTTTCTGGGGTACCAGGAAAAAATAACTAATTTGTTTAGTGTCAAAACTGGGTAACACCCATCAGGATATATTCAATAACATTTTTATTATTATGTAAAATTGCTTGTACTTAAGATACAACGGCACTGTTCATATTCTTCTCGAATAATATTTATTTAAAGTAATTTATGAGAACTGGTTTTATGAGAAAATGTTGTGTGATCACATAACGGCTGTTTTTTTTCGATGTATAGAACTTTAAGTTGGCATTACTGTTCAAGATGGCGATCGATTTAACAGCTGTCAAGTGATTTATTTTCAGTTTGGTTTGGCAATTCATCATGAATAGCCTTACGCCTGAACAACGCTTGCAAATAGTGCAATTTTATTTCGAAAATAATGCTTCTGTGCGGAACACGTATCGCGCACTACGTCCATTTTATCGTCGAGAAAATCGTCCATCAGAGCAGTTAATTCGATTAACCATGGAACGTTTTCGCACCACGTTTACTCTTATTGATAACTCGCATCCCCAGAGACGCCGTACGGTGCGTACAGAAGAAGCTATTGCTGCTGTAGAGCGTAGCATTGAGGAAGACCCGAATGAGTCCATCCGCCATCGAGCACAGGAATTGGATCTGTGTCCATCCACTTTATGGAAGATTTTGCGGAAGGATCTTGGTTTGCGTGCTTACAAAATCCAACTCGTGCAAGAATTGAAGCCAAACGATCATCAAGTAAGGCGTAGATTCGTCGAATGGGCCCAAAACGAGATTGCCGTTGTTCCCGATTTTCATAAGCGAATTTTGTTTAGCGATGAAGCGCACTTCTGGTTGAATGGCTACGTCAACAAACAAAACTGCCGCATTTGGAGTGATGATAATCCTCAAGTGTATGTCGAAACACCGTTACATCCAGAAAAACTGACTGTTTGGTGCGCTTTATGGGCTGGTGGAATCATTGGTCCGTACTTCTTCAAAAACGATGATGGCCAGAACGTTACAGACAATGGTGATCGGTATAGAGCCATGATTACTAACTTATTCATTCCTAAATTGAATAGACATGATGTCCAGGAGATGTGGTTTCAACAAGACGGCGCAACATGCCACACAGCTCGTGCCACAAACGATTTATTGAAAGACACGTTTGGTGACCGCCTAATTTCACGTTTTGGATCTGTGAATTGGCCTCCAAGATCTTGTGATATAACACCGCTAGACTACTTTCTGTGGGGCTATGTAAAGTCATTGGTCTATGCGGATAAGCCACAAACGCTTGACCATTTGGATGACAACATTCGCCGTGTTATTGCCGATGTACGGCCGCAAATGTTGGAAAAAGTCATCGAAAATTGGACGTCCAGATTGGACTACATGCGCGCCAGCTGTGGCGGTCATATTCCAGAAATCATATTTAAAATGTAATGCCACAAGATTATCTTTCGGATAAATAAAATTCATGTCAATCGAATAATCCGTCGTTGTTTTATTGCAACTTACAGTTCTATTCAACGAAAAAAAAAATACCCTTTATAAAATATAACCAATATTATATTTAACGACTAAATTATTGAAATCGTACGAAAAAACAAAACGTTAAAAAGAAATATAATAAAGTACTAACCTCTTTGGAATCTCGTATCGGCAAAAATTGCTAAATAAATTAAATTTATTAAAATTTCAAATAATACTGAAGGTAATTTAAATATTATACTTTTGTATACATAATTATTCAATACGTACACACAAACAACAGGGCTACGAGAATGGTTATTTTCAACATGTTGTAAAATTTACGCGGGAAATTTGACAGATTGACAAAATGGCCGCCGGTGGCGATATACATATATAGGTTATGCAATGCATCTGTTAATTTATAAGTTGCTTTATAATTCATTTATGCCGTATCGAAAACTTTTGCGTTATTTCACGCTTACATTTATTGATTTTCTTTTGATTCATATTTTACAACCAGGTAAATCTCTTGTGTGTATGTTCATTTGTATTTGGATGTATAAAATTTATAACTAGATCCTTTTATATGAAAACTAGATCAAGGTATTAATTTATAAATGTACACAAAAAATACAAAACCTCAAACTTCAGTTGGATGATTTTAAAAAAGGATTAAATTCATTCTACTCTTTTCCTCTTTTTTTGATCAGGTTTAATTTAGTTTAAAAAAATACGTTAAGCTTGAAGATCATGTAGTTTTTTCTAGTTTAGTAATAAAAATCACCAGATTTTTTATACATAGTTATATTGAATTTAATTTTCGTTTTCCACTTCTATAGTTAAATTTTGTTTTATTGAAATGGTTCAGATTACACCATACTGAGCTTGGGCTTCCAAGTGAGGAAACAGTTATTTTTTATTATCCAACATCCATCATGGGTTTGTAAGAGGATATCACGAGTCACAGCAGTTGGAACTTTGAGTTAAACGTTACATTCACGAAACTGGAAATCATATTTAAAACACATAATTTTTCTATTTTGCTTCCTTTCTTCTAACGAATTTTGATGGTGGTTCATATTTCCGGGAAGTTATCAAGTTCTAAATATCAATTGTGAATTGCATAACATTTTCCTTGACAGCTGTAACTCAGGACCATTACTTGTAGTACCCATATAATAAAATTCTATTGCAACATCGCGCCATCGCTGTTTATAAATAAATATTACACAAACGACAACAGATGTCATAATACACTCCCGGACATATCTATCGGCCCACCTAGTGTTTAAAGTTTTAACGTTGCCTAGCTAAAAATAAATGTTAGGCGGAGCAATAAGTTTTAATGCAGTTTTAAAGCTGATTTTTTGGCCGAATGATGTGTCAGGAAGTATATTAATTTATACATATTTCATTTATTTATTAAATTCACAATTCGAATGATATGCAACAGCCATGGTTATGAATACTGTCTTTCCTTTGTAATATTCACAACCTTAGTTATTAAAAAAATTGTTGCTGTTTGTCGTTATTTTTGTGAGTAATTTTCATTGCATCTTTATTTTATTTTTTTTGTTTATTTATTTATTTATGCACACACAGAATTACAAAGGAAACAAAACATGTAGAGAAATAAGTGCAAAGGCGCTACTTATTCCAATATGGAATTTCTTCCAGTAGGCCTGTGGTAGGAAAATTTTATAGCAGTGACTGTAAGTCCGGTGCACTCAACTAATACAAAACTTATATACTAAACACAAACTAACATTGCTTATAAATACAAACAAAAAACAAACCAAAAAAAAAAAAAAAGAACAGTGTATTAAAACTGTTCCACATTTATGGACATTAAGATATCTCAAAATAATGGTTTTTGACGCGCTTTTAAAAAAGTGCCACTGTCCTGATCTCACGAATTGCAAGAGGTAGTGCATTCCAGAGTCTGACTGCATGTACGGCGAAAGAATGAGAATAGGATTGGGAACGATGAGGTGGAAATTTTAGAATGGTTTTGAGGTGAGATCTACATTCTACATTGGACGAATGAGCCAAGGAGAAACCTACTCGTAAGTACAGTGGATATGAAGGGTTGTGTAGGATGTTATGGAGGAAGCAAAGAAGACGGGTGTTCCTGCGAAAGCGAATTGGGAGCCACTTGAGCTGCTTCCGATACATAGAAATGTGGTCAAACTTATTAAGTCCGAAAACGTAGCGAATACACAAGTTTTGCAAGCGCTCAAGTTTATTTAGTTACTCCTCAGTTGCATCCAAAAAGCAAATATCAGCATAGTCTAGGATGGGCAGGATAAGAGACTGTACATGTAAAATTTTTGTATGAATGGGCAAAAAACTTTGCAGACATTTTAACGAATGCATGCTATAATGGATTTTTTTACTTAAATTAGTAATATGTGTTGTCCATGACAAATTTTAATCCATGACTATGCCTAAGTTTTTAACAGTGTCGGAGTAAGGGAGGATAGTGTCGTTGATGATCAAAGCTGGAAGAGAAGAAAAATCATGTGAGCTGCGAAGTTGAGAACTGCCGATTATTATAGCCTGCGATTTTTTTGTGTTAAGTTCCAATCCGTGGTTACGAGACCATCTACTTATTTTACATAAATCCTCATTTAGTGTATTAATTTTATTACAGAATGATCCGATTTTGGTTAGTGGTGGGGTGTTTTTTAGCTGATATGATTAATGACTACAGCTAAAGTAGCAGCTAGAGTAGTTTGAGCGAGCTTCATTACCGACGGTCATATTTCTTTGACTCCCAAATATTATTTATCCGAGATCGGGAAAGTTTTCTCAATCTCACCGCCAAACTTCAATTTGAAGAAGGCACCTCGTGATGATGATTGTTTATCTAATTTTGTCTTAACATTTAACATAATAAAAAAATGAATAAGTTATAACAAAATCACAAAGTGATAATAAGTGAGTGGTAGCTAGAATGGCGAGATTAGAAAACTTTGCCATCAACCTGTAACATATTACCATGGAATTAAGTCACGGATTATCCGTGTTACTAGGCAAACGTTTAGTCACTAAAGAAATTGAACTTTGTCATCTAATTGATTATTTCTTCCAACAAACAGCAATACGCAAACATTACTGTGCACCAGTTCTAACCGCGCTGCAGGTAATGATACCTATCATTTGTCTTAAAAGCACAATGTAATGCAGTATATACATCCTAACTAGTTAAACATTGTTACGGGTTACTTTTACCACAAGCAAAGCATCTCCAAAGTCCTTGAGGCGATAATAATTGAACAGTGGATTTCATTTGGTAAGTAACGTATGCTTCCAGTATGCGGATACGTTTTTAAAAAAGAGACCTTATAAGCCACAACCTCCATTTCTTCCACGAAACAATCATGTTTTCATAAGAACAGACTAAAGAGACTTGAGATTTTATATTTAGAGGCGACGAGCTCACGTCGTGCAAATATATCGCTAAGTACTACAAGGCCAACCAGTTCAGACGAGTGGGTTAAAAAAACACAATTTCTGGTTTCTATGTTTGAATATAAACATAGTTACTAATAGCATTATTACTGTATAAACACGTTTAACATACTCTCAAGTAAATCTAGAGTATCGTTAACAAGAAATACCTACTACCACCAGTAAACATATTTTTGCAAATTCTTATTATGTTTAGTTGAAGTAGCACTAGAGACACGCCTCAAGACGATCTATAGTTAGTATCGTCGTTTCATTTGTTAATGTCCTTCAAATTAGCATACGTTCCTATACAGATATAACAGACACAATAATATGTGGCTAATATTAACCCAAAAACAACAATTAAGATGACACAAACAAAGGTTATTAAATTGGTAAATAAATTTATAGGTAGTACAATTTTCACTAAATTACAGTATCGTTCAAAAATCCAAATTTAAATCGAAAAACTCATTAAAAATTAAATGTAATAAAACTTAAAGAAACAACATTGTAATAAATTGAAATAATTAAAAAACCTAACAATAACTGAATCTTGAAAATGGATCCTAACGAAAGTTTTACCTCCAGCTTTCTGTTTCTTCAATCGAAAGGAAATACTAATAAATAATTATTGGGTTGGCAACTAAGTGATTGCCGATTTTGTAGATAGATGCACTTAACACTTTTTTTTGTTTATTTAACGTGGTCAAAGTATCTAACCAATATTTTTTTCTTATTGTTTGGACATCTACCTTCAATTTAGTAAAAAAAATATATCGATTTGTGCTTTAATTTTGTTTTTATCCCAATTTAAAAATGGCGAACAAGGCGTTTGCTTCAGACATAATTTATTGTATTGCTTCCGAAAAGGCAAGAATGCATCGCAAGCACAAAAAGAAGTTATGTGCCGTATAAGGTAATGAAACCTCTAAAAAAAAAGCAGTGTCAAAATTGGTTTGTCAGATTTCATTTTCATTGAAAAATGATCAACGATCTGGCCGTCCAGTCGAAGTCGATGAAACCCATATCAAGGCCATTATCGGTTTAGATCGCCAAAGCACAACACGAGATATTGCAGAAAAGACCAATGTATCGCATACATGCATTGAAAAAAATTTAAAATGCTTGGTTATTTCAAGAAACTCGATTAATGAATGCCTCACCAGCTTAAGGAAATTCATTTGACGCAACGCGTTAACACCTGCAATTTGCTTCAAATACGCAACGCAATTGATCCATTTCTGAAAAACCAAATTACTGGCGATGAAAAGTGGACAGTTTATAACAAAGTTCATCGGAAGAGATCGTGGATGATGCAAGATGAACCAGCCCAAACGACCTCAAAGGCGGGAAAAAAGGGATTCATCAAAAAAGATTATGTTGTCTGTCTGGTGGGATTATAAAGGAACTTTGCGTTTTGAACTTATGCCACAAAACCAAACAATCAATTCAAGGGTGTATGTTCAACAACATGTCAACCTGAACGATGCAATTCAAAAAAAAACCGGCCGGTATGGTCAAATCATAAGGGCGTTGTTTTCCACCATGATTACGCAAAATCCCGCACGTCTTTGATCACTCGGCAAAAATTATTAGAACTGTGTTGGGATGTTTTGTCACATCCACCATATTTCCCTGATCTTGCGCTTTCAGATTACCAATTGTTTCGTTTCATCCACATCTCCTTAAATGGTAGAATTAATAACGACGCTGATGATGTCAGACCACATTAAATTCAGTTTTTTAATAGCCAACATCAGAATTTTTACAAATGTGGAATTTTTACACTGCCATAACGATGAAAATAGGTAATCGACTAGAACAGACAGTATTCAATTGAACAAAGTTATATTTTTAAACAAAAAATTTTAATTTTCTTTCTTGTTCGAAATCGGCAATCACTTAGTTGCCAACCCAATAAATTATGTAAACAATCATGGGATTTACTAAAACGCTTTTTCTTTATTGTTTGTAGTCAATATTACAATTAAAAAAATTCAAAAACATACGTTGTCTCACGCGTTTTCATTTGAGTTTCTGGTGAAGGAAAATATCTTGTAGAATCCGATATGTTCCAACATCAAGTATAAGGACATATGACATTCACAAACCTGCACCCAGCGTGGTGGATAAATGGCATTGATTATCTCGTTGAGAGTGAAGGCTTTAAATCTCAGTACAAGTAAAAGAGGCAATAAAAAAGAAAGATCAAAAAGTACGAAGCTTCTTAATTTCGTCTTTTCGTGTGTCGTGACATCACGATCTTTAGATCCATGAACCTAATCAAAAAACAGGTCCTAATCCACCAAAAAGCTTATTGGTATTTATATCTTCTCGGTTTTTATGGCTTATTAAAATATTACTACCAATAAAAATAGATATCGATGTGTAAGATTATGCGGAAACTGTATAAAGATATACAACACTCAACATTGATAACCAACGTATAATTATGAGATGACTCAACGATTCGGTTACTTGTTACACGGACAAGATTGACCATGTTGCTATAAGGACTGTGTGTGAACTTGACGTGTTTTTGTTAACTATTGTAATTTGTCGCTGCACAAAATAACTATAAACAATTATAATGGGGTGAGTTTATAAAATATTAATAATTAAATGGCGAAGTCTAAACAGTTTTTTTAGTTAGAATAATTTATGCTTAATTTCGTATTGTTTAAAAAAAACATTATAATGTGCTGAGTTATTAAAATAATAATAATTAATAATTTTACGCAAAAAGTTTTTACTTTAATTCCTTAGTATGTAATTTAGTTTGATGTTTTTTTTTTTTAAATATTACGTTTATTATCTGTTGTGTGTTTACAAACGTGGGTGTTTTTTATTAACATTGTTAAAGACAAAAGATATTAAAAATATGTAATTTTGTTATATTTAAAACAAATTTAATTATAAAACAATCAGTAATTTTTAATGTTCAAAGAGGTTATGTTTTTTTAATGAAGTATTGACAAGGGATTTATTAAAAATCACATCCGACTTAGAGGTTAGTAAATAAATCTATTCAAAAAAACTATTTCAAATTAGAAATTACAGTTTCTTAGGTTTATTAATTAACAATAAAACTTAATCGACACAAAAACGCAAACTAAATCACTTAAAACAAATGTTAATTTATTATGTAATTATTAAACATTATAAGGCGGCGTTACCGAACTTCATTAATTGTTTTAGCATTACTAAAACTAAATAGATGTAGAAGAATTACACAAATATTTAATTTAATGCAGGACTTAAATATATCCGTAATATCAGCGAGATAGCTTTTAAAAATACCATGTTTTTTGTTATTTTTAATTTGCTTCCGTTTTTATGTTACTATGAACAAATGATGTAATTTGTACGTATCTCCGTCGCAACTAAGTGTATACATATTTTAGTCGACTTTTATATTAGACAGTAGCTCTACCAAGCTCGAGGGGAAAAGTAAATAATATATGCGAAGATCTTTGTCCAGCGGTGGACATCAAAAGTTTGAAACCGTGAATATTATCGTTTTAGATTTGTTTTTGCTATTAATAATATTTTTATCTTTATCGTACAGCTGGTAAGGTTGATTGGTAAATGGACGGCATTATGTCCGCCATTTTGTTGTTTTAACGCAAGTTTCATATCGTTGAGACAAATGTAGTACTGTCATAAAGCCTCTTCGATATAAATAAGCGCATAACCAGTACCCGTGCTATTTATCTGGTACTTCGCCCATAAAACTGACTCCTCCGGAAACGTAACCTTGATAATATTATTTTTAATTTAGATATGTTTATTGTGTTTAGTGACGATAAGGTTGTGCTTCCGGGATTCTTACAAAGAAGTCTCTCTTCAATGTCTAGTTACAGCGCAAATTTACAATAAAAGAATGGTGGTTAGGTGGTTACGAAAACCTATCGGCCACCTAGTGTTTAAAGTTTTGACGGTGTCTAGCTAAAAATAAATGTTAGGCGGAGCAATAAGTTTTAATGCAGTTTTGAAGCTGATTTATTGGTCAACACTTATGTATGTTTTTTTTTTGTAATTTCGATTTGATTTGTCCGGCAGAAGTGCTGCAGCTTGGGCGACAATTTCAGGCCGAGCATCCATATTTTTTGGTCAAAACCGGCTCAAAGTTTAGATTAGCCTTTTTATGGAACCAATAATCGGAAACATCCAAAAAATCCAACTTTTGCGAAATAAATAAAGTTTTCTCCGCCTCTGGGCCGTTGAGAACAATGAACAGACTCGTATTTTCGTTTTTTTTTTCCATAATCCTGAATTAGAAATGAAAAAAAAAACATACATAAGGGTTGACCAATAAATCAGCTTTAGAACTGCATTAAAACTTATTGCTCCACCTAACATTTATTTTTAGTTATTCACCGTCAAAACTTTAAACACTAGGTGGGCCGATAGATGTGTCCGGGAGTGTATATTGAGTACATAAATTATTCATAGATGTACATTTAGCTATCATGGTAGATGGATAGCCCGGATCCATTGGCGAGGCTTTAAACTAAGAAAAAAAAACGTGAGATGGATTTGACTCTTATCTAAGAGAAGAGACTGGTCCCACCAATGGGAATATCAAGTGGGCTGTTTATGTAAATACGTTGTGAAAAGACTCAGGACTTCAATGAATATCCACAACTTCACTACTTTCTTTTCTGTATCGCTGATTACCGCCGACAACGATTATTAAAAGCGGGGATGCGACATAGTGTTGTACTACCGACGTTGAAACTATTGACTAGTGATGCGACAAAAATGAATGAACGTAACAACATAATTTATGTTCTTAATTTTTACATTTCTTTTATTTCTTACGTCACTTGAAGTGCTAAATTTGGTTTTAAAAATTTACGGAGGATGCTGATGGAGGAAGAGCATGTCAAGCCTCTCGATGTGAATGAGAAGTCACCGGAGAAATGATTACAAAAAAAATTAACAAACATTGTTAAAATATAATCAAATGTTAAAGTAATTATTATGTGCTTTTTAATAACAAAAAACTGGTGGTAGGTCTTGGTTGCCGGTGACCGTCTAGCTACCACCACAGTTCTTATCCCTGCCGTCACACAGTGTTCCAACATTACCCTATTTACTAAAGGGCGGTCACAATACGATGAGAATCACTGAAAATCACGTGGCCTATGAATAGCGGCTGTTTATTACTATAGGCTGTACGAACAAATACCGGAGCCATTGAGAATCGCAATTAAAAAAAATAAAACAATCTGTTTTCAATATTAAGAATTTTATGCAAAGTTTGTTTGGAAATTTAAATAATTTTTCATAGTCAATCGACCTTATCGAATTTATAAGTTATTTTGACGCCATTATTTATTTGCACTTTATTGCATAGATAACATAAAGGAGAACAAAAACATTGTATCTTTGTTAAAGATTTTTTTTTTATTCATTTTAATTTAATGTTTATTAGTATTCAAATCGACATTCATCATATTGCCTAGACCGCTGCTGAATTTAGGCATCTTTTAAATAAGAAAAAAAATGTTTTGTTATATTCAGTCGTCTTATCCGTATTAAACATTAAAGTGCTGACAAGGCCGAGTTATCTTTCCATGTTTACGGTTTAGCTATAACTATAAAAAAATATATTTAAAAACTATTACATGTATAATTAGGTTATATCAAACCAAAAAAATCGATTATTTGCGTGTCTTATCTTATAAGATTAGAATGCGCCGGATTGGCCTGGGCGACCTTTAATTCGATTCGAGATTGACCTTTATCATCTTAACTGGAAGCGACACAGATTTTCTATTTCTTGTTTCCCGTCTTCTTATCTATCATGTACTACATTTAATCCTTAAAGATGTAGCTCTTCCGGTTTAAAAGTTACGAACGTTACGGATTATTTGAGTCAGCGCATCATTCTCTTTTACGCTGTCGCAATCTGGTGATAGAGAGTAAAATAAAAAGTAGGTACAATTTTATATACTTAATATATAACATGAGCATAATGAATAAATGCAAGCAAATACTTAGTAGTATAAACAAAAGAAAATAAATTAAAATCTGGATTTTTATGAACACATAGTTTCTAAATGAATAGATTATAAAAAAAGCAATGGCGGTCTTGTATCAGCTCCAATAAAACTATTGTTAAATAATTAGGAAACTAAAGAATAATTAGATAATAATGGTATTACAATTATAGCACAGCATGCATTAATAAGTAACCAAAGTATTGAATAAAGGTAGGTTTATTTAATAGATTGCTTCTGGAAATGTACCCACAGATTGTAAAACCGTTGAATTATTCCTGGTATATTGTTTTTTAACGGCGCAGATCGCACGTTCCATTTTCAAATTTATGCGTGGCATGATGACTAAAAGCTTTTGT
The DNA here is from genome assembly GCA_029286795.1 of Byasa hedistus. NCBI lineage: Eukaryota > Metazoa > Arthropoda > Insecta > Lepidoptera > Papilionidae > Byasa > Byasa hedistus. Next base: position 1,438,801 of record JAGSMW010000039.1, read on the forward strand.
TTTTAATTGTAATGGTATTTACTCAAAATGGGCTGTATGGTCTCGTGATCTTTGACTGTGTCGTTTGCCGTGAACTCTAATCGAAACGTCAAAAGTTTTATTTTTCTTGCTAGACTTTATTTTTATTTTATGCGAAAAAATATTGCGAAGACCAACATCAATCAAACGTTTTATCACGAATTGATTTATTATATGTTGGTAAATTTATTTGATCTTGAACTCTCTTATTGTAAATCGGCCGCCATAACAATACTGTTCCTATCTACATGAGATATTATTACATGCCCGCTTCAACATCCATGGTAACAATGAACACCACGTGAAATTTAAGTCAAGTGTTAGAGCGTGATATATATTTATTGTGTAAGTCATATTTTTAACATCGAAACAAAAAGAAAGTCTTAAAGATTAACTAGTATATATAAGCTTTGATTCGCAGTACTTAGTTTGAATACTTAACTCTTTAATCATTATGCTGGATAAACTAGTTTAGGATATTCCAGCTCTCATGTGTAAGGAACACATCGATAGTGATAGATTTACAATATTTAGGAAGTAGCTAAGTAATTTTCAAAAGCATTACCACCAAAAAAACTCCATGTGACTTAAATCAGACTAGGGAATGTAGTAAGCAAGTGTAAATTACAATGTCGGTTTTTAAAAAGAAATTGAAACACTGCAGGGTTGTAAGGATTGTTCTGGTGCTGTCGACTCTGGCCGTGGTCCTGGCGGTAGACCACATCGACAACAAGCAATGGGTCGACTGGATAAAAGCATGCGATAACAAAACACCTGAAATCGGGATCAGTAATCGTTTCAAAACAGGTGAGTCTATCACTATCATCAGCTGCGAAGAAGTGTAGATACTACTCTATCAGTTATCCGTTAGTCGGCAGGTTATTGGAAGTATATCCAGAGATTCGCTTTGTAAGTGATAGTAGCCATAAAGAGACTCTATAGTACCATTATTAATTCCAGTCAGTAAAATGACAAGTGCAACTGTCACTGATACGAAAAAGAGTGACCCGCTACAATAGTGATGTTCGGAGATCGATAGACTTAGACATTTAGTCATGCTTTATTTTATTAGGTATCAAAGCGTTTTCTTTATTGTAAATATCTTTTATCGTTGTAGGTTGATATTGAATTTGTTTATCATCCAACCACTGAATAATATTTATTTATTTATTCTTTATTGTACAACATCAGGAATACAAAAGGCGGGCTTAATGCCTGAAGGCATTCTCTACCAGCCAACCTTTGGCGAGGTGAGATGTTGTGGTAGGTGGCAATCTAGCATAAAAATTGATAGGTATAGAAATAAAAAGAAAGAAATATGTACATAATTACCCTTACACTTATATATATACATAAGTATAGATATATACATGAACTTACATATACATACATACTTACATATTTTATAGATAATAATATCAGCCTTCCGCCAGTTTGAAGTGTGGACACGCTCGACTTTGCTTGAATGCGGTGCGTTATCTAATACCAGCACCGCATTTGGCTTTAAATTTGGCAATTATTTTTTTTTATACTACTTTGCGGCGAGACGAGCAAGACGTTCACCTGATGGTAAGTGATACGCTTGCCCGTGACAACGCGGTGCTAGTTAAGATGGTACACACTGCACCACATTGCGCTCGTCGCCTGACATAAGGTGTTAAGTCTCGTTACCGCAGTAACTACACTAGCTACAGCGCGCTTCAAACCGGAACACAGTAATGTTCGCACACTACTATTTGTCGGTTGCAATAGGAGCTGCGGTGGTACCCATCCAGACGGTCTCCGGCAACAGAGACCTACCACCTGGTGAAAATGCTTTTAAGCCATTCCTCAAAACACTCCGAGTTCATTTTTTCATGATAGTTCATACTTCAAGTATTTTTCTTTAATTAAAAAACAAGTAACCAAAAACCTTCATCACTGCCTATATGTGAAACTATTAGGCGTCGACCTTAGCCGGTTGGGCCCTTTAGGCCTGTAGTCAAACGTTTAAAAAACGCTTGTTTGGAAGCTTCTATTGTTGTATCCACCCAAACTTTACCAGTTGTATAACCTGTTAATATTTTAAAAAATTGCTTACCGTGTATGTCTTCTGTTTAATTACCATAATTTACATATTTTTATTTATACAAAAGGCTATTTGTTATTGAATAAATAGAAATGTAATCTCGACTAACTTTTAATTGTAAAAACTCGATTCTACCACATCACTATTTGGGACTAAAAACCTGCAACGCTGGAAATGTAATTTATTTTATTATTTATTTATTTAAAAACTTTATTTGCACACAAAGAAAAATGTACAAAAAGGCGGACTTAATGCCATAGGGCATTCTCTCCCAGTCTACCATAGGTTGAGCAGAGAAGATAAATAAGGGTGCATTATTTTTGTAGTTGAGTATAATTACATATAGTACAATATAAAACACAATAATAGTGGTGGACACAACTATGATTGGTACATATGTTATAGGAAAGGTTAGTGTTATACATTGGTTAAAGCATACACATACTCGTATATATAAATGATGGCTGATATAAGTACAGAAAAGGATTAATGACTGGAATCAATAATCTCACTTTAGTTAGGACGATATACACTATTGTACTCGCCACCTTGACTGGTATGATGTTAAATTTCGTTACCGCAGTAATTTCACTAGCCACAAATCTCTTCAATGAAGCAGTGTTTTTTTATCGATTGTTATTGACGTCATGATTCCTATTGTTTAACACTTTTTCTTTTACCAGGTGGTAGGTCTCTGTTGCTACAGACCGTCTTGATGGGTACCACCGCAGCTCCTATTGCAACCGACAAATAGTAGTGTGCGAACATTACTGTGTTCCGGTTTGAAGGGCGCTGTAGCTAGTGTAATTACTGGGGTAACGAGACTTAACACCTTATGTCTCAAGGCGACGAGCGCAATGTGGTGCTGTGTGTACCATCTTAACTAACGCCGCGTTGTCATGGGCAAGCGTGTCACTTACCATCAGGTGAACGTCTTGCTCGTCTCGTCGCAAAGTAGTATAAAAAAAAAACACGGCAAAAAGTTAACGCAGTAATGTTTGCACTTTACTGTTAGGCAGTAGTAGATACTTAACCGTCGCCGGCAACAGGATGAATGAGAAAATCGGATGTAGGATAATATATTATAGCATAACATTGTTCAATAAACAATATTAACATTTTTTTTTCTCCTTTACAACACAAAGAATCCAGTAAAAATTCTGGTGATGACAAGATGTACCAATGGATCCCTATTGAGGCGACGAGGATACTATCAAAGAAACCTGACCCGAATAAAAGTAAGACTTTTTTTAAATATGCATTTGACAAGGTGAGGTTGAGTTGAAAAAGTCATCGAACCTTAACATTAAATTGTTACCTGCAGCTCCGTCTGATGACGAGGACCTTGCCCGGCGCCTTAAGGCGGAAATCACTAGTCCAACAACAGGTATGCAAAAAAAAACTGTATCTTATGTGCACTAAATTGAATGATTAACAGCTTCGTTTCACTTCAATAAAATAGTCGACTTTATCGACGGTGGAACGACTGAGCAGTTTACTTTGTAATTTGAAGTCCTTTAGTAAAAAATAGTATACATACTAACGTGATAGTTCAGAGTACGCGTAAACGGCATAAATAATATCAAGTATTTAATACTCGATCATATTTTCATAAAATTTATTAGGTACAATTGCGGAAGATATTTATTATCTGTGCTACACTTTTTACTACCCTCGTACACTTTAGCGTTGAAAAACGTATAATTGAAATCTAACGAATTTAATTTATTTATTTATTATAAAAATAATGAATTATTATTATTATTTGTACAAAGTAAATTGTAAGCATTTCATAATTAAGCGTCTTAAAAGAAACAAGTCAATAGATAATGTAAAAGATTTAAATAGACAGAGTAAAACGTAGAAAAAAATATGTGATCACAGATAATCAATAATTCGGGCTGGTTTTTAATAAATTTGTAATTAAAAAAAATGTAAATAGGCTAGTTTCCTAATTTTCAAACATTAGTTATTATTAAACCTTAATACCAGATTAACCCAAACAATTTATTATTTTACGAAAAATCGGACATTTACAATGTGTATTTTGCTTTTTTAAAAACCAATTCAAATTTACCTCGAAAACGCTCGATACTGTCATGGCGTCGAATATCACATCAGTCTGTACAAACAAAGAATACTGTGTTTGCGGCAGTTTGTTTTTTCCTTCAATAAAAATGAGTTACCAATTTTTACATGTACTGTATAGTACCGCAGTGTGGAAGCACAACTTTAAAGACGCCAAACAAGTTATTCTTGACCTGAAATTAATTTTTGTTATTATTCATTTATACTTCACAGATTTAACTTAAAAACCAGTATCAATTGACCCGTAATATGTATGTCTAAACAAAAGGTTATTGTCTTCAAAACTGAGTCATTGGTAATTAGGCATGTAATTAATAATTTAGACCTGTGAATACTTACATCGAAGTTTTAACATTGCGAAATTCAGACGAGCAAAAGTCAGTAGTTGACGCAAATAGTTTGCAAAGCATAACGACGTCAATTTTGGGCAAATTACTACTACTGTGCTTTACTAAATCCTGATTCCATGGAGAATTATATTTGTCTTCCAAGATATACCAAATTGCCTACAACTATACTTATTAAAAGTAGCTGAAGACTAAAAAATATCAAACAAACTGTTCTTTTCTACGAAAATCTCAACAACAACAATGGCGTTTTGCACATAGTGACGTAACGTTTTTTTGATTGGCGTTCAGTGTCACGTGACTGACGACAACTTTATTTTATAAAAATATTAAACATCTTTATTCTTTTATTTGAATAATTATGTTTTTTGTTGTCTCTATGTCATAATCAATCTTTAGAAACACCAATCCATCTGATTTATTGTTAGTGGAAACAAGCCTATTAAAGTAATGGCGAGAGGTACTTTTATAAATATGATTTGTTTTTATAAATATTATTTAATCTTTTTCGATAAAATTCAATCTTTTATTGAACTTTGTAATGACTAAAATTTTTCGCAACCTCGAACTTAATAACTTAAAACGTAATACAAACTGCGTTCTTGTAGATGATATATCTGATGCAAAGATAATCGGCCTCCTGATGAAGATCATCGCGGACAAGACGAACAAGGTCACCCATAGACCAACAAAGAAAGGTTATTTACGCAATTAGATTTTTATTTATTAAATAAACATTGAAATGAAACAAAAGTTTAGACAGTGAAGTTCAACTGACTTGAGTATTCTATCAGCTAACCACAATGATGGAGTGAGTTAAATATAAATATTGATAAATAACTAAAGAGATGAAGAATTACTATTCATGACCATAATTATTATCCTTTTTTTAACTTCTTTATAGAAGGTATATCTAGAAATTTATAAATAGTAGCATACGAGGCTTTAAGAACAGGACCTCTGCCTGCCGATCAAAATTACAGATTATAACTGGATAAGTTTATAAAAAAATTGTAGCACCGATTAAAAATATGTTTAAATAATAAAAAAAACGCGCTTTAATAGAACATTAAACTAAAGAGTGAAATTTTTTACTTAATATAGATAGAATAAAAATAATGAACGAAATATATTAATGTTATTGTGAATAAAGCGTGTGGGATTCGATGTATATACGAAAAAGATAGCACAAAGCACCACACGGATATTTGGCAGATTATTTATATTCAGGCTGTATTAAGAATTATTTTTCAATTTTTTAATTCGATGTGCTATTAAATAAATAATAAATAAATGTTTTCATTAAGGTATAAATATTAACACGAGTTTTTTTTATGTATTTATAGCAGGCTATATGGTGTATGGCTTAGTACAGAATGAAAAAAAAAACACTTTCATTTGAATTTTTATGATACAAATTTATCAAATGTTAGTGTAATCACCGATCCTTGATAGTTTACAAAGTTTAAATTAAATGAAAATTGAGTTCAAATGATAATTACAAACATACTTTCAAGTGAAACTAATATAAAGCAAGTAAAAAATAATTCGGATGTCCAGAAATGATGACAATGGAATGGAAATATCTCAAAACTTATTTATACCTCCTTTCCGCCGATGATGATGACGGTGATGTTTTCTATAAAACTTCTTATTAAATCTAAATTTACTAAAAAACCGAATGTTTATAGTAACAAACGTGAAGAAGATTGTTTACGAATCATAACAGAAGTGTATTTATCTTTGTGATTATAACCTTTAGAACTTCGCCGCCATCACATCGCACCCGATACGTTGTACGTTGCATAATAATATTTTTATTAAGCTGAAAATGCGACCGATGACGGCTTACGTTTTGATGTTACATTAAATTTTTAGGTTATCTGAAATTCAATTAAAATATAAACATCACTCCGAATTAATTATATCAATTTGTTCTAAATATTATATTACAACATTTTTTTTTAACATTTATGTCATAAAATCGATAAATAAATAATAATCTTATGAAGTTAATTTCTAGACGGTGTGAATTAGATTTTATGCGACTAGAAAGAGACAACTTTAAGGGTTTACGCTGAACTGAACACATTGATGTGAAGAAATAATTAATAAGAAAAAAGAAGAAATATATGAAAGAAAGAGTGAGAAAAATATTGAAATCTGTATTACATTATTATATTGAATATAATAATTTTTATTATATAATATATAAAATTTCTCTTTTGTTAACATATTTTTATGTCGCCAAAACATTACTGTGTTCCGAATTAAAATGTGGCTATTAAAATTACACTGGTAACGAGACGACATATCGTGTTTAATGACGACGACCACAATGTGATGTATATTCTAACATTTACATTATGGGCGGACGTATCACTTACCATTAAACATACTGCTAGTATCGTAATGTAAAAAAAAAATATATCTTATTAGAAACACGCGTTCTGTTGAAGTGCGTTTAAATTATTTATTTTAATCTGTGACTTAATTTTTTTATGTAGCTCTGGTGATAGGTTATAGAAATAAAACGGTTGACTATTTAGCCTGGACGTGTTGAAGAGTAAATTTATTTAGAAAACCTATTAGAATTTATACAAAATTAATTTGACAGAATCACAATTATTTTTACTAGTTTGTCAACAATTTAAAATTGATAGAATTTGCGAGAAAGGAGTTTGTAGCTATATCTATAATGTATCGGTACATAACTGAAAATGAGGTTATTTTTAATCTGTTGCCTTTGTAGTGTCAATAGTGATAATAAAATAATTGTATCGTAATATTTTTATTACCTCTTTATTATATTATAACGGTGCGTTATAATAGTTAGAAACTCCTTGAATTGTAAAAGTAATCAGAAAATTGTCAACCTCAATTTTTATAAATAGTAATATAAATCGTATATAAAATAACTCATTACTCTTTAATAAGTCCAGGCTAAGTAGTAATCCATTTTATTTTAAACATAATCCGCTATAATATAAAAATAAACGATCGATACTCTATTATTAGTAAGAAAAATACAACAGTTTTTATTTTTGTATTTAAATTCCTTACACTTAAGTCTAGTTTGAAAAATGTGTAACCATAACGAAAGTTTAAATGTATTAAGAGTACAAATTAAATATTACGTTTTGTATTTTCATTTGTGAATGTAATTTTCATCATACTCATGTAAGCATTACCTCAATAAAAGCTATGATAACTGTATGATAGTGAAATATTTTGTCAACAACATAAGCACAATTTTTGACAGAAAAATTTATAATTATTGATAAGTAAACGAACATGAATGTGCGAGTAAATAAGGTAAGTAAGAGAATAACTGCATCAGAAAAATGTTATATGTATGAACAAATTAATATTTTTTTTTGTAGTGAGATTCTATAATCTTCTTCTTTCTTCTTTTGACAAATTCAGACTATTCTGAATTTGGGAAAAGAAGTAAAAAAATTTACTTTAAAAAAGCATTTTGAATTGTTGTATAGTTTTAAGGAAAGTTAATACATATACATGCACTTTATATTAAAAAAGATATACAATTAAGGTACTCATTTAACGTTGTTAGTAACATATTAACGTCACCGCAATGTGCATTTTTATTTTATTAATTAGTATATAAAAAAAATCTTTTTCAATCACTTGTTAGTTTTTCTGCCGTAACTAGAGATGGCGCTTTACACAAAAAAGGTTTTAAAAAACTGTTTCTCATTCAACAGATTTATTTTTAAAAATATAACAAGAATCGTTAGGCCAAATACAGACAGGGGGCGTGAGTGTTTTTAGGGTTACCAGTTAATAAAAATTCCCTTACAATTGGACAGTTTTCACTTCCTCTATTTTTCATTACCAGATGCATAATACATTTTTGTTACTTTTTATCATTTTACATAGACTAGTGCTTGACTACTGCGCCGCGGTTTTAACCTTTAAAATGTGTGTACAAAAACAATTAAATAAATAAACTATGTCTTCAACTCAAAATCATCAATTGTATATTATCAGGGAGTGGCCAGTTATAGGTATTATAAACCATTACTTACACAATTTTGAATTTTTGACACAATAAGGGCATTGATTGTAAATGCCAAAAACATCCTAATTTTAATAGAGAAGATGGTTTGGTAATACCACCGGCTTGGGATCCCATTGTTAATAAAATTTAACCAAATCCCAAGCAAACCACTAGAAGACTTTAAGACACAGCGAGCTCATTCTACGTACATCGGACCACAAACAATAATTAAAAAGTTATAGGTACCACGTGATGGCTGTGACGTCAGGACATCTGTCATCTCAGTCCTCCTGTGACCATGACTTGAAAAGCGGTCGAAACGTCGAGAATAAATAATAAAACAAATAAACGCGATAAAATCCGTAACATTGAGTTTTAATAAATAGTTGATAACAATAAGAGAAATAAAAGAATGCAATTTCTTAAGTACGTTGTGTTTTATTTACAGTATTAAACTCGCAAATTCTTATGAGCATTCTTATATCAAAATTGTTCAAAACAGTTTCATCTTTCCTAGTTTTTGTTTTTCTCCAAGAGTATCTTGATGACGCTTCAGCTTCACTTACTTAATTTCAACTTCTTGCTACGGTACGTAAAGAGATACCTGAAATATTTACCTTCGTTAATACTTATATAAGTTTTAACTACGATTGAAAATATTGTAAATAGGGTAAAAATAAAAAGTACTTGCGGTATCACTTTCCTGTCGCAGCGGCAACACGCTCATTAATCTTTTGAAACAGATTAGTTTGGGCGTCAGATTGTTTTTCCTTCTTAAAAGAAACTCCTTGGCTTTAAATATTACTTATGCTATAATACTGGTGAAAGGTCCCTGTTGCCGGAGACCGTCTGGATGGGTACCACCGCAGCTCCTATTTCAACCGCCAAATAGTAGTGTGCAAACATTACTGTGTTCCGGTTTGAAGGGCGCTGTAGCTAGTGTAATTACTGGGGTAACGAGACTTAACACCTTATGTCTCTAGGCTACGAGCGCAATGTGGTGCAGTGTGTACCATCTTAACTAGAGCCGCGTTGTCATGGGCAAGCGTGTCATTTACCACCAGGTGAACGTCTTGCTGGTCTCGTCGCATAGTAGTATAAAAAAAATTATATTTCTTTAATATGTCTGCCGGCATTTTCTTTTAATATTTCAACAGAAAAATCACAAGACAACCACAATGACAGCAAACCGACTTGAGTGAAGTTTCCAAGAAGGCGGCGTTAGTTACAATTTTCGCCACGCGCCAAAACATCGTAGTCGTACTATATTCTTCTTCTTCCCATTTGATGGCATGAGCACGGTTTGTGCGTGAGCCAATGTCATGTGTAGACGTCCAAAATAAGATTACAAATCCAATAAAAATTGTCTGCGTGGTCAATCGTTCATGTTCTCATCTTTTCATCTTCGCAAATGATGGCGAGAGTTATATATAGACGTATAAAATAAAAGGATACAAATTCTTAAAAAATTGTCTGCGTGGTCAATTCGTCCGCCATGTTTCAAGTCGTTCTCGTACTATATTAGAGATTAAAATATACATTAAATGTAATCAACACATTATGAGAAAATATTATTTATATACGAAAACATAAATTCGTTTTAGTAAAAATCATTAATAAATAATTTCATTATCGCCGATTTATGTCCCGGATTTGGTAAATATGCTTTTAATTATTTTAAAATAATTTTTATAACAATGTAAAGTAATAAGCGCCAAAATTATTAACTTTTTTAAATATTTTTTTTGAAAGCAACACTTAGTTTATGGTCTAACATTACGTAATAGATTGTTCTCAATGCACAAGTTTTTGTCGAGAACAGAGCTCTTATTTGTGATTGGTCTAACATCGCGAAAAAAATATTTCTCAGCGAATGAACATATATTTCCGATTCGCGATTAATCGAGAACACACATTTTATTTCGTTATAAAACGAGAACGTTCTATTATTTAATGATATTGTGAATATTTTCCAACTGGCAAGAATTAGCGAACCTGTGCGCTTAAAAAAAAAAGACAAAATCTTTCTTTCATAGAGTTGACGCTAGTTATTTTGTTGGAATTTTTAAAACGGATATAAAAATGTTGACGGCGACGCGGGCGATCGGCCGAAAAGCCTTTGAGTGTTCAGCTTTAAACACAGATTTTTCAACACACAGAAATTTCTCCACAATTTTAAAAAATGTAAGTATCCATTTTATTTTTTTTAAAACGAATGAAAATCGATCGTCATTGTGCGGATAGGTTTTTAAAAAAGTTCTAATTCTCATTCAATTAATATATAATCGCAATTAATTATAAATATTCAATTTTTACCACCGGTGTCGTAATGTCGGCACATGGGTACCGAGTCGTAATTTAAAATAATTATTATGTTTTAATAATATTTTCAGGTTGCATCGCCTACAGTTCCGATTTATCAACGCCATGCGGTTCAATACAGGCATAAGTAAGTAATTTCAATGAGTTTCCTCACGATTTCCTCATAACCTAACAACTTAAAGAAATTACCATTTTCTTATTAATGAGAATAAATTAATTACATCTTGACACATACGTGTCTCTTCGAGTAACAATTTATACTTCTATTGCATAATGATTTATTTTTCTTTATTGTGATGACATTTTTAGGTTAAAATGGGGTGAGCATTTGCAATTGATTTTACACTTTTTAAACGCAATTACTGTATAAAGTAGTGATCATTTCACCACATTGTAAGTAACCGAAGAGATTTCATAACATTTTCTCATATACAATGAATATTACTGACCATGTTTGCAAAATACATTAACCTTACACAATTATATTTATTAAATTATAATACAACCCGATAACACTAACCATATTCACATGTACAAATGTCATGATCTGTAAGAAACATTTCAAATAACTAAGATCATCATATAGATCAAGTTATAGTCTACTAGTAGTAAGTCTCTGTTGCCGTAGACTGTTGAGATAGGTACCACTGCAACTCCTATTTCATCCTCCAAATATTAATGTGTAAACATTACTGGGGTAATGACACTTAACATCCTTATGTCACAAGGCGATGAGTGCAATGTGGTGCAGTGTATACCATCTTAACTAGCACTATGTTGTTATAGGAGGTATCATTTATCATCAGGTGAACATCTCATAGCCTCTTAGAATTAAAAATGAAAAAGTCATCAATTTAGTAAGTCTATTAAAATGAATATATATCATCTGTCCACCTAGTGGGAGGTCTGCCAACACTGCACTTTCCTTTCCTCAAACCGCACAAGACTGTATTTTGTGGAACAAATTGCAAGAGACCTATGTCCAGCAGTGGACGTCCATCGGTTGAAATGATGATTCAAATGAATTGTAAAGGTCTTTTCTTGGGGTAAATACATGGTGCGCCAAAAGAGTTAACCAATGTTGTTTGACTCAAATTTTTTTCTAAATGAAAAACTTTGATTCTATTTTTTAATTGTTTATTTGAAGCTTCAGAATTTTATTGAGAAATGGGCACCGCTATATTTGGTGATTCAATTTGGGCTTCCAATAGGGTAATGTCTATTGGGCCACTAAGTATTATCATCTGATGTTAGTTCTCTGTTGCTGCAGACCTTGGTAGGTACCACCGACGCTCCTGTTTCAACTGCCAAACAGTAGTGTGCAAACATTACTGTGTTATTGTTTGAATGGTGTTATAGCTAATCAAATTATTGGGGTAACGAAACATCTTATTTAGATGACTAACACTGGTATACCATCCTAACTACAATCAGGTGAACATGCTAGTCCCATCACTTCATTGAATAAGAAACATCAAGTTTTTACTCCTATGCTTTTATATATGTTAAGCTTTCTTTTATTAGATGAAACACATTTTACATTATAATTTGGTGATTAACCTATTAGGTTGAGCAACACCTGTATCAGGTAGCCACTGCTTGTACAGACTATAGTTATTACATTATACTTTACTAACAGTCCCAAAGGTAACTAAAGGAAATGTTATATCAATAAGTTTTGAATGGCAAATATATAACAAATTATTCATATTTTCTATGACTTCTTGTCTTTACTGACAGTAATACCTTTTCTAGTTAATATTTTTTATAGAACATGCACATTTCATATGAATAGATTATTAATTAAATTCATTGTTTGCACCCATGAGCGGTGGCTGGATCTGTATCCTGCACACCTTTGCGGCGGTGCTAGATCAATGATTGAAATTATAAATGATCTGTAGTGTTTATACTAAAGGATCTATAAAACAATCTACATTGTATTATTGTTTTTATTTGTTCACCTGATGGTAAGTGATATGCTTGCCCATGTGTTAATGTTCACTAGCTTACAGCAACCTTCAAACAGGAACGCAGTAATGTTTGAAGTTGGAGCTGTGGTACCTACCTAGACGGCCTCCGGCAAGAGACTATCTAATGTGGAATTTATATGACATCCATTTTTATTAAATAGACAACTCTTAAAGATCAGGTGAATGTCACTCCTGTGTTGTTGAATAAAAAAATATACTCATACATTTTTAACAAAGTGCTTAAAGTTTTAAAAATTATTAAGAGAGTCCACTCTCAGATAAGCAAATAGCAAAGATTGTTCTAAATCAATGAATTTCTTATGAAATTAATTTTTATGATTCTATCTTATTATATGGGAATAGTGAAACTATCATGTCATGATGTATGAAGTCGTGATAGCCTAGTGGTTTGAACGCCCGCCTTCCACTCCGGAGGTACCGCGTTCGAATCTTGCCTGCACCCACCAACTAATATCACGTGCTTTAACGGTGAAAGAAAACATCGCGAGGAGACCTGCATATCTGAAATATATTAAACCATAGATATGTCATGACCATCCGTGCACGCATTAGTATGTGAAATGGAGAAGGCATATCATTCCATTATAACTGAGAAGTCGTCGTGTGTTTCATTATACATGATGACCACGACCCTCAATCATGAAGAAATATGAATTGAAAGTATCATGTAATGGTTTAATAATGCGTTAATGTTGGCTTTGAAATTGAAAAATCATTTGCAGTGCAGTAGTTAATTTTAAAATGTTTGTTTTTAGATTAAATAGTGAAACTACTAACTACATGACAATATAATTATAAGGTTCAATGAATAATGGCTGACCGTTATTGCATAGAATTGACACAAATTCAATTATGTTGATATATTAATGTTAATATTATATATCTAATAAAACCCATGAACAGGTCGGAGGGTGTTCGTGGTGCTGTCATTGGTATCGATCTGGGCACAACAAATTCCTGTGTTGCCGTCATGGAGGGGAAGACACCCAAGGTTAGTGTTTAAACTGAACATTATTAAGAATAGATAATTTTCCAGTTAGTAATTGAATCTAAATCATTAGGATTAGAAAACATATCCAACGATGTTTATTTTAAATTTTTATTTATTAGTTACACTTCTTTGTACAATGTGAAACATTGGTAACTTTCTTTTATTCTGTTATTGGACAATTTGAGACTTGAAATATCTTGTCACTGAGGTCATTTTAACTAGTGCTTTTAAAACCTGAACATTTGGCTGTATAACTTATTTAGACTTACTTCCTCTTCACTTTTGATTCAACTGAGTTTAATTATATTATATTTGCATAAGGAATGGTTAAAAGATTATAATATTAACAATGTGACCTCCGCAGATGTTATATTCTGTTGTTTAACCCATAATAGTATGGTGTTTTTGGACTTTATAAACAAAGTATTAAAAACAGTGATAATGTGATTTAAAATTACTATTTGTCCTTCAATCATTTCTTATATAACCAATCTTTTACTTTCTTGACTTTTAAGACCCGAGAAAGATAGTTCATTAGTTAAAATTTCAGTTTTTTAAATATGTCTCCAAAGTAGTATAATTAGTCAGCATAGTGTTATTCCTAAACACTAGAATAATATAAAAAGTGCTATTGCAGCTAACGAATTGGTGTAAGTCTCGAGGACTAATATAATGATGGATTCAGTAATATTTTTAAATATTAAACCAATTCGAATCATTACTAATATTAGATAATAAATCAATACTAAAATAGATTTTATTGTTATCAAAAATCGTGCTGTCAATCCGCGCACGATTTATGTATATACGTTTCTCGATAAATGTATTCAATATGTATATATTACGCTAAGGGCATTACTATCTAAATAAGAGAAAGATGTTTTACCATCATCTAATCAGATGTACATCCACTGCTGGACAGTCTCGGGAAGTTTACCTGATGTTAAATGATATGTCCGTTCTTTATAATGTAGTGCTAGTAAGAATGATATACACAGCATTATAATCAGCTTGAATTCAAAACACAAGATGTATTAAATTTCCTTAACAGAGCGCTACATTGCTCTCTTACAAAAAAACTGTAGTATGATTGATAAAAAGAAAATAGAAGATATCTTAATGGTTATTATATGTTATTAAAATCATATTTAATTTATCACATTACTGTAGAATAAATGATAATATCGAAGGCATTAGAAAGCTTGTTATTGAAAGAAAAATCCATGTCTGTATAATATTTCATTGGGTGGTAGAAATTTTTCAAATTTGAGAAACGACAGACTTGCTCATGATGGTGTGACAATATGACCAGTCCATAAGAATAGGTTCTAGGATATTTATATAACAACACATTGTATTAGTTGTCTACAAACATGAGCAAAGAATTCTGAACCGGTTCACAGTAATATTTTGATATTGTGTTAGAGTGGAAGAAATAGTTGCTGCAGCACACATCACCTAGATGAGATTGTCATCAGCGGGGGTGTGCTTTGGGTGTTATATTAATTCCAAATTCTGTCGCAGGTCGTGGAAAACAGCGAGGGTTCCCGCACCACACCATCTCATGTGGCTTTCTCCAAGGAGGCCGAGAGGCTGGTGGGTATGCCGGCCAAGCGTCAGGCTGTCACCAACAGCGGCAACACTTTCTACGCGACTAAAAGATTGATCGGACGGCGTTTCGACGATCCGGAAGTACAGAAGGATATGAAGAATCTCTCTTATAAAGTTGTCAGGGCTTCGAATGGAGATGCCTGGGTCCAAGGTGAGCTGTCATATTTTAAATATAAAGGTCTTAAATAAAAGAGTTTTGTATAATGGCTCATCTTCCATGAGCATATCTTCTTAATCGTTCACTCTGGATATGGTGATAGAGGTCATACGGAACAGTAAAATAGCATTTAGGTTGAAGTATAGAATTAGTTGTTACCATAAATACAGTAGACTTTCTTTTCAAATATATTACTTAGATTAAAGTTGTTATATCATTATTATTCCGGAGGAGGCTTTCACTCAAAAATCGAAACCGACCTATACAAAAATGTTGATTAGAAAACTAAGTTAGGATATAGAGTTGGCTTAAAAAAAATATTGTTTAAGGGTTTGATGTTTGCAAAAAATATTATTACTACTTTAAAATGCACTAAGTACTTTTAAAAGCGCCTCGCGAGCGTACTTGCACTTTAAAGTTTGGCCCTGAACATGTCCAAGGTTGCCCATACCTGGTATAGATCATAGGATATAGTGGATAATAAGCAGCACTACATTTCTTTGTATTGAAGATATTACTGAAAACAATTCTAATTTTATTTTTCAAATAAATTATGTTAGTCTTTGTGATCAGTCGCTACGTTGTCAAATGTTTCTATTATACTTGTTAAATAGACGCACCGTCGATCAGCGCACGCGCTCATGCGCATGTGCTTTTGCAGCGGTGCGAAAGGGACGCGCGACACCAGCTAGCCGCGGTCACATACCGCTCGCTTTCCTAGAAATCGCGCTACATTTTTGTATTTATCTATATATATTTATATATAATTTTTGGAATCACGGCATTTGTATGCGAGATTTTTTATGTTAGCGGAGAAGAGGTTATCTTTGAAGTTTCATTCTTCCGGGGAGAGGTTATAACTATGTGGAGATTATTTTAACTGGGTACATAACATAAAAAAAATATTTAGGTGGTTAAAAAACTTCCTTTTTGTGAATGTTCCAAAAACAATGTTAAGTTAAAATACTTTCATGAAGACTTTTTAATATAAATTATCACCATTTCAACAAATGATGAGACTTAACACTTCATGTCTTAAGGCGACAAGCGCAATGTGGTGCTGATACCCTCCTAACTAGCGGCACGTTGTTATGGGTAGAAATCACTTACCATCAGGTGAACATCTTGCACGTCTCATCGCTTTGTATAAAAAAATTAAGGGTTCCTGCTGGGTTATTTTTTAAACAAATTTCTGTTCACCATATGTAATATAGTTTGGATATAGGCTAAGTTGTGCGCTATCTTTTGGGTTTTTGTATTAAAACTTATATATATTAACTACATTAAATTTTAACATGTTTGTGGATTAAGGACTCCCTTATCATTATTACAATTTCTACTTTTTTATATTCATAATAGAACTAAGAGTAGTACAGTTTTTTTTTTATGTTTACAGTTCAGTTTTGTGTTAATGAGTATCTCTAAGTGATTGTTATAGTATCCATAGTAATATCAGAGTATATTTCTCAACAGGTAGTGATGGCAAGGTCTATTCACCGAGTCAGATTGGTGCATTCGTACTAATAAAGATGAAGGAGACTGCGGAGGCTTACCTCAACACTTCAGTGAAGAATGCTGTCATCACTGTGCCGGCTTACTTCAACGATTCACAGAGGCAGGCAACCAAGGATGCTGGTTAGTGGATAATTTTAAATGTCTTTGCTTTGGATAGTGGTGGTGATACTATTTTACTCATGTTTCAGCTGATCATCAGAGATGGTTACCATAATGTATGCATGATAGATCTCCTCTTATTATTGAAGATCTAAGCGCAAAATATTTAGGAACTGAAGTAAACTTTTCTAATAATTCCTGAGATAATTTACTTTAAATGTTAAATATTTTTTGAAATTTTGATTTGTTTTTGTATTTTTAAGCCCTATGTTAGACACAATGACTATAGAACTTAGGCTCTAAAATAATTAATAGAGTCTTAACAAGCAAAGCTTTCTATGTAATGAAACTTATTAGTGTTTTATGATATATCAACATTATTATGAATACATATTTACATAAAACGGATTTTCTAACACAAGCAACTATAATTTGTTACAAAAGTAAAATAAAAAGAGATTATTTTTAAAAAAGGACAGACATCCTTCTTTGTTTTGATACCACATTACTATTCTTGCCAATGTTGCACGGCATAACACGATCACGTGATGATAAGTGATAAGTAGGTGATAGATAGGTGCTGTGGTGGTGGTAATGGAAGAGCTGCTGTTCAATGAAAAAGTTAACTTCATATATATATAATAAATATATGAAGCACTTTAGATCAGCCGGTCCGCTTGTGCGTGGGCGTGTTTCTCCAATGGTGCGAAAGAGATGCACGATTTGGGGGTGTATGGTCTAATACCACACACCGGCCCGTACTTTGTGCAACATTGTTTTCGCACCCCCATTTTGCTTTGTGCTTTTTAGCTTTGATTATTTAGTTTATAGTTAATCATGTAGTGTGTATAACTTAAGTGCTTGTATTTAATAGTTCTTTAACTCTGGTTTATGAATTGATAATTTTCATCATTGAATGTAGTAATATATATTTTCTTTTTATATACACCAAGTCTACACTACAATGTGATTAATAAATTGACTGCCAACGATGATGACTGGGGTTGTTTATCAATCTCAAAAACCAAGTATCAGTTCCACTTCATATACAATTTTGCACTTCTTCTTTTTAGTTAAGCTTCAAATTTGCACAGCTACAAAGGTTATAGAAGAACAACGTATATATGAATTGTCAGCCTCTGGGATATGGAAGTGAAAAGAGCTAACTTAATTCAGATACAGCCAACCTGCGGCATAGACTTTTGTTGTTGGCCCTTCTGGGGTTACTCTGCTCTTAAACCATTTTTAATTACGCGATAAAAACGATTATAGTTATAAAGAAACAATTGAGGAAACAAGTGTTTGTGGCCCTCATGAAATAAATTGAGAGTCATTTCCCCTAATTCATGGGATGGCCAACATTTTAGCTTAAGAGTCAAATGTGCTAAACAGAAAATTTAAATAAATGCAGATCCATTTATCTTATGTAAACTTGGCGCTGCAAAGGTATTTTAATCAATCTTTTTTCTTACTGAAAAGAAAATAGTTTTCACATGGTCCATAACCACATCTATACAGTTTGCAAGATTAAACTGGAATTTTTAGAAACGTTTCACATTTAATATGAAATTTTAGTTTTTTAGTCAGCTTGGAAACATTTTGTTTAAAGAGCAACAAATATAATATAGTGAAAAAAATAAGATTTTTTTTTAAAACAATGTGTTGAACATAGTTGGGTTATAAATCTGGAATACTTAAGTGCCACAGAAGTGTTCACATTTTTATAGTTTCAAACAATAAAAGAAAAAGAAAATTGTAGTTTACAGTTTGTTAAGGAAAATGTACCATTTTTTACAAAACTATATAAAGATATTGTGTTTTGGACCTGGTCAAGGGTTAGAGGGAAACGGTGTGAATTGTGTGTTGGTTTATGCATGTGTACTTAGTAAAGTAACAGTTTGCAGAATTCTTTTTGAGAAATTCAACCTTTTGCCATTTTCTTTTATAGAGCATTGTTTGTTTTCAGATATGATTTGCTTTTTTATTAATACATAAGTTTTTGGACACTTTCCGTTTTATGTACAAGTCTTGTAAAGTTTTGAAATAACATTTTGAATGTTATGAAAATATTTAGTTGTAGTTTAAATGCAAAATTGTTATACACCCAACATATAAGTTGCATGGTAGTAATTTTAAGGTTTCACTGTTGACCTCAATGAGTAATTTTTGCTTCTCCTCATCCAGGACAAATTGCCGGGCTTAATGTCTTACGGGTAATCAACGAGCCGACAGCTGCTGCACTCGCTTATGGCATGGACAAATCCGATGACAAAATGTAAGTATCAATATGCCCACAGTGGCTAAGTGCTTATCTTGTAACATACCAGAGGATAAATAATTTAGAAGCACAACACTCGGTATAGATACATTAATTGCTACTTATTCCTAGCGCCATTTTGCTTATCAGTCTTATTAAGAATACGCACCGTCGATCAGCGCACGCGCACATGTGTGTACGCTTTTGCAGCGGTGCGAGAGGGACGCGCGACACCAGCTAGCCGCGGTCACATACCGCTCGCTTTCCTAGAAATCGCGCTACATTTCTTTTATATTAAATAAATGATACAAACATAATCTTAAGTCTCATCACCCAACCAATTCTCTCTAGCTATACCTCTTCAAACTGGAACATAGTAATATCTACTGTTTGGCGGCAGGAATAAAGACTGCGGCAGCAGGAACTTACTAACAATAAATTATAATATTGATACAGATTGTCTAAATCTAAAGTTCATAGCAACCAATTGTATGTAAACATTACTGTGTTTAGGTTGGAAAGAACCCCAGTAAATTTAATTGATAATATAAAATTATACAGTCAGTATATTTATTTTCAATATAATCAATGAAAATGATAAAATGGGTAATGGTATGTTACTTATGATTAAGATGATCAATGATTGGTTTATCTTGTATATTTTTTTTTTCTTTGATTTAATGAATGTTTGGTCCTAGATCTGGCATCAAAAATGTTTTATTGTGCCCACAGTATCGCCGTGTACGATCTCGGCGGCGGTACGTTCGACGTCTCCGTGCTGGAGATACAGAAGGGCGTGTTCGAAGTGAAGTCGACTAACGGTGACACGCTGCTCGGAGGCGAGGACTTCGACAATGTCATCGTCAACTTCCTCGTTGATGAATTCAAACGTGACGTGAGTACATTGATAATAGTTTCTCTCCATCATCATCATCAACCTATAGACGCCCACTGCTGGACAAAGGCCTCCCCCCAGAGATCTCCACTCCAAACGGCTTTGCGCTATCCGCATCTAGCGCAAACAAACTTTCTCTCGAACATATAGAAAAACTATAAATGTTCTTTATTACCAAAGAGCTTTAAACTTGACCTCAAATTCACTTAATGTTTGGTGGCCGAAGGTTGTAAAGCTCTATCAGTATATTCTAGTGGCAGATTAACAATATGGGGGTGGTAGCTAGTCGGGTGGGTTCAAAGAACCTATAACATATTTTATATTTTAGAAGACACAAGCTAACCTGATTACCTATCTGTTACCTGCAATGCTACAGAGGATGTTAAAAGCTAAACAAAAAATCAAAAGATGAAATGAGTGTAATAGGTGGTGAGGCTATTAGTAATCAATTCAAGATGGGAATAGGTAAATGCTTTACTTATGTTATATAATTTTTGCTCTCTGTACAGCATATTGCATGTGATTAAAAGAAAACTCGCACCGTCGATCAGCGCACGCGCCCATGCGCATGCGCTTTTGCAGCGGTGCGAAAGCAACGCGCGACACCAGCTAGCCGCGGTCATATACCGCTCGCTTTCCTAGAAATCGCGCTACATTTAGTATTTAAATATAAATAAAAAAAAGTTATTACAACCACATCAAAAGCCTCCGTGGCTTTATAGTCACTCTGAAGTAAAAATAAATTCAAAGTCTGTAAACCTTTCAGCAAGGACTCGACATCCGCAAAGACGCCATGGCAATGCAGAGACTGAAAGAAGCCGCTGAGAAAGCGAAGATCGAGCTCTCCGGCTCCGTTCAAACAGACATCAACCTGCCGTACCTCACCATGGACTCCTCCGGACCTAAACACATGAACCTCAAGGTAATGTTACAGAATTCATGTACTGCCATAGTTTTATGCAATTTATGTTATACTTTACTAAAGTTTACTCCCGGCTTCATTCCTGTTAGTAGTGTATGTGTTTTTTTTTTTTAACTTATTGCTTTAATTTTTTTAATAATAGTAGTTGTAGTATCACACCACGTAAGAGACATGATTATACTTCCAGGGGATGTTTACCCCAGTGAAAATTAGGATTAAGATAAGTCCTGTCACAGAAGGTATAAACTGTCTCCAGTTTTGAAGCCTGATGGTAGGACTCCCTTTTAGAATCTTTAAATGTCAGTTGTAGTAGGGTCTTTTACCATCCCATGGTACCAAAAAAGGGTGTCTCATTTACCCCCCATAACAGCTATCTGCTTCAAATAGTCGTAAAACTAGAATAGGTTTAATAGATTTTGACTATGTATTCCATTTTAATATTCATGTACCTCATTTTAGAGCTTTAAGCACTTTATAGAAAATTCTAGCAAAAATAAATTGTTTGAATTAAATTTGTAAGTGCAAAATAATATACAATACAAAACCACCTATATCTCCATTTAATAGGCAGAAATGGGTCAAAAGAATATTGTTACAAATACATATATAGTATATATATCATGAAATTGTAAAAAAGGTCCCCACCACCAACCTAACTCCACAAGTAAGTTGTTAACCAAAATATATTTTCTCAGATGACACGATCCAAACTGGAGTCTTTAGTTGGTGACCTGATCAAACGCACAGTAGCGCCGTGCCAGCGCGCTCTGCAGGACGCCGAGGTGCAGAGGTCCGACATTGGGGAGGTGTTGCTCGTTGGTGGAATGACCAGGATGCCTAAGGTAATGCTTTATTATTTAATTAAAAAAAAAACAATGATACCTAATTTTTGTCACTCGCGAAATTTTTAGATGATAACCAAGTATGGTAAGCTGGGTATCTATGAGGTCCAGGGTTTAAATTTGAAGCCATAAGGACTTGAATGACTATCTGAACCATCCAGGCTGTCTACAAGTATCATATTGTACATTAAACTTATTTAGTTAATTATTCGTTATAAATAATTAAATAACAAAATAATTGAACAAACATTAAATAGTTGATAGTATGGTGGTGAATATAACTTGCACCGTTGCACAAGCCAATGACAGTCTCAATGACTGTCTGGGCCGTCGTTACTGACCGGTGCTAGATTGAAATGGGGTCATATTCCCCGACTATGTTTATTCATTTTCGGGTTATAATCTCACAGACAGTTTTAATTTTCACAATCATCACCTACACACATAGTTATGCTAGAATTGTGAAAAAAATGTATGCGTTCTGTAGGTGCAACAAACTGTCCAAGAGATCTTTGGTCGCGCACCGTCCCGTGCGGTTAACCCCGACGAGGCAGTCGCGGTGGGCGCTGCCGTCCAGGGCGGTGTCCTCGCCGGCGATGTGACCGACATCCTCCTCCTCGACGTCACACCGCTGTCCCTCGGCATCGAGACGCTGGGCGGA
Organism: Byasa hedistus; assembly: GCA_029286795.1. Taxonomy (NCBI): domain Eukaryota; kingdom Metazoa; phylum Arthropoda; class Insecta; order Lepidoptera; family Papilionidae; genus Byasa; species Byasa hedistus. The sequence goes on from JAGSMW010000039.1 coordinate 1,461,609, forward strand.
GTCTTCACTAAACTGATCACTAGAAACACCACCATTCCAACGAAGAAGAGTCAAGTATTCTCAACTGGTAAGTAAACTTAACATTTATAAATTTAACACTTCTCGTTTCTATTTCACAGATTAAAAAGTAGTCTATTGTTCTTTCTTTTTTAGCTATAATGCTTAATGGAGGTGGATTGTGAAGCAAGCTTGTTTAGAATACTCAGTCTAACATAAATTGGCAGCTGCAGATTTGCAATATCGAAGAGATATCTTCATATTGTAAATCTGTGCCTAACTTTAAAAAACCTGGCTTGATCAAACCACGATGTTACAAGGCAAGCACTTAGCTTCTGCCTTAGCAAGTCGTCACTGGCTTTCCAGTGTTGTGACTTTTCTAGATAGAATATGCACAAATCTAAGCCGTGCGACTTTCGTAATCGTGTGGTAAAGCTGAGTGCTATAGTAAAGTGATTGTCGCGCGAACCGCTACGCGCCGCTGCCGTCGCGGTACGATACGCTGTCCAACATTTTATTTCTTTATTGTATTTTATATGCAAAGATTACATAACTTTACTAACCCACCCCTCCTCTCGCCCGTTACAGCTGCCGACGGACAGACCCAAGTGGAGATCAAAGTGCACCAGGGCGAGCGTGAGATGGCCACCGACAACAAACTTTTGGGGCAGTTCTCTCTTGTGGGCATACCGCCGGCCCCGCGAGGAGTACCGCAGATCGAAGTCACCTTCGACATTGACGCGAACGGCATTGTCCACGTCTCGGCGAGGGATAAGGGCACTGGCAAGGAGCAGCAGAGTGAGTCTTCTAGATTGTTCTAACAGCTACATGTATTTCGATAGTTTTGTCTTTATTGAGATGTAGCTACAATACTACCAGGATTTTCTCCAGATGGTAAGAGGTACATACTCCTATCTTTAACAATATTACTGTAATTAAAATATTTACACTACTTCTTCAACTATTCAGTTAATGAAAATGATAAACTTAATCATTTTATAGATGAAGTTATTTTCCTCATCACTGCAATCTTTTTTGAACGTCATTGCACTTAGAAATAAATGGGATAAAGAGACTTAACAGACAGACAAAAGACGTAGAGCGCAGTTTAGGGGAGTGCAGACATTCTACCTTACGCTACTTTTTATAGGTTGACGTATCACTAACGATGAAGTGAACATGTCAATGTATTATAAAAAAAAATCGCAATTCTTTAAGCGGCTTGCTTGTAATCAGGATACGCTGTGGTTTTAAATACAATGTAAACGTTTTACTAACAGTCGTGATCCAGTCATCGGGCGGTCTATCCAAGGACGAGATCGAGAACATGGTAAAAGCGGCGGAGCAATTCGCGGCGACCGACAAGCAGAGGAGGGAGCGGGTGGAGGTGTCCAACCAGGCCGAGGGTGTCCTGCACGACACGGAGACAAAGATGGACGAGTACAAAGCCCAATTACCACAGGAGGAGGTGATTATACTTTTACATCTCTTGCACCACTACAGTTATATGGTCACATAAAAATGATGCTGTTCTTTTCATGGTTTAATACCCAAAAGCCAACTTGAAACATGATAGAAAGGTATAGTGCCAGATGACGAATGTCGAAAGCAGAGAAAAGGAGGGAAAGAGATCTCTTTCTGTAGAGTAGATCTAGTGGTTATGTGATACCTCCGAGCGGTAGTGTGCATTATATATGAAAAACTCCAGCTAGCATTACTCGAGCTGATGTGAACATAATCATAATTAGTAAATGATAATATAGCTTCTGCTCTGTGTGCGTATTTTTGTGTCTCATTAGATATTGTTAGGAAATAGAGATAATAGAAGTACAAAAGTATATTTATGACGTTTTCACTTCCATTGTTGTTACCTAACTAAATATAATGATCATATTCTGTTTGAAGGCAGTTGTAGCTAGTTAATTTACTGGAGATTAGAAAGCTATCTTTTGTTTCAAAGCTACATGCACACATATAAGCCGCGTGACTTTCGTAGTCGTGTGGTAAATGTTAAGTGCAATAGTAAAGAGATTGTCGCGCGAACCGCTACGCGCCGCTGCCGTCGCGGTACGATACGCTGTCCAACATTTTGTTTTTATAATCATTCACCATTCGCTTCGAGTATAAATACATCACTTCAAAAATACTCATTGGTTTGCAGTGTGACAAGTTGCGTGAGGAGATCGTCAAGCTCCGCGACCTGCTAGCTAAGAAAGACTCCGTGGACCCGGAGGAGATCCGCACAGCGACTGGACAGTTGCAACAAGCCAGCCTGAAACTCTTCGAGCAGGCATACAAGAAGGTTAGTATGTTTTAGTCTACATCACTGGATTGCATCAGCATGAAAGAGCTTAAAGAGACTTAAATACTCCATAATGCTTGTAACTTTTAAACCGGAAGAGCTACATGGATACTCTTTTATGATAAGGAGATGAGAGATCCAAAATAGTCTATAGCTATTCCTATTACAAGTATATGAAAGGTTAAAGCTGCACTGTGGAGTAGTAGAGGTACAAAAAGAAAACTTTCACTGATAATCGAATTCATGATGTCTGTGTCCAAAGCATAAATAGCTCCTAAACCATTCCAGCACATTCTATTCTTATAACCTAATAGAGAGCCGGATAATAAGAGTGCGCGTGCGCCGGTTTCAGGTTTGTTTGGGTAGGTTATTAGAATAGAAGAGAATATACTTGAAAAGTAATACCTTAATTATGATGCGACGAGCTTAATGTGGTCTTTGAGTATCCTTATTGCTTACGAGCAAGAGTACACTCAATTTCAAGTGAACATTTGCTGATTTCACAGTATTGTGATTATTTAAACTGAAAACAAAAATTGTTGTGTACAGTAAATTTTACAAGACATGCACATTTTTGAGCCAGGTGCAACTCCTCTCAGGTGCAGTTGGTCAAGCAATTGTGCTATATGAAATAGAAACCGGCTATTGTCCTGTTACTTATACGGTAGTTGGGATGATAGTGGGCTCGGACAAAACTAAAAACTTACTACTAATTATTTTCAATTACTCTGGTAATGTGTCAGTTCGTAAAGTCTCATTACACCAGTAATCTCACTGGCTACTCGTTACTTACATTAATGCGTTTAAATTCCGGCAGATGGCAGCCGAGCGTGAGGGCCAACAGCAGCAGCAGACGGAGCCATCGCAGGAAGACAAAAAGGAAGAGAAGAAGAACTAAGCACAAACACGCAAGAGAATTTTCTGTCCCATTGTATATAGCCAGGTGTTTCCTTTTATGGTTGTGATATTATCAGTTTCCAGTAAGACCTGGCTTACTGGTGTATATTTACCATATATTTACAAAACCAATGGAAACTTAAACTGCTCGTCACAAATTTGCATCTTTAACCGCTCAAGGAACTTTCCTTTGAAACATCTTATATGATCAGATAACATGGAGATCTCCAGTTCTTTGAAGCCAAGCTCATCTGACACCGTAACAGCAGTGAGTTAGGGTCTATCTATCATGTTTCCATTATATATACAAAGATGAGTAAAACTTGGAAGAGAGTTGTAATTTGTATTGCCAGTATGTAATAATTTGGAAACTGATGTATGGGAACCGACCGAGCTCAGTATTGCAACTGTTATTTACAGACGTAACACTCATAATTGAGTGAAGGCACTTTAGCTATTTATTTAATATATATAATAATTACCGGACATTCTATATGACATTGTATTTATTGTACTAGTGTATAAATTCGAAGGTGTCACAACCATAAAAGGTATAGACACGCTCAGGAGAATCGTGTTGCTTTAAATACCAAATGTTAGAAGTTGAAATTTTTTTTTAATGATCGTTTTTGTCAATTGTTTGGGCAATGGAATCGTGGACATAGAGCCCCACACGCCTCTTGCCAGACACGGCTAAAGGAACTTATATACAGCCACGTGTGTCACATAATCTATCAAATGTGAGTAGATGTTTTTATGTTCCTTTTCACAATTATGGAGACAAAAGAATTGAACTGTACAGCCACATTTTATACAATCTATCAAATGTAAGCGTGTGTTCGTTATTTTGCTAAACATACCGCTCAAGGAACTGCTGTAGAGCCACATGTGTCATATTATCTATCGAATGTGAGTGGATGTTTTTTAATAACCGTTCTTTTCGCCAAATTTGAGAACAAAGGTACTGTGCTGTAAAGCCACATTTCACACAATCTATCAAATGCAAGCGTATTTTTTTTTTGTCAAACGTTGGCAAAGGGATTGTGGTTCTATAGCCACATAACTTACAGAATCTAACATGAGCATGATATTTATTTTTAATTTCTCTAAAAAGGTAACGGTTCAACATGATACAGGCTGGTCCGGATAATGTATTTTTTCTTTTACAACACAAAATGATAAAGCCGTTGTTGTTTCCAATGATTATATTGATTTAGGTTAATTGCGGATGGTTTATATGTGGTCCAGGTGTTTATGTTTATTGGACTGGTTTACAAACTACATAATGGTAATGTAATATATTTTTTAATGCGGATGTGTGAATGGGCTGGGGTGTTGTGCCTCTGTCGGCTGCCATTTGTATGAAAGAAGGGATAATTGCTTCGTGAACTTTAACAGGCCTCCACTCGGTGTCTGATGCTACTGCACTGATATTTGATGAAGTCTCTTCACTTAAACTAAGTACACTAGAAGGAATTGTTTTGTTTTGCATTTCTCCATCAAACTTTTATACAAGTAAAGAGAAAGTATATTTGGATTATAAATATGTTATCCATAATATCAATCATATATTTATAAAAGTAATGTATATTTTAGTCTAAAATGTAGAAACTCCTTTAAATCATAGCTATCATAAAAACTAGATGTTTAAAAAAATCTATATTTTCATTAATACAGAGGCAGAAGCACCCACGGAGATATTGCAATGTTTTTTTTTTGTTAATATCTATGAATTATCACTTATGTAGAGATTGAGTTCGGGCGCTTTGTTTCTTACAAACACTGAAATTTTATAAATAATGTTTTTTTTATATATTTATGTCCACTTCTATCTCTTTGCTTAGATCAAAGTTTGATCTTGAGCTTCCCGGTGAAGGTTCTAACATGTTGAACAAGCTCGTTATATATATGCTTGGCTAGAAATAACATTATCTCAAGAATACTCTTGAGTAATTAACAGTAATAACAATTAATTTTGTTTATTACTCAATATTGTTGAGGAAGATAGAAGCATTTACCTGCCAACCGATATATGTTCAAATTTCAAATTTAAAAATACAATAACCATTTAAATGAGAACACATTAACAAATTAAAATATTATAGATTGAAACTAGCAACACTCGATAGTGGCGTTAGTGATGCTGAGCCAAATGTATATTAGACTTTTGTTGCCATTTACAAAATTTATTGTGAGAGCCAAAGCGCGCGATTGTTGAATGTAGTGAGTTTTTAGTGTTAGTTGGTGTGTGTGCTCGTCGGCGGGATGCGGCCAAGTGTGTGCCTGATTTAGTTAGAAATACATTATTACAACAATTGTATAAGAGTTTTATTTTTCCACTTCGCATCCGGTGTTTCGCATGGTTCGCTGTAAGATTTGATTTACTGCGGTAATTAGACTTAACATCTCGAGGCGACGGGCGCAATGTGGTGCAGTGTATACCATCTTCAACACAAATCTATATGGCCAGGTTTACTAAACTGAACACGTTGAAATTAATGTTGAGCGTTGTAGACCAAAAGACAATTTAACAAGGCTATACAGAAATTGTACGTAAAGTACAATAAATCATTCTTTGATCACAATTCTAATTAATAATCAATGAAACAAATATGTATAAAAAGATATAAACTTTATTTGGAAACAAACTTACCGTTTTAAAACAAATACTTAAATCTAGACCGTCTCTACGGATGTAAAATAAAAAATTCAAGTTACGCATAATAGCTAACATAATGAGTTATTCTCTACAGCAGCTAGCTTTTTTTATTGTTATGAAAGAGTTTGAGAGTAGACAATCTGCGCTTTCATGGACCAAGTATCTGGTGAAGGTCACACAATGTAAGAAGAGCAGGATGGTAGGTGTAGATGCCTATAACTGCTTTTGTGCGTGAATTTTCCAAAGCTCTTCATCCGTTCACTACGAGATGACTAGCCGCTGAACTATCATCAGAGAATATGCGCGCTCAACGCAAAGCTCAAACTCTAGAGTACTTAATAAGAACATAAAAAATTGTCCGTACATTTACGTTTAAAGAAATTAATGTTGTTTTCGTTAAAATTGTTTCAAAGGCAACAAACCACGGCTACGTTAAAAATTTTCTTTCATAACTGACAAAAAACAAAGGACACACTGCGCATCCATTCGTGTGATTTATTAAAATAAAACTTATTTTCATAAACTAATATTATTTTCAATCTCTAGTTGAAGCAATATATACTAAAGTATTTTTTTTTTATTCTATCAGTTGCACTGTGTTAAATTAAATTCTAGTTCAATTCATTTAAAGATCTGTGCGATTTATCGAAACAAGATGGCGGCTAATGACAGCTATTATAATTAAGCGAATTATTATAATATTATATACGGCCAACCTCCAGTAATGGAGAGGCACTTTAAGAAGAAGATAATTAAGCGCCGGGCTCGGTCGCATACATCAGCGGCTTTGACTGCGGATCGTCGTAGTGGTCGTTTGCATGGCAGTTATAAAGAGCACTGATGGCGACCAACAGCATGCTGAGACAGATGGCAGTCACGAACAGCGCTGCGAGGATTGGAGTGTTAAAGTAAGGGCCGCAGTGAACCGACGCACCAAAGCAATGAGAACCGGACCCCGACGGTGTCGTGGGCGGCTCCCCCAGCGGGTAATCATCGAACATGACATCCGCCGGCCAGTCGTAGAAAGACCGGCCCGCTCGCCGAAACGGTTGGATCTAGGAAACAAATTTAGTAACACTAAATACAAACCTTTATCTAAACTAAGTAAACAATCATTATTAACCAAGAACAATCCAGAACCAGAGAAGACTAAATTAAATTCTATTCAAACGTTAATGAGCTTCACCATCATCGTAACTGTAGTTTGGCGATCAGATCGAGGAGAACTGTACAAAGATACTGTACTATACTTAAAATTCAATTGTAACTATAAACTGTGGTAAACTGCACGTTATTATATAATTAATTCGGGGTCCGCAGTTAAAAATGGTTCAAAGTTTAAATAAAAAAAATTAACCTGATAGTGAGATATGGTGACGGCGCTACCGTCGCGCATGTTGATGATAACCAGGGGCTCGCTGCAGACGTAAGAGAATTCCCAAGGGGCGCCTACACCCATGGAAGACCGCCCCACCTCCTCTCCGCCTTCCAGTAAGCCGATATTCTCTATAAAAACAATGGCAACGCCTAACAATCCACAGATTACATAATCTCGTTTATTTAGTCTCATGTTTGCTATTTCCTTCTTTGCCCCCGTTGGGCAGCGCTAAACACTTGCTTTATAAGACAAAGGTATCCTAATTCAATCTAGGATCTCCAGTAAGGTTTTTTAGAATCCACCTAGTTAACTGATTACTCTCATATTGTTAATCTGACGCCATAGCAGTCGAGTCGAGACATATGAGCGCGCTTTAAACAATTTTGATTTTTGATGGACACATTTCCCAGAAACACTAAATTACAAAATAATTATGCTATGCGCAATAAAGTTCTTTTTTTTTTGTACTATTATGCGACGAGACGAGCAAGACGTTCACCTGATGGTAAGTGATACGCTTGCCCATGACAACGTGGTGGTAGTTAAGATGGTACACACTGCACCACATTGCGCTCGTCGCCTGACATAAGGTATCAAGTCTCGTTACCCCAGTAATTACACTAGCTACAGCAAACTTAAGCAATAAGAACAACAGCAGCAACATTAAAGCACTGACATATAATAAATTTAAAAGCTCTTGACCAAGTGGATATTAGATAATACTTTTTATAGCTTTGAAGATTTCTTTATTATTTAGTGACTAATTAAATACATGTTTCCGATTTTTTATATTCCTTATTGTTTAAGGATAAATCAATGTATAAATTATTTATTCTATTATTTCGCTTTTTTTATTTGTAACATTGTCGAGTTTTATTTTGATTCTGTTTTATTAGTACACTATTGGTGTACATACTTTATATATAAAATTTGCTTGCTGTTATAAACGGTTATGTGGGTAGATGAAATAAAGAATTTACTTACCTCTCTTTAGCCTCAATGTCACTTACCATTTTAAATTAGGGTCAGACTCGTAGATAAAAAAAAATCATTGGTTTAATAATGTACTAACCAATAGTCCACCCGTCCTTCTCGAAAGCGAAATTGAACTCGAGTTCGAAATCCGTGTACGCGACTTTGGTGGTCAGGTGTCGTCGGAACAGTCGCTCCTCCGCCACAACCGGGATCTGGCTGAACATGGCCTGACGGCTGGGGCTCGATGAGTATACTCCTACATACAAAAGCGTATTAATTAATAAACAAAATAACTGCATGCCATTTTAAAAACACTACATAAGGCAGATATTGTCTATGGCCATTTTCTGACATTCATAATATATTTAACTCCTTACAACTAAAGAATCATCGCCGAGGAAATATTAAACGAAACGTAAAAAGATTTCGTTTTTATTCATTACAACTGTGTGTTTCAGCTGAAAACTAAAACGGAAACTGTAGCAATTATAATCAAGTGATATACCTGCGCGGCTCAAGGCAATGAAATATATGCATTATTAACACCAGTGGTAGGTTTCTATCTGGGCCTGAGGCTGATACCGTCTAGTCATAATCAGGAGAACGAATCGTGACTTCGTCAAAGAAAAAGAATATAGATAATGTATAAACGCTCACCAACAAAACGAAATAAGGCATCGTTACTATCTACAGTAACGCCGCGATCTAAACCAATGATGTTCCTTTTCATTGGTGCATAATCAATGTTCTTCACCACAATCGGATTGTATCTGCCCGTGTAGAACGCAAGCACAGCACCAAGCGTCAGTTTCCTCATCGACTGGTATATCTCCTGCATTAGCTGATCGTGTCTCCTCAGCGATTCCACCCTGCTCTCGTTGAGTCTGCTCGTGAAGTATATATAATAATGTCCGTAGTGGGTTTCGTACATTTTCACATATTCCTGGGCGGTTACGTAGAAAACGTTCAGATTGTGCAATTCGAAAATTTTTCGTAATGTCCTGTAAGGATCCTGTACGACAGGAAAATATTTCGCCTGATCCTGCGAAAGTCTCTGCCGAAGATGATAAAATGCTGTACCTTTTAAATCTTTCGCGCTGATATCCTCAGCGCAAAACGACTCTTCGATGAAGTTGATGACGACTTTGCTGTTCTTAACTGTTTCCTGAACAATATCTATGAAGAAATCCTCGGTCAATTTTGATAACGGATTTGATTCTATCTTCATATGATTCATGACTTTATCGAAATCAATCAAAAATACCGGTACTCCTGCATCTCCTTCGCAGGAACATATGAATACGTTTATTATTAAAAAATAATGGACACGCATTTTCCTGGCTACAAACTTGAAATTGCTTCTGACGTTCTAATTTCTAGATGAAATTTTGACGTAATTGTTCTTTTCAATTAATTAAATTCTTTTTAAAATTTGGTGAAATTTGGATTTTTGTATGTATTAAAACATTTATTGCCATAACATACAAAAGTATTACATAAACTTGAATTTATTATTATTATATAGATTTTTATTAGTTTTGATACCTATTTCATAAATGCCTTTTGAGTTGTAAGAAACTACATCAAAATCTTTATAACAGTGACTCACAGCGGATAAACATATATGAAACGTTAATTTGGGAAATGAACTTTTATTTTTTGTTAAATAATTTATATGTAATAATCACTAAATACATAATCAAACTACACAAGCTAATCTTTCAAAAACTATAATGGTTTTGCTTACATATGAAGATAAATTATTATACATTAAAACATACAAAAATATCTGAACGTATAACAGTAATATTTAGAAATTTATTTAATTGTATTATGTGCATTTTTCGTAATTTATATGATTAAATAATATATAATTTTTAGTTTAATTTTTCTTAATATATCTGGCAATTTTGTATTAACCATAGACAAGCAAGCGTCAAACTAATCATATGATCACTATTCACATGACCGATGGTCAGTCATCATCGTCCATTTTACGTCGTTTTATGACATATTTTGGGCTAAAAATTATACTTTTAGTCCGCATACGTCCATTAGTGGTAGTGTAAAAATTCATTGAAAATGGCGTACAGCCGTCTAGTGCTCCCCCTTTTAGTGTTAAGTGTGGTCCAAAGTTACGCATACTACGTACCAGTGTTTCTATGGGGAGATTTGGCCAAGATATCGTTAAAATCTAACCCATTGAGTGGGATAACAGGAAAAGAATTCGTCACTACTCTCAAAGATGAGCTGATAGATGATCCTTTCACGGTCGTTTTCATAGAAGAGACGCTGTCCGTAGAAGATTTTTCACTAAAATCATCAGACGGTGAAACACCGTTTCCGTATTTGCGCGCGAACCTCGGTGAGTCGATATATTTACCATCAGTATGGAAAGCGCTCGACGCCATCAACAGCTTCGCTGATTCCGATAAGAAAGATCACGTCAAGTTGACCGAAAACGGGCTATCCGCTGAAATCGAACCGGAGAGCAGCAAATTCCTTTTCATCCACCTTAAAGATGCTAAGGAGAAGGACACTAGGGCTGATCTGCTTCGTCGCCACAACGATTTCATGGAGGACATGTTCACGAAACTCCGCCATCGTTACGGCCAGGTTGTCGCCGTGTACACAGCACACCAACCTTCGTGGACCATCCCGGAGACAGTGCGTATCCGACGCCAGGCGAGCGAAGGCATCCAGGACTATAAACTGAACGGCCTCCGGCTGTACGTCAGTGAGTTGATGCTTAGTCATAGCAACACGACTGTCTGGTTGGACAACATGGAGGGCTCCACCACTGACTTCAACGGCACATTTATGAGCACCAACATGAAATTCGGCCCTGACAACTTGCAGTTGAACTTTATTATGAATGGCGGCTATTGGTTCTTTGGTGAGTTATTTTCATTAACTATTTTCTTTATAACATTACAAATTAAATTCCATTAATCATATCCATCAGGGTTGTAGGTTAAACTGAAAGTCACCTCAATTAAAATGAACTCCTTTTCTCCATCCTGTTCAATTACGATGTGGGTGTCTTCAAAAGAAGAGTAAATAGGCTGTTGCAAGGTTAATGCGCTTTACCACCACGGTTCACATCACAACTTAACATCAGGTGGGATAGTGGTCAAGTATTAACCTATTTTCTATAAAAAAAAACTACTTATATGGTGGATATGAATATCCATTTTTAATAATTCATAACTACAATTTTATTTAAAATTTTACATCTACAGTATATGTATATATTTGGCTAAAACATCAATGTCATGAAATGTTTTTATATCATGAGGGGACAGTGAAGCATTTACATCCAGAATACTCTCGCTTTCAAACAGCCTCCACTCATCAACGCTGTTAAGGCGGCAGATTTATAATAAACAGTTATTAGTAATTGAGAAATCTCTACTACCGACCCGAAACAAACCTTAGATATTTGTTACTATATGTATTAATAAGGCTGATTTAAGTAACACATAAAACTTTCTTAAAGATCCTCTCTTCTACAAAGAACCTAGTATGTGACTAAGACACTCGGCTTACTTTAGTCTCACTAAAACTAAATTTTATAGATTTTATTTAATCACGACATATAGTCCACTTGGCAACAGTCCTAGTCACGGGAGGACTGGGATGATAGATAAACCGATGTCCCTACTATCACTGGAAACATCAATTGTCTGTGGTCTGATCTACTCAGAATGAGCTAACTATGTTTTTAAGTCTTCTAGTGGTGTGTTCGGGATTTGGTTTAACTTTATTTACAAGGTCATCCTAAGCGGGTGGTAAACCCAACCTTCTCTTGAAATTAAGATGTTGGCTCATACTATATCCCAAGAACTAAAGACCCCGCAAGAGAAATTTGGCTTTGCTCTAGTATGGTAGTAGCTCTCCGGTTGTATGATAAATCTGTTGTTCAAAATCGTATTTCTTCATGACTGAGGGTAGTGGTCATCATGTTTTTATTGAAACACGACGACTCTCTTGGCAGTTATAATGGAGTAGTTTGCTATTGCCTTCTCCATTTCACATACTAGTCTGACCACTGATGGTCATGACAGAGATATACAGGTTTCCTTACGATGGCTTCCTTCACCGTCAAAGCACGTGATATTAGTTGGTGTTTTATGCTAACTGCACATAAATTGAAAAATTCATTGGTGCAAGCCGGATTCGAACCCGGTACCTTCGCAGTGGAAGACCGGCGTTCAAACCACTAGGCTATCACGGCTTAAATCTGTTGTAGTCTTCATTAAATAGTTTTATGTAAAATGTCGTCCTGTTATAATTACCATTTACATCAGTAACCTTCGATGAATGGAGCAGTTAGGTCCGGTGACTGTAGAAAGTTAGCAATGATCTGGTGATTGAGACTGGGCGATATCCATGATGATGAATCATTGAGTTTTTATCGAAATTAAGTTATAAGCCATTGTGATAGAACATTGTATTTATGAGGACTTCGATTGGATTCCGGAGACAAATGTGACACAGGAATCAAAGCAAGCCCCTAACCTCTGTACCATGTAGAAGCTTAAGTTATTACTTGACTAGCTGTTACCCGCTACTTTGTCACATAAGAAAAATATACAATGTATATATACAACTTCTCTATTAGAATCGAATATTGTTAAATTTTATCATTGGTTTTTATTTTATTTGTTTTGAGAGATTTGGTTTTGTTCTTTTTTAAAGTAGCCTAAGTTGCTCCCTGTTACATGAGCTATCTGCATGTGAAAGTCCCATCAAAATAGGTCCAGCCGTTTCAGAGATTAGCCAAAACAAACGGACAGATAGTCAAAGATAATAACAGTTTCATTAATAAATCATCTTCTTCCAGACGCTGTGGTGTTGACCAGGGAGAACATGACCAGGACGCTGTATCCAGAGGTTGGTGTTTACGCGCTGGACGGCTTCTCTTACCGCTGCGCGCAGAACGTCTCGTTCACCAACATCAATGATATGTCACCGTACACCGTCACCTTCAGCGACATGAAGGTGAGTGATTCTCGTTTCCAATAGACTTGTGGCTGTGAATAGGACCCAGTTAGGTAAGGATGACTGGAATTATCAGTCATCATTATTTTCTAGTTTTATTTAGTATGTAGTTTATACTCCAGGTGCTTATTACTGGTGGTAGGTCTCTGTTGCCGGAGACAATCTGGGTACCACCGCAGCTCCTATTTCAACCCACAAATAGTAGACAAACATTACTGTGTTCCGGTTTGAAGGGCGCTGTAGCTAGTGTAATTACTGGGGTGACGAGACAACACCTTTGTCTTACGACGAGCGCAATGTGGTGCAGTGTGTACCATCTTAACTAGCGCTGCGTTGTTAACAAGCGTATCACTTACCATCAGGTGAACGTCTTACTCGTCTCGTCGCATAGTAGTATAAAAAAAAAGGTGCTCTACATATTTTTTTTATTTTTTTTAGTATGTATATGTCATAGTTTTATTTAATATGTACTTTAGTAGTATGTGTGCACCGAATTTACTTTGACTAATAAAAAAAATTCCAAAAAAAGTCTTACTAAATCAAATTTCTAATACAATAAGTAATGCCTTTCCATTTAATATCTTATTTGTAATTTGTGTGTGCATAAATAAATTAAGGTCTCGTTACCCCAGTAATTTCATCAGCAACAGTAATATACACTACTATTAGGTAGAAATGGTTCACTGGTACCTAGACAAGGTGGAAAAATGTAGTGTCCAGAGACATGCAGTGCCAAGTGAGTGACGACGATGTCGAGGACAGGGCGAAGTGGAGAAGAAAAGTAAAGAAAGCTGACCCCACCACCATATGGGATAATAGCTAGGAAGAGAGACCCACCATGATCACGACAAAATGAAAAAGAGCCAATTCTTTGATATTTAATGTTACTTCTCTAAGTGAAGTGCTTAAGTAATACTTGGATTGAGTGGGGTGGGTTATCGGCGGCAGACGGTCTGGCGCCGCCGCTGGGAGCCGGATCGATGGCCGGTTCTCCGCGGCGCCAGTGTGCCGCTAGGGTGACAACATTCAGTCCCATTCCACCGGAAACCGCATAATGTCCTAATTTACAACTATACACATAAACAGCTCATTACTCCTATTTCTGGGACTATACCAGTTGGTTAAACAAGATCTTATGTTCTAATACAAAAAAGTAATTTTTTAAGTAATTAAAAAAAACATTATTATGTTTAAACTTTTGGTTTTTAAGTGTTAGATATTGAGAGAAATAATTGTATTTACCGACATTTTGTTAGTAAAATAGTAGTAGGTGTATTGATTGAAAGTGAAAAAGGGAGGGGATGCCGTAATGTCGTTTCGCTATAAATAGCGGATGACTGTGATTCTCGCAACATTCGTGTTTGGGCATTGTGCGAGCTCTGACTGGTGACGTGTGAATGTGGGAGGTATGGCTGATTTAATTTATATTTGAATTGATTGTGTTTATTTATTTATTTATTTAATTAGGTTCTCCAACAGTACACACATAATAACATTAGTACAGAAAAATTTACACACAGCTTAATATCTGATGTGTGTACCAGTTAATGGAGTACACAACATTCACAATGCTTGCATTATTATTAAATTATAAACTAAATTAAAAATAAAAAATTTCTTAAAGATAAAAAAGAAAAACTTAAGAAAAATAGGTAAACAATTAAAATAAAAAGAAAAATATAACAAAGAAACAATTTTGTAAATACATTTAAGTAGTAATGAGTACATTATTATAATGCTAAATGCTAGGCTTACATTTTAAATAGGTACATGTTACAGTTATTGCGCGGAGTAGAGACAATGGCTTTATTCGAGATACTTTAATATTTTGTTCTTGTAATTATCTGGAGGATCGTGAAATATGTCGATATGCGGATCATCTTTGCAAACTGAATTATATGTAACGCACATTCTGGATATGGGCGCCTGAGAACCTAGATTGGGTTAGACGGTGGAGGACAAAAAGTGTTTGTTACCGGCCGGGTGGGTTATCTGGCGGCAGCGTCTGGCGCCGCCGCTGGGAGCCGGATCGATGGCCGGCTCTCCGCGGCGCCAGTGTGCCGCTAGGGTGACAACATTGTCCCATTCCACCGGAAACCGCATAATGTCCTAATTTACAACTATACACATAAACAGCTCATTACTCCTATTTCTGGGACTATACCAGTTGGTTAAACAAGATCTTATGTTCTAATACAAGAAAGTAATTTTTTAAGTAAATAAAAAAAACATTATTATGTTTAAACTTTTGGTTTTTAAGCGTTAGATATTGAGAGAAATAATTGTATTTACCGACATTTTGTTAGTAAAATAGTAGTAGGTGTATTGATTGAAAGTGAAAAAGGGAGGGGATGCCGTAATGTCGTTTCGCTATAAATAGCGGATGACTGTGATTCTCGCAACATTCGTGTTTGGGCATTGTGCGAGCTCTGACTGGTGACGTGTGAATGTGAGAGGCTGATTTAATTTATATTTGAATTGATTGTGTTTATTTATTTATTTATTTATTTAATTAGGTTCTCCAACAGTACACACATAATAACATTAGTACAGAAAAATTTACACACAGCTTAATATCTGATGTGTGTACCAGTTAATGGAGTACACAACATTCACAATGCATGCATTATTATTAAATTATAAACTAAATTAAAAATTTAAAATTTCTTAAAGATAAAAAAGAAAAACTTAAGAAAAATAGGTAAACAATTAAAAGAAAAAGAAAAATATAACAAAGAAACAATTTTGTAAATACATTTAAGTAGTAATGAGTACATTATTATAATGCTAAATGCTAGGCTTACATTTTAAATAGGTACATGTTACAGTTATTGCGCGGAGTAGAGACAATGGCTTTATTCGAGATACTTTAATATTTTGTTCTTGTAATTATCTGGAGGATCGTGAAATATGTCGATATGCGGATCATCTTTGCAAACTGAATTATATGTAACGCACATTCTGGATATGGGCGCCTGAGAACCTAGATTGGTTCTAGACGGTGGAGGACAAAAAGTGTTTGTTACCGGGTATCTAGGTGTTTTAAACGGAACTGAAATATTTATATTAGATAGTAACAAATTTCTAATATAAGGTTACTTAACACGTGTTGTGTGAACATCTGAACTTAAACCACACATCACAACGCGAGTTTAGTCTATATTGAAATGATATTATTAATAAATACAATATATTATAAATGATATATTAATTATGTAATAATGCGAATCAGAATTTAACTTAAATATAAATTCTTCTCTAGAACCATCTACACAACTAAATAATATTGTAGTGACTGTTTGTAATATTTAAATAACCGGTTTTTTATTAGTGCATTCCGATGTATACACGATACATGTACCGAAACCGAATTTTTTAAATTTTTTGTCTGTTTGTTCCGGCTAATTTCTGAAACGGCTCGACCGATTTTGACGGGACTTTCACTGGCAGATAGCTAATGTAATGAGGAATAACCTAGGCTAGGCTTTTTTTAATAATTAATAATCAACAAGGCCGCGCGAAATGCGCTACAGTTTTATTTGTGGTAATTTTGTAATTAATTTCTCATATTCAATTAGAACAATGAAAATTGTAACATAATTATATGTATTACAATTTTTAGTTGTTGCACAAATTTTTTTTAACGTGAATTTTAACATTTTTTTTTTAATCATGGCAACTTTCGACCCTCGCGAACATTCCATATTATACATATTAATTATTTATGTATATTTATGTTTATGTATGTGTATATATATAAGTATATTAATATAAATACTTGCATATTTTATGTATGTATTTATATGTATGTGTATGTATGTATATATTAGTATATCTCTTTATATCATTATTAATTTTAAAAAAAAAAAACAAAACGTCTTTTGTGCCCTCCCCTACCACTGCATTTCCCCACTGCCGAGGTTGACTGCGAGAGAATGCCCTATGGTATAAGTCCGCCTTTTTGTACATTATTTATTTATGTGTGCAAACAAAATTTTAAATAAATAATCATTCCAGCACTGGCGTCTGGCTTCGAATTCCTGAACATGGTCACCCATTTATATAAACATCATCTAGATTACGTTTGCGTGTGAAATTATTATTTATTCGGCGCTGAAACGCTAAATGTAAATTAAATAATATGATAATGTTTATTACTTTTAACATGAACACGTTATTATTTAACGTAAGTAGTTAAAGCGTTCGCTATATTTCACGGTAACGGTTCGATTCCCAATAACCTAACCCAACCATGGGATTTCAGCGAATAAAAAATCTGAGGAAACCGATATGTAAGACCAACAGCACTTGACTAGTGTATTGGAAAAATGAGTTACTCCCTCTTTTGTGGGAAGATTCCCACTCCCAACAGTGGGAATACTTAAATGGGCTGCTAATGTCATACTTTTAATATTTATACTAATCCTGACATATAGTGCAACAGTATATTTATTAAAAAAACTAATGGAGAAATAATTGCTAGCAATAAAAATCCCGTTCTTCCGATTCTTCAGGTTCAGCCGTTCTTCAAGGCCACTAACGAGTCGGACCTGGTCTTCGGGGAATCGTTCAACTGCGTGGGTTTCTTCTCGGTGGGGATCTGGTCCGGGCTGATGGTGGTGTTCGTGCTTCTCGCGATCACATTCTGCGGCATCATGATGATGCTGGACATCCGCACAATGGACCGCTTCGACGACCCTAAAGGGAAGACCATCACAATAAACGCCGCTGAATAGGCTACGCCGCGGAAGGTGTGACCACGTGGTACAACTGCCCAAAATAATCCCCAAAAAAAAAAGAATATATTTATTGTATCCTAATTGTAATAATATTTTAAGTGGTCACACTGGTAAGTTGTATAGCTGTCAAATGTGACAGATTATAAAATCATAGCTCAAAAGTCTATATAAAAAGTTGTAGAGATGCGAATTGTAATAGCCAATGTAAGCATAAAAGAACTTGTAATAAATCTAGATCCAATTCTTTCCTAGATAGATTTAAATAACAACAACACACCAATAATTGTAAGAATAATTTTTGTTTATGCAAATTTTGTAAATTATAGAATTTTCATGCTGTTTTTCTAGTTTAGACATATATTTATCGCCTAACGTTGTATAGAACGCTTTTACATTTAAATAAATTATGTAATCTATATAGAGACCGACGACGTGCCTATTTGTCTTCAGATATTATATATAAGATTATGTATAGTTCTGCTTAGGTTTCATAGACAAAAAGGTGACATATTGAAATCTGTAATAAAACAAATCTAATTAAAAAAAAATCGAATATTCCGCTAATTAAAAAAAAATCAATTAAAACACTTTTAAAAAAATTTATTAAATTAATTTCTTTAAATATGTCATAATATTTGGATGTACGGTCTTCAGACCTTTGTCTTTTTCACAACAACGATAGAACAAATATAACGCAACATGTTTATGGAATATTTTAAAATCAAAAGAAGTTTTATAAATGAAAATTAATACATTTCTTATATTTACGTGGGTTTTTAACGAAACTAAATTAAATTGTTTTTATTGATTTCATAACGCCATTACTACAACGAAGACAAATGTTAACTCCTGTCTTAAACATGGAGGCTGAAAGCATTCGCAAATAGATAAACAGTTAAAAACATAGCCAATGAAATTGATAATGTTTAATTTTTATATAATATTCGCATGAAATTAACTATTTATATATATAACGATTTCAATTTGCACCTTTCGAAGTCTGACCAACTAGGTAAAGCTTTATGAACCGAATATGCCTTAAGATCATTTCACAAAGTCTGATCCGACGAACGATTTCAATAATAACGAGCTTCAAATAAATATAATTCTTTAACCCTTAACACACGAAGGGACTTCTAGAACAATCGAAAATTGTTTTACTTCTTAACCGAAAAAAATATAGCACCATTGGATTTTATGCAAATTTGGTAGAAACATATGAAAAAATAATAATATTTGTTGACAAAAGTGAAAGGATTTCACACAGGTAATGTAGATTATAAATATTAGCGGTATTCATTGGGAAAAATTATAATAACGCCATCGACCAAACTTATCTAAAAATGATGAACGAATCCAATAATATTTTTCACTACAATTATATTAGAAAAGTATAAAAGAACAATTAAATGGAAATTCTAGAGAAAAACGTATTACCTGTTTGTTTGTTAAGGGTTAATAAACTAGTTTGTAATTGTTTATTGAGATGTTTATACTACAATGATATCCCTCCATGCTAGTGCCAACGTTCATTAATTACATTGTGAGAATAATGAAAACTACGAGGAACTGTTCAAAAGATAGATTGTAAGATATCCGTGACGTAAGTGAACCTTTGCTTTTTTTCGCGCCATAGTTATTGTGAAACTTGTGTTACAAAAACTATGAACATCTGGTTTTTTTTCGTTAATACTATTTGGCACAAGCTGTAATGATGGAGCCTGTTTTTAAAAAATAGTATGACACGATTTTTTTTTTGTTAAAAAATGCAATCCGTTTCATAGTCCCGTTATTTTTGTAATTTCCTTGTAATTTTTTTTATTTACTTTAAACTTTATTTTGAGACAATTGTTTTTTTTTTGTTGTCTGTACGCCTCACGTTCCTGCCGGAGTTATTGATTTATATAAATATTTTATTCTATTTCGGATGTTGTTGATAGAGTTGGATTATTGAATAGTGATGTTTGAAATAAAGCTTACATTTACCAATTGTTTCATTTTTACTTTTTTAGTGGACTGGGAGAGTAAGCTCTGTAATGATTTTACGATAATATTTTTTTATACCTAAATGTCATGGAGGCATTTTTACCAGACAACACAAAGGAAGCAAAATAAGCATGGTTAAGTATATAAACTAAAGACATTTTATTATCTTTACCACATACATACAGATAATATATAAAACAGTTTTATTGAACTAAATTATACAGTATCATTTTTCTTTTTTACGACAATAACGAAATTTTCGAAATGAAATAAAAATGACTTAGAAAACACGACATATAAAAAGACATATAAAAGCATAAATTTTGTGATTTTAAGTGAAAAGAAAAAATATGTATAAAATAAAGTATTTTTATTATTTGTCTATGGTAATGAGGCGCAGCGTTAATATTTGTAGCTGCTTCCGCCGAAGCCCTCGGCGGCCATCTTGTTGTTCACCCACGCGTAGAGGTGCGGTACGTTCACGTAGACGCCCGGCGCCCCCGAGCCGCAGCCCACGCCGAACGCCACCATTCCATACACAGCGAACCTCACCGTGTCCGGTCCTTGCTGCAGCGTCACATTTTAACGGTTCAACCAAATTAAATATTTTGTTAACTGGTGGTAGGTCTCTGTTGCCGGAGACCGTCTGGATGGGTACCACCGCAGCTCCTATTTCAACCGCCAAATAGTAGTGTGCAAACATTACTGTGTTCCGGTTTGAAGGGCGCTGTAGCTAGTGTAATTACTGGGGTAACGAGACTTAACACCTTATGTTTCAAGGCGACGAGCGCAATGTGGTGCAGTGTGTACCATCTTAACAAGCACCACGTTGTCATGGGCAAGCGTATTACTTACTATCCGGTGAACGTCTTGCCCGTCACGTCGCATAGTAGTATAAAAAATATATATATAAAACTACAAAAAACAGGCTCGTAGAAGCAAAAAGGACTAATTTAAAGAACAGCCTGGGTGAATCTGCCTCTGTGGTTTTTCAGTGCTGTATTAGTTTAGATTATCTTAATGATGATGCTAAAGATAGCAATTTAAAAAAAACTTAAGACAGTAACAACCAGTTGTTATGAATATAAATAAAGGTATTACTAAACTGACCTTGATTGGGCAAACTAGTGGGGAACCGCCGTCGCCTTTGCATGTGTCCGTGCCCACCTCCCCGCCGGCGCACAAGTGGGACGCGTGCAGCCTGAACCTGGAGGTCAGGCGGGTCTTCTTCAGCGCCTCCTCGCATTTATTTGACGCGATGAACGGCAGCTTCACCTGGAAATAGCGTAAGAATAGCTAGAATGAGCAGTCTCTGATAGGGCTCCAACTGCCGCTCACCTTTTTGTGTGAACATATATACATCTTGATAAAAAAACAACTTTAGCTCGGACTCCGGTTCCGCGAGTCTCGTGTCCGATGTAGCCCTGTTAATGGTCGTCAAGGAGACTCAGAGCGACAAAATACATAAAAAGAACCTTCTTGAGTATGACGGCGTTCTTGTTCTTCTCCTGGAACTCCGTCCCCCAGCCCATGCTATAGCACTGTGTGCCCGGAGGCGGAGGCTGCGGGGCGAGGCACGCAACCCCCATTTGGGGCGCGTCCTCCAGAGCGAACGGCGCGCTCAGCATCAGCAGAGAGACGTCATTATACGCTGGAGCTGGAGAGGGAAAGGTACAAAGGTAAGCATGTAGAAGTAGAAGTGTAAGAGACTGATGCAGACTCAAATACACCGTAACGCTTGTAACTTTGAAACAGGAAGTGTTACATTGATACACTTTCAGGAAGTTGTGACATAGGATACGGAGAGTAAAAATCCGAAATTAAAATTCTGTAGCTATTCCGGTTAAGGAGATGTGAAAGGTCAAAGTTGGCACTGTGGAGGAGAGGGACAGCAAAAAGGAAAAATTTCACTGACAATCGAGATCATGACCTTTGTGTCTATTCCGTTGTAATCTAATTAAAAGTAATAGAGAGCTGGATAATAAGACCACTAATGAGCCGACATGATTATCCACTAATCGCTACATCCAATTAAATATTTTCATCAATATTATGAAGGTCTCATTACAAATTAGATCGCGACAGCGATTGACCCGAAAGTCTAGATTTACTTTAAATTGTTTAGTAAAAGCACTGCAATTATTGTTGGAGCTGAAAGTATAATACAATTATACAACTGACTCCTGTAATACTCCTCGTGTGTGATCACCTTGCTGACGTCGCGCTCCTGGTGCGGGTACTGCTCCAGGATGGTCTGCGTGTCCCATTCGCCGGCGCGACATTTTATCTGTGAACACCAAATTTAACAAATTGGTTGGTCACCATTAACTTGGTGCTGGTTGTATTTGAGACTGTTTGTGGGTAACAGTGGGGCTCACCTCGCTGGGGAGGTATCTGTCGACCTTGTGAGCGGCTGTGATCACCACGGACGGATGGATGATGGAGCCACCGCCGAGGTAGTTCGACTGGGACCAGTTGTTCTCGTCCTGTTCCTTTCTTATTTAAAAAAACATATTTCCTTAATTACTAATTAAAACAAGTCTTGTTTAAGAAAGCAATAAAATCTCTGCAGCGGGAATAATAAAACATTGGTATACCACCAGCTACACTCATCGGTTTGGGAGACAATCCAGGTACCTCTGCGTTAAACGAGGCAGGTCCCTTACCATATGAAAAATAGCTACCATTTGTTTATATCTGATGGTAGTAGACAACTTAGTATAATTGTAAAAGTCGACTATTACGGAACTCTGGGAAAAGCAGTTGTCACTGTGAACAATGTGAATGTGACAATTCTTGGCGATGATAGAGATCTATGATTACTTAATCAGGGCGACCATCCAAGGGAACTCCCCGTAGTCGGCGTAAGTCCTCCGGTTGATGTTCCCCTCGTCGTTGATCCTGAGGATACCGGCCCCGGGGTTGTTCCAGCCACATTCAGCGCTGGTTGTCGGGACCAGCTTCGGCTTCTTGGTCGACTCCGAGCGGAGGCAGCACTTGTGCAGATAGTGAGGGCATGATCCATCCCTGGAAGATAATGAAAATGAGCTAAAACATTTTGACCCTGCCTTAACCACCATCAGTATTACCAGCTCCAGATCTAATCAATTCATAGCACAGCTATTGCTTCTCTTCGTAAGCTGCGGCAATTTCATAACTAACCGAATCAACTACACCGTTTACCATCATCAGCCCTAATCACTAAAGATTTCCACAAACCTCTAACATCCCCTCGAAGGTCCAAAATACGTTGCGTCAACTAACCTCAAATCAATGAGCGTGGTGTTGTCCACCAATCCCTTGTCGCATTGGAAGTAGCTCACGCAGATACCATCAGCCCCGTCCTCCGTCTGACACACTCTATTCTCTGAAGAAAAGAAAATATCATCACCATAAATAAGATGATGAAGTGACGGCGATTTTTGGAATAACAATTTCTCCACCGGTTTAAGTTTCTGTTTTGTTTAATCAATGAACAGATCTCTTAGTTCCCACTGCTGGAATTTGCAGCCTTCTCTTAGAGAGTATCAAGGTCATATGTGCAGGTGGGTCGTTCATTTGGATTATACCTTGAAATTCATCGAGTTCCGGGTCAGTGTCGAATTTGTTCTGGACGCTGCTGGTTGTGTTCGCAACTGGCGAGCTGGTAGACGTTTCCCCGTCTGGTTTCTTCAGGATGGTTAACAACCAGTCTACTGTACTATTGTCGACTGTGTTATTGTTGATATTAGTTCCACCTGTAATGGGAGAAATGATATAATACATGAATCTAAATTAGGTTTATCTGTTACGTGGCAAAACAAAATCTTATTTGGATGATGAATTTATTTTAAAACTAACTGTTACTTGTTGATTTTGTCAGCGAGGTATTTAACAAAAAAGGTTATCTGTTCAGTTCGCAGAGTCTACGATAACTTATTAATTCTGTGTTTCGCGTAAAGAAGTACTTAGGTTAATTTTAATGAAATTCTTATACTTTACTAGCTGACCCGACAGACTTCTTTCTGTGAAAAAAAAATTGGAATGTTCTTGATTCCTGCCTATTTTATAGCCGGGGCAAAAAAATCTCCTGAACAGAACCGTCACCCTGGTTATGGGCGGTGTGTGGGGTTCAGCACTATATATATTCATCTAATAACTAATATTTAAATATTAGTCGGCTCCAGAAGAGTGGCCAAAGTTATAATTAAAGTACATAAGTTATATTTACTATAATATTTTTTTATGAACAAATAACTGTCACATTCCAAATCTTTTTGACAGAATGTAGTCTGTCAGGTCCGCCAGACGGTAACGCGGTTTGTGCTCGACTGATGTATTGACGTGAAAACGAATGCATTTTATGTCGCGCGCCGAAACTAAAACAAAAGAAATAATATCGCGAAGCCGACCAAATTGAAAATCAGTATGGTGGATCTTTAGCTCTTACATTTTGTGACTATTTATGTTATTATTTCATTCGTTTTAATTTCGGCACGCGGCGTTAGATCCTCCGACGCGCGTGCATCTGTTATAAAGTGCAAATTGACTGTTTAGCGTTTGGAACGCACCTACATTGCTTAGACAGCAGTGAAAGCTTGTAATTTAATATGAACTTGTGTTTGTTTGTTTCTGGTTTATAGTTACTGGTTACTGGTTTCTGGTTTCTTGTTTCTTGTTTCTTGTTTCTGGTTTCTGGTTACTGGTTTCTGGTTATTGGTTTCTGGTTATTGGTTTCTGGTTTCTGATTTCTGATTTTGATTTCTGATTTCTGATTTCTGATTTCTGATTTCTGATTTCTGATTTCTGATTTCTGGTGTCTGGTTTCTGGTTACTGGTTACTGGTTACTGGTTTTTGGTGTCTGGTTTCTGGTTACGGGTTACTGGTTTCTGGTTACTGGTTACTGGTTTTTTGTATCTGGTTTCTTGTTTCTGGTTTCTGGTTACTGGTTTCTGGTTATTGGTTTCTGGTTATTGGTTTCTGGTTTCTGGTTTCTGATTTCTGATTTCTGATTTCTGATTTCTGATTTCTGATTTCTGATTTCTGATTTCTGATTTCTGATTTCTGATTTCTGATTTCTGATTTCTGATTTCTGATTTCTGATTTCTGATTTCTGATTTCTGATTTCTGATTTCTGATTTCTGATTTCTGATTTCTGGTGTCTGGTTACTGGTTACTGGTTACTGGTTTTTGGTGTCTGGTTTCTGGTTACGGGTTACTGGTTTCTGGTTACTGGTTACTGGTTTTTTGTATCTGGTTTTTGGTTTCTGGTTACTGCTTTCTGGTTACTGGTTTCTGGTTTCAGGTTTCTGTTTACTGGTTTCGGGTTACTGGTTTCTGGTTTCTAGATGACAGATGGCAGATGTCAGATGTCAGATGCCCGATTTCAATTTTCCATTTTCCATTTTCAACTTTCAATTTTCAAGTTTACAGTTTCCCGATTTCAGTTTTCAATACTCTATTTCCAGTTTAAGGTTTACAATTTTCAGTTTTCAATTTTCAATTTTCAGCGGTAAATAGTGTCACTATCACAAAAGATCAACAAAGTAAAGTTAACACTTAACTACTACTTTGAACCAATCTGAACTTAGGACAGCGGTGTTCCCGGTTGGATTCTACAATCGCTGCACATGAACACACTAATTTACTGCATGATACACTCACATTGAACATTCAACTGCATTATGCACAAAAAAATAAAAATTCAACCGAGACGACGCGACCTTTACGCCCAAATTCCCGCTAAAGTTCGTAAAATATTCTTCTTCTTCCCAATTGATGGCATGAGCACGGTTTGTGCGAGAGCCGGTGTCATGTGTACACGTATAAAATAAAAGAATAAAAATCCTTCAAAAATTGTCTGCGTGGTGGTCAATTTGGCCGCCTTTTCTCGTAAAATATTATAGTTGCAATCAGAAATTGTTGGTTGTTAATGTCAAATGTCAAAAAACAAAAATATTCTTTTTAATTGTATTTGGTTTCTAAATGACGGGACGAACTTCAAATATCTGACGTTTTATGTATCCAAGGTAAAGTGACCAGACGCTCGCTTTCGGCGTGACAGTCCCGATTTTTCACAATTAGTCCCGCGTCACGCGACGTTTTTCAAAAGTCCCGACTTTTAGAATTAAGTTAAATTTTATATTTATGAAAATCATTGTTTTGCGTAACACGTTGCTTTTGCTACCCAGTTACAATGTATTTGTCTCTCAGATGATACACTTCGTGTTCTTGCTATAGAAAATTAAGGTATATTTCATAAATACATAAATGTTCTTAAACTAAGCTTAAAGTACTTGTAGTCTTTATATTTTATATTGATGACAAAAACTATATCACCGACCCTAACCTTGAAAGAAATATACAAATAAAATTTTACAAATATTTCAAGTCAATCAAAGTAATTTGACAAATTCTTGTGGAGATTTTTACAATATTTTAAAAATGACAAAAATTTACTGAAACAAATTCACTCAAATAAAAAATATGTCAAGGAATAAAATATTATACATTTTTTTATATTCATAAATTGTACTTATTTTAATAGTAAAAAATTATTACGATGTTATTACTCCTTCAAAGTTGTCCCGCTTTGCCCATCTAAAAATCTGGGCGTCTTAATGGAAAAGCAAAATTGTTGTTTTTACCATATTCCCGGCAGTTTTTCCATATTTTGTCACCTTTTTCCCTGGACTTCCATGAATAATTCAAGACCACATTTAGCCAAATCAGTCCAGCCGTTCTCGAGTTTTAGCGAGACTAACGAACAGCAATTCATTTTTATATATATAGATTAATAATATAATAAATTAAATTCAATAATGTTAGTTATTAATAAATAAATAATAAAGTTGCTTGAGAATATATTTATATGTAGAGGGAGTGACAGAAGGCATAATGTTTGAGAGATATAGAATTCGTTGTCATCCCCACTCCGTGCTGTGTACTGGTGAGAGATGACACCGGTACACACGTGGAGGGGATCACTTACCAAGTGATAATAATTGAAGTTTTGTTTTTGAGTTCATGGCCACGCGATTTGATACGTGGCCATGTATAATTGATGATATCGAGCGGAACAAGAACATGTTAAAATGTCTATTAAAAAGCAGGAGTTGGTGATAGAAAAGTTGGTGATACAAAAACACCACACAATAAAAATATAAAAAAGAAAAAAAATAACCAAAAAATTAAAAAAAAATTGTTGGAGTGGGCAACCCTGATCACTTAGTGGTTTATAGATAAACAGTAGCCGATTCTCAGACCTACTGAAAATGCATAAACAATTTCATCAGAATCGGACAAGCCGTTTCGGAGGAGTATGCAAAGGAATATTGTGACAAGAGAATTTTATGTATTAGATGAATTGAATTCTAGATTTCGCGGGAAAGCGAGTCACATACAATCATTTTCTAGACGCTGATTTCTAGATTCCAAAGTTTCTCGAGTCCTGTCACATTCTACCTGACAGTAATCGTTCGTTTCTCTCAGAACTACTCTAATTGGGCCTACTCACGGACTTCCGTATTCTATAATTTGTAAGACGACTTTCCCTATCCCGTTGAGATTCATTTTCACGTTGCAATCTTTGGCTTATGGCCTTCTTCGTGTTTTGACTTCCTTTTAGGCATAACTAACGGGTGTGCACTTTTCTATAAATATCTAAAAACTCAAATATATTAATTTAAGACCAACAACTATCTACGTTACTAACTAAATTAACGCAGCATTTCAAATAAAACCTAATTATTTACTGTATACAATAAATAGTCATGAAGGAAACGTTAAAAAACGTTAATTTTATTTAAAGGTAAAAAAGGAAAGATTTAGCAAAATATTTTGATTTTCGAGGGGATCGGGAGAACAATAAACGATAACTAATCAAAAGGGGCACATAAATAGTTTAAAAGGGGGACATATATATATATATATATATATATATATGTTGGTTTATAGTTTAAATAGTATAGGATTCTCGGCCTGGAATTGCCGCCCATGCTGTAGCACTTGTGCAGGCCAAATTAATTCTAATTAAAAAAAAAAACTGACCTAAGGATTAACCAAAAAATTAGCTTTAAAACAGCATTAAAACTTATTGCTCCACCTAACATTTATTTTTAGCTAGGCACCGTTAAAACTTAAAACACGAGGTAGGCCGATAGATGTGTCCGGGAGTGTATATCAATTTATAGAAATAGAAGTGATATACTAACTTTTACTTTCAGCTTCGAATCGGTTGTCGAGCTGGTTGTCGGGTAGTATATGTTCCAACCACTGCTTGGTGTTGTTGTCCAGAACACCAGCCGTCTGGAGCACCGAGCGGCCGGGGAGGAGCGCTGCGACCAGCACACACGCCAGCCATCTGTTAGCGGTGAAAAAAATGGTCAAAAAGCACTTGAATTTTATTTTTCAATTTATTTCGGGCATTGGTATCGTAGGTCATAACCAGCAGATACAATTTTTTGACTTTCTATTTAGTTTTATTTATAAACATATAAATAATTACCCACTTAACATATAACTCACTGGCCGAATCAAACATTCAATATGGTCTCCTTTGCTATGGTCGTACATACAAAACATACCTTAATCGCATTTATCAACTTCAACTAAAGATCCTTAAAACCATTGTTTCCAGCAATATCAAACATCAATATCGTAATGATGATAAAGGCCTTTTTAAACATTGCAAAACTATGAATGTATATGCCCAGGTAAAATATATCCTACTTAAACAATATTATTTTAACACGTCTCTAAGAAACTTGATCAAACACCCTGTATATACACGGGCAGTTGCTCAAAACCGGTTTATGACGGTGAGTGCAAATAATGCGTACGGGGAGAGGACAGCTGAGTACCTTATACCTCGACTTATAAATGATTTGCCTACCGACCTAACTAAAAAAATTACTCCATCTAATTATAAGTTTAAATTGAAAATGTTCTTTATGAGTAACCAATGAGTGCCTATTGTTATGCCTCCGTTGTAGATTATTTAGCTGTACTATAAACCTTTGTGGTTTCTTACAAGCTAAATGTAAAATTTGTTGTATGTTTTTCTTTAATTAATAATAAATTAAAAAAAAAAATGTAACTTTTAAATAATATACACTCCCGGACACATCTATCGCCCCACCTAGTGTTTTAAGTTTTAACGGTGCCTAGCTAAAAATGAATGTTAGGTGGAGCAATAAGTTTTAATGCAGCTTTAAAGCTGATTTTTTTTTGTTAATCCTTAGGTACGTTTTTTTTTTAAATTTCGAATTCAGGATTATAAAAAATTATCGAAATTTCGAGTCTGTTCATTGTTTTCAACGACCCAGGGATGGAGAAAACTTATTATATTTCGCAAAAGTTGGATTTTTTTATTGATGTTTCCGATTATTGGTTCCATAAAAAGGCTTATCTAAACTTTGAGCCGGTTTTGACCAAAAAATAAGGATTCTCGGCCTGAAATTGCCGCCCAAGCTGTAGCACTTCTGCAGGCCAAATTAATCCAAAATAAAAAAAAAACATACCCAAGGATTGACCAATAAATCGGCTTTTAAACTGCATTAAAACTTATTGCTCCACCTAACATTTATTTTTAGCTATACACTGTCGAAATTTTAAACACTAAGAGTGGGCCGATAGATGTGTCCGGGAGTATATTTACATATCTTTACTAGTCGCCATATCTCACTTAACCAAGACGTTATAACGCAGAATTTATTACAGCGCCATCTATTGCACTTACACAGAACCGCTACGATTTTAACGTCAGTTTCCGTTTTAGTTTTTTGGCTACGTCACATTTTTATATTATGCTAATGGTTTTAATTAAATTTATAACGTAACATATTTCAAATTGGTAATAATAAATTATTAGTTAAGTGGACATCATATAATACTCTTTATCACGAAAACCCCTAAAGATATCTTGCTAAAAGCATACAAGGTTGTGTGGGGTTTGGGCCCATTAAAAGTTAGAAGCAAATACTAGGAAGAGCCGAAGCCTTCTCTAACAACCTCGCTGTATTATAATACAACAAGACCGCGAACCAAACAATCCTTTTAGTAGCCTGCACATACAAAAGTTATACAGTTTGGAAACAACGCACAAGGAAAAACAAAAAATTAATTATTCACGCATACGTTCCGAAGTATATACCATCTATAGATAATAAATGATTAACGTTATATAATTGTATTGTATACATCTCACCTCATAGTTGCGTAGTATGTTCACACTAGCACCGCCGACCGCGACATAAGCTCCACTGACCCCGGAGCAACTTGTGATCGCGAATCAAGTTTGTTTTTACATTTACAGAGCATTTAAGTTCAGAAGTTATAGTCAATTCGATAAGTATTTTTTTTTCTTTTTTTAATTTATTATTAGTTAAACAAAAATATACGACAAATTTTATCATTTAGCTTGTAAGAAACCACAAAGGTTTATAGTACAGCTAAAAAATCTACAACGGAAGCATAACAATAGACACTTATTGGATACTCATATTAGAAACACAATGAACAGACTTGAATTCTTGTTTTTTATTTCATAATCCTGAATTCAAAACAAAAAAAAACATACATAAGCGTTGACCAATAAATCAGCTTCAAAACTGCATTAAAACTTATTGCTCCACCTCATTTATTTTTAGCTAGACAACGTCGAAACTTTAAACACTAAGAGTGGGCCGATAGATGTGTCCGGGAGTATATTACATATCTTTACTAGTCGCCATATCTCACTTAACCAAGACGTTATAACGCAGAATTTATTACAGCGCCATCTATTGCACTTACACAGAACCGCTACGATTTTAACGTCAGTTTCCGTTTTAGTTTTTTGGCTACGTCACATTTTTATATTATGCTAATGGTTTTAATTAAATTTATAACGTAACATATTTCAAATTGGTAATAATAAATTATTAGTTAAGTGGACATCATATAATACTCTTTATCACGAAAACCCCTAAAGATATCTTGCTAAAAGCATACAAGGTTGTGTGGGGTTTGAGCCCATTAAAAGTTAGAAGCAAATACTAGGAAGAGCCGAAGCCTTCCCTAACAACCTCGCTGTATTATAATACAACAAGACCGCGAACCAAACAATCCTTTTAGTAGCCTGCACATACAAAAGTTATACAGTTTGGAAACAACGCACAAGGAAAAACAATAAATTAATTATTCACGCATACGTTCCGAAGTATATACCATTTATAGATAATAAATGATTAACGTAATATAATTGTATTGTATACATCTCACCTCATAGTTGCGTAGTATGTTCACACGAGCACCGCCGACCGCGACGTAAGCTCCACTGACCCCGGAGCAACTTGATGATCGCGAATCAAGTTTGTTTTTACATTTACAGAGCAATTAAGTTCAGAAGTTAGGGTCAATTCGATAAGTATATTTTTTACTTTTTTTAATTTATTATTAGTTAAACAAAAATATACAACAAATTTTATCATTTAGCTTGTAAGAAACCACAAAGGTTTATAGTACAGCTAAAAAATCTACAACGGAGGCATAACAATAGACACTTATTGGATACTCATATTAGAAACACAATGAACAGACTTGAATTCTCGCTTTTTTTTCATAATCCTGAATTCAAAATAAAAAAAAATATACATAAGCGTTGACCAATAAATCAGCTTCAAAACTGCATTAAAACTTATTCACTCTTCTGATAATACATCCTTGAGCAGGAATAGTGACGTAATTCAGTGCTTATAGTTGAGATCAGTGTCTGATAGCAAACTGTTTAAAACTTATTGCTCCACCTCATTTATTTTTAGCTAGACAACGTCGAAACTTTAAACACTGGGCGGTGGGCCGATAGATGTGTCCGGGAGTATACATTCATAGTTTTGCAATGTTTAAAAACTCCTTTTTCATCATTACGATATTGATGTTTGATATTGCTGGAAACAATGGCTTTAAGGATCTTTAGAAGTTGATAAATGCGACTAAGGTATGTTTTATATGTACAACCATAGCAAAGGAGACCATATTGAATGTGTGAATTTAAATATTTACTCTTTAATAAAGAAAATAGACAAAAAGGTTAATGCTTGGACACGATTCCCAACTGGCGATTAACTGTTTAAAACTTATTCACTCTTCTGATAATACATCCTTGAGCAGGAATAGTGACGTAATTCAGTGCTTATAGTTGAGATCAGTGTCTGATGGCAAACTGTTTAACATATAGAATGATCACGTTTGCCATTTAAGAATAAAAATAAAATTTTAATCTTTAAGGTTAATCAAAAACAACGTTTTCCTTAATATACGATTAATTGACCATAATGGTAATCAAGATGATGTACATTCTTTAGTTTAAACATATCATGTTAAAGTAATTTGAATGGCTACAACGCCCTTCAAAATAAAACACTGTAACAGTAATACACTTTTTTGTAATTTAATTAAGAGGTGTAGTTTTTTTTTCTATTTCGCTTTTATTCCTAAGTTTTTCATTTTATGTGTTCTTGTTAAGTTCTGTGTCAATGGGGCTGGCATGGCCCTAAGGGATAAAAGCCCCAAAAAAAACCTACGCTAGTATAACGCAGTAGAAATGGCTATTTTATATTTTTATAGTCTATAAATAAAGGCGAAAAACTAATTTTAACCTGGACTCGGTTTTTTGTAATTGTTGCGTGACATAGAAAAGAATATACAAAACAAATGAAAATTACGTCGTTTCGTATACCGCAGTAATTTTTTTAATGTATAATAATAATTTAATACGTGTTACTGTATGTTACTACACTGTGGCGCGTTTGTTGTACAAGGTCGGAGCGTCTTATATAAACTCTATCATTCGCAGAACATCAACAAAGTTTACACCGAAAGCCAAACTTTCAATGCAAATTAATGAGAAGATTAGAAAACGGTTGAACCGATTATGTCAAGCCGATTCAACCGATTAAGTATTTATACATGTATAAGTACACATGTACATTTTTTTTTCTCTTTATTTTGGCACAAACAGTCATTACATATAATAACATATATTAACAAAAGTATTAACTAATTAGAAGACAAGTAGTGCCCAACATTACTAATATAATACAAACCTGACAGACAAAAACACAACATTCAAGAAGAACAAAAAATGAATAAAAGAAAATTAGAATTAATTTATATTTATAGTTGTGTAACTGTAGTGTGTGTTTGTTATAACAGCAGTTCAGATTGATGTAACAAAAGTAAGATTTTGGTTTTGATTCAAAGAGTTATTGAACAGATCAATTTCATAAAAAAATTATTGTATTTAGTAACACATCGAGTAAAGAAATTATTAAATGTGTAGTTCTTGTGAAACATTGGTGGAGAAAACATGTTAATCATGCGAGAGGAAGTAAAGTTTATTTTAGAGAATAAAACTGGAGAATCGATTTTATTATTGAGTAATTTATATAAAGTAATTAAGTCAAAGAATTCGCGGCGATCTTCCGAAGTAAGTAAACGATATTTCGTAAGAAGAGTAGTATATTAAATATAGTATATTTAAACATTTTATTGTTCATTAACTACCACTGTAGAACTTTTCTTTTTCGCTAAGGTTAGCTGGTAGAACTCATTGTGAGTTAAGCTCTCCTCTACCATTCCATTCCCGTGCAACCATTGTTAGTCTGTTTGTTTGTACATAGTTTTAAATAAATAAATGTCTAACAAAAACAATCACGATGGTAGCAACTATAGAATGTAATAAACTCGGTGGAAATCGGTTCAGCAGTTTTGATGTTAAGAACAAATGAAGATTATTCTAGTATTCCAATGTCCACTTGATTACAGAGATGATGCGCTACGTCCAGCTGTGGGCTTCTGGATGGCATTTTAAGTGGTCATAACCGTTGGCTAGCTTAGTACAGTGTACAGGATTTTAGTCGACTTATTACGAATCGAATTCTTGAAGACATTACATAATCTATATAATAAAAATGAATTGCTGTTCGTTAGACTCGCTAAAACTCGAGAACGGCTGGACCGATTTGGTCTAAATGTGGTCTTGAATTATTCGTGGAAGTCCAGGGAAGGTGTAAAAGGTGAGAAAATATGGTAAAAGTGCCCGGAATATGGTAAAAACAACAATTTCACTTTTCCATTAAGGTGACCAGATTTTTAGATAGGCAAAGCGGGACTAATTTGAAGGAGTAATAATAACGTAACATTTTACGCGGGACTAATTGTAAAAAATCGGGACTGTCCCGCTAAAAGCGAGATGTCTGGTCTCCTTACTTTAGATACATAAAACATCAAATATTTGAAGTTCGTCCCGTTATTTAGAAACCAAATACAATTTAAAAGAATATTTTTAATTTTGACATTTGATATTGACAACCAACAATTTCTGATTGCAACTATAATATGTTACGAGAAAAGGGAGGAACATGGCGGACGAATTGACCACGCAGACAATTTTTTAAGGATTTTTATTCTTTTATTTTATTCGTCTACACATGACACTGGCTCACGCACAAACCGTGCTCATGCCATCAATTGGAAAGAAGAAGAATATCTTACGGACTTTAGCGGGAATCTGGGCGTGAAGGTCGCGTTGTCTCGGTTCATTTTTATTTTTTTGTGCATAATGCGGTTGGATGTACGATGTGAGTGTATCATGCAGTAAATTAGTGTGTTCGTGTGCAGCGATTATAGAATCCAACCGGGAACACCGCTGTCCTTAGTTCAGATTGGTTCAAAATAGTAGTTAAGTCTTAACTTTACTTTGTTTATCTTTTGTGATAGTGACACTATTTACCGCTGAGTGCGCGAGAACTTTCCTTACTTTGATTATCTACAATTTATAATACCAAGCAGAAGACGTCCTGACTTAGGTCGTCGAAGTCAATCAACGTGTGCATTTAAATATAACAGAAAAACCAAATTAATAACGGGCATTACTTTTGATTACGAATTATTTTTTTCTGGTTAAGTTTTCACCACATTATTTACTAAAGTTGAAACAGCCTGGAATTATCAATAAGCTTTTTTATTTATTGATTTTAAGGCGAAACGAAGTTTGCTGGGTCCGCTAGTCTTTCTATAAATTTGTTACAATAATCAGTTTCGAAGTGGCGAGGGATCGACTCCATTAAACTTGAGCTGATGATGACGCATTAAAAGAGCTTAGAGCATATCCGCCAACTCGCTATTGGCCGGTTAAATGGATAAATAGCCACGACTTTCAGCTTGTGAAAGACCTAATTCCCAACAATAAGAATAACAGGAACACAGAGAACATTAACTTCTGTTCCAAGCGTGGTGATAATCACACCATCAACTGGTTTTAACGTTTTAAGCTCTAATTAAACATATTTGCGAACGCCATATTGTTTTGACAACTGCATCACTGTCGTGCGGCCTGTTCCGCCATTTTGTTTTACACATAACTTTGTCAGACGGGAAATTCCTTGTCTATTTGTGTAATGGGAAAACCGTTGTTATTTCGTGTCATAACACGACCGCTACTGATAACACTAACTGGTTTTTACACAAATGGGATTCAGTGGTCATTTATCAGCGACTAATTTTTTTTTTTTTTTTCTTTTTTTTTTTTTTGTTCTGGCTGGGGAAATGCCTTACGCATACCCCGGGCAACGGGCCCGGCGGTTATGTGGGACTGAGCTATGTTAATTACCCACTAAAACCCCAGCGCTTCCGGCCTAGTCGACAAAGTGTTGTTCGAGGGTCACGGGATAACATTTCAGTTCGTCCGCGACCCTAGCGAATTAATTTGAACAGCCCAATTAATATATTTACCGTTTTATTTATATTCTTAATTTTTTACAATCTCGTTCCCCTTCTTAATTCTAAGTCTTTAAATTTTACTCTTTCATTCCTAATTCTTCTCTCATTCCCACAATACACAAAAGAAGGTTGGTTGTTAAACGAGCGAAGATCTTTATTAAATCAAACTTCACAAGCGGCGATCGAAATCAAGTTTTGAAACGTGTTACTAATCAATTAACAACTGCCCAATTGGATTTAATTCTATATAATGTGAAGTATATTATAAATACTTTACTTTTTATTATACTGTACATGTCAATTACTGAGTAAACTTAACAATAAGAACTATTCGGCAGTAAGTTCCGATGTAGGTGTTACCTAGAGCATTCCCGCGAGATATAGTCTTGACCTTTCTCGAGTATCTTGACCGGCGTTATCAGACAGGGATGTGCTGGAAATAACGATGAGAAGTATCGATAACAATGTTATTTATTTACTTTATCATTAAGGATGGGTCAGGATATTCATACAAAAATCATAAGCTTATAGAATCATATTAACTCTTCGCTTTGGCGGTAGATCTCATTTATCGGAGGCCGTCTATAAACCACTCCAGCTCTTATTCCTGCCACCGAATAGTAGTAAGCAAACATTACTGTGTTTACTGGCGCTGTAGCCAGTTAAATTACTGCGGTAACTAGATATAACAACAAACAGCGGCAAACGCAATCCGAGTACAGTGTTTGTCTTAACGTTTATTATTTACCATCAATTGACGTCCGGCTCATTTGGTATTAATAGAGACAAATCCTTTTAAGATCGAAAGATATATATAGAAAATCGACCAAATGAATGGAAGACCAAAAATCTGGTATTTTTTATAAATAAAAACTTATTTACTTTCGCGTAGTTTTAATTATTAAAAGCATTCTCTATAAGTTATTAAGATGATGATTTATTTTGTAACTTTAGCACAGTTTTAATAGCTTACAGAATTTAAGGTAAAGCGAGAACTTTAATGCCTAATAATATTTATACATTTATCCTTTAAAATTAATAACACCAACTAATATCACATGCTTAGATGAAGTAAGAAAATGTCGTGAGGAAACCTACATATCTACGTCATGACCATCCGTGCTCGGACTGGTAAGTGAAATGGAGAAGGCAATGGCAACACCACTTTATTATAACTGTAAAGTCTGAAATATGACGCCCTACACGTGTCTCCTGGGTAGTGCTAAACGAGCAGCAAATTCCGGTGGTAGGCTTCGGCCGCTGGCTCCTGGTACCACCCATCGGCAAAGCCATGCCGCCAAACGACTTGTCGTGTTCCGGCATGATGCCTGATGAAGCCACATGGGGGTTGGGTCTGTACAGTTGCAATGTATTTTGAAATCCGGGTATGGCGCATTGAAGGTTGTGGCGCTGGGTGCCTGTTCGAGGAGGGTAGCGGGATCCGAAGCACGGTTCTCCGCTGGCCGACCGCAGGTAGTAGGGGGCCCAAGTAGCGAGTAAGCCACTTGCGAAAGGCTGCCCCGCCAACTGTGAAAAATCCCAGAGTGGCCCCATCGTGCCGGTTGGCGACCGGGCGAGAGGACCCGATGGCGATCTCTGGGGGGGTTCGGGCGTCCCCGCAGTCTCCACGCCAGGCTCCCTCTAGCGTTGCACCGCCAACTGCGTCGTTGGGATTTCATTGCAGTGCCTCGTTCAACTTCCTCCCTCTTCCTATTCACTCTCACAAATGAAATGGTCAAAAGGAAAAATAAGTTTCAACAGCGGTTGCACGTCCTCTCACTACAAGTGCACCTCACTAACATCAGAGGCCTGCACTCAAATCTCGATGCAGTCCACCACCATCTCGAAACTGCCAAGCCACACTTATTTTTCCTGACAGAGACGCAAATACGCGACCCTCTTAGTGCGGCGTACCTGGATTACCCAGGATACTCTTTGGAGCACCACTTCCAACCGCGTGCCGGAGTTTGCATGTACGTCCGCCAAGACATTTGTTGTCAGCGTCTCCGTCATCTTGAAGACCCCACCTTTTCTACACTTTGGACGATGGTGGACACAGGTATGGAAAAAATCATCTATTCTTGCGTCTACCGTTTGCACAGCGGTGATAAGGAAACGACTCGGCTATTTGAATATCTCAGTGATGCGGCGGATGAGGCTCAGCAGCGGTACCCATCGGCACAGTTGGTCTTCCTAGGTGACTTTAACGCTTGCCACGAACATTGGCTATTTCCCTACCAAAAAACCGACTGTGCAGGGAGAGAAGCAAGAAAGTTTGCTATATCGCACAACCTCTCTCAACTGGTTAAAGAAGCAACCAGGGTACCCGATGTAGAGGGCCACACTGCGAATTGCTTAGACCTTCTGCTGACAGCAGATCCTATCAGATACAGAGTAGAAATTTCCTCCCCGTTAGGGACTTCCGATCGCTGTGTGGTGAAATCTGTAGCGACCTATTCTCCTCCTAACCTCGACACACATGGGGTCAGACGAATATGGCGCTACAAGTTGGCAGATTGGGATGAAATGCGGCATTTCTTCGCATCTTATCCTTGGCGGCAGGTCTGCTTCTCTTCTGACGATCCGTCGAGATGCGCGGATGCTGTAACCGACGTGGTACGCCAAGGTATGGAATACTTCATACCGTATACGGATGTATCTACTGATTCCCAAGCGTGACACTGGTTCAATGCCGAATGCGCTAAGGCGGAAAAGCGAAAACACTATGCTTTTCTGGCTTAGGTCAGTGCTAAAACCCGCAAAACT
Organism: Byasa hedistus; assembly: GCA_029286795.1. Taxonomy (NCBI): domain Eukaryota; kingdom Metazoa; phylum Arthropoda; class Insecta; order Lepidoptera; family Papilionidae; genus Byasa; species Byasa hedistus. The sequence continues at coordinate 1,500,054 of JAGSMW010000039.1, forward strand.
CCGGATGTTACCACCAAGAAGAAAGCCTTTAACCGTGCCGCCAAGTCCTACAAAAAGCAATTACGGCGAGCTCGCCATGACCGAATAAAACGCATTGGCGCGAAGCTCTCTGCCCAGCCTTGTGGCAGCCGAGCTTTCTAGTCTCTAGCCAAGTCGGTCGAGACGAACTTTTGCCGGCCTTCACTGCCTCCGCTGATTAAGCCCGATGGTTCATTGGCAAACTCGGCGAAAGAGAAGGCTGATTTACTTGCCTTTCTTTTTGCCAAAAATTCCCGTCTTGATACTGTAAACGCTACACCGCCTCAATTGCCTCTCTGCGGTATTTCTATGCCGGAAATCCGCATTTTGCAGAAAGAGGTGTTACAAACTATGCGTAGTCTGGATGTGGATAAAGCCAGTGGACCGGATGGATTACCGGGTATTGTGCTTAAAACCTGTGCACCCGAGTTGTCTCCCGTATTGACGCGCCTGTACCGCCTCTCTTTAAAGACTGGAATAGTTCCGAAATCATGGAAGCTTGCGAACGTGCAGCCCGTTCCTAAGAAAGGCAGCCGTGCCGACCCTGCCAATTATCGACCTATTTCGATTACCTCCATACTTTGTAAGATAATGGAGAAAATAATCAACAAACGGCTCATGGCACACCTAGAGCATAATGACCTCCTCAGTGACCGACAGTACGGATTTCGCCAAAACCGGTCTACTGGGGATCTCCTAGTGTACGCCACCCACTTATGGGTCGAGGCCTTGGAGAAGAATGGGGAAGTAATGGCTGTCTCCCTAGATGTTTCAAAGGCCTTTGACAGGGTATGGCATGCGTGCTTGATCAACAAGCTTCCAGCCTACGGCTTATCTCCTGATCTGATTGCTTGGATTAAGGACTTTCTGAGAGAACGGTCTTTCCGTGTTGTAGTCGAAGGTTGTTCATCAGACCCAATGACTACTAATGCTGGTGTTCCTCAGGGTTCTGTTCTCTCTGCAACCTTATTTCTGTTGCATGTCAATGACCTCTTGGTCCCCGGTATCCTTGGGTATGCTGACGACAGCACAGTTGTGGAGAGATATCTGACCACTGCACAGACCAGTCGAGATCAAGTACAGACTTTAAGAGAGACTATGGTTGAGCGGTTGGATCACGCATTAGAGGCAGTCTCCTATTGGGGAAATGCCAATCTCGTAGCTTTCAACCCCACCAAAACGCAGGCATGTCTGTTCACTGCGAAGAGGAGCCCATTCACCTTGGCTCCCACTTTCCGAGGAGCAGTTTTGGAGTGCACCGACCGTCTTCAGTTGTTAGGAATCGAAATATCAACGAACCTCAACTTCGGGCGGTTCATCGAGTCCAAAGCGAAAATAGCCGCGAGGAAACTCGGAATCCTTGCCAGAGTGCGGCGAAACTTTACACCGGAACAGCTTCTGACTCTGTATAAAGCCCAGGTCCGATCGTGTGTGGAGTACTGCTGCCATATCTGGGCAGGTGCTGCCAATTACCAACTGGTAGTCCTGGACTCTGTGGAGAGGCGTGCTATGAGAATAGTCAGTGACCGAGAACTTCTGGATGCAAAACTCGATAGCTTGGGTCACCGTCGTAGAGTAGCTAGTCTCTCGGTGTTCTACCGAATGCACTTTGGAGAGTGTGCTCAAGAACTGCATGATCTAATACCGCCTTCGCCCTTTTTATCATCGGACGTACAGACACACCGCAGGCATCCATCCCTTCGTTGTCGATCTCCCGCGCATTAGGACAAAGCGTTTCGCTTCGTCCTTCATAATGCGTACAGCGAGGGAGTGGAACAGTCTGCCGGCGTCAGTGTTTCCGTCCAGGTATGATGTGGGGGTCTTCAAAAAAAGAGTGAACAGGCTTCTTCTAGACTAGTGCGCTTTACCACCTAGATTACATCGCCGCTTACCATCAGGTGGGATCGTAGTCGAGAGGTTACAAAATCATTTGATTGTTAAAATTAGTTAAATACCAACTCAAATGCGTTTTAAAATCATCTGTTAGTTAGTATTTCACTTATTATAATTTTAAGTACAATTTAGAAATGATTTCGTAAATACAAGCGTGTTTTTGACATTTTTGTGCGGGTATAAACGGGAATAGATCTGTACCGGTTTAGTGTTTAGTTAAATGTAATCTTTTTATGTTATATTAAAATAATTATTAAGCAATTTCGGTTTCTTTTGGGTCCCCCAGCTCCAGTTATCGTAATTCGCTTTGTATACTGTTGCACAAACATAAAAAGATTCTTTAAAACTACATTTCATTGGATGATGGGCAATCGCCAATATGATGTTAATGGTGCCCAGAATCGCTTACGTTATGTTTTTTAAGCATGCGATTCGCGGATCATCCCTATTCGTTACGATTTTTGACGCGTTTTCTACTGATTGTAAATAGAAAGTTAACGTTCTTTTGTTCCCGTCGTAACCAGGTAACATTTTTGCAAACGTAGCAAAATCGGTAGTTACCGGTTTTACTTTAAAGGTTGATTTGTCACAAGCTTTATTTTCATTTGACATTTTGATCTATATTAAATAAAAACTTTGTAGAAATTCAACACAATAATAGCGATATGAAACACGCAATAAAAATGGTCCCTTCACACAAGACACCCTAAAAGGAATATAAATGTGATAAGGATAAATTAACTGGAATTTCGGGAATAAATCGAGTATAGACTTACCCCACGAGCATTGCCGAATTTGAGGCTTGAGTCTTGTCTTCTTCTGCTTTTCGTCTGCTACTCTTGTTCAGCTGCACCCACAGGAGGTTCTTTTTCGCGGTTGGAGACGAGTGTTTAATACACTGTTACCAATATCGCGTATACCGACTGCGCCAGTTAGGTTGTGGGCGAGGGCAAGAGGCTTTTTAAAAAGCAAATTAAAGATGAGTGCTCTCAGAGAAGCTTCAAACAAGACTGATTTATTTCTATAAACTTATCTCTTAAATGCTATTGACAATAAAGGTCGTCATACGGTAGTGGGTTATCATTAAACAGTGGTTATTGTTCATTACAGAGACTTGTGATTTTTTTTTTATGTATATATATATTTATGCTTTTTCCTCGGACTAAAGTCTGAGATCTTATTTGCTATTTATTTATTTATTTATTTGTGTGTGTATATTATATATCTGTAGTTACTCCTAATTACTTCTATTTCTTTTAACAGCATCCTTCGTAACCTTCTCCATAAATTTTAACAATACTTCTTTGTTTTTTGACATCAGCATTTTGCTTAAATTTTGTTCGGATATCTTTTTGTCCAATCTTATTTCTATTTCTATTCTTTCCTTTAGATACCTAGGACAATCTATAAGAAGATGTATAATGCTTTCTGCAATATTTGGATCGCAAACACAACACGGTTCGTCTTTTCGTTTGAATTTGTGCAGATACTGGCCAAAGCCCCCGTGTCCTGTTAGGGCCTGGACTATGAGCGGATTTAACGACATATTTTTTAGAAGTGAGTATGTAGTATCAGTATTGAGAAGAAAAATTTTTGTTACCGCCCCTGTATTGCTTTGGTTATATCTATCACTCCAATTGTTGCGGGTTTGGGATCTAAGTGTGTGTATTACATAAGAAATGGGGCATAGATCATAGTCAGGTGCTGTTCTTTTGTGCAACGCGGCGTCTTTGGCCAGTACATCCGCACGCTCGTTACCTTCAATTCCGACGTGAGCTCTCACCCAGAATAATTTCACTGTTTTATTAAGATTTCTAAGTTTTCGGATGTTTGCACGGATTCCGTATGCCAAGGGGTGGAAAGTTGAAGGGCTTCGCAGAAGTTCTAAGGCTGATCTAGAGTCATTGAAGATGTTAATCTTACCGTCTTTTATTTTTATTGCGAACTCCGTTGCTTTAAGCAGGGCATAGAGTTCCGCTCGGAAGACAGTACAAAACGCGCCTAGTTTAAACTTTCTACTAGATGTCTCCACGCCTTCTCTCCAGAATGAAAAAGCAGCCCCAACCTTCTCCTCAATTTTACTACCATCAGTAAAGATGAATGATCCTTGCACATGATGGTCTGCAAGAGTTTGTGATAGCATATCTTCTAAACAAACATAGTCTATACATACATCTTGAGCTGGGTGTGATGCTTCTAAATAATTCACCTTCTTTTCTACTATTCTATCCATCAGAAAATCAAGATGCTTACCACGCTTTGCTTCATAGCACTGGGCCGCTTCCGAGACGCGCAAGTCCAGAGGGAGTAGACCCGACAAAATTACTGCAGCCGAGTAGGAAACCGTGCGATAACATTTCGTAATTTTTAGCGCAAACCCTCTCTGGACAGTGTTAAGCTGTTTCTGGATTGATAGTTTTGCGGCAGCTGGTGCCCAGGTGCTCGCGGCGTAAATTATAATTGGTTCGATGACCGCCGTATATATAGTTCTGATTATCTCTGAATTCAGTCCCCATGAAATTTTAGCCGTTCGACTTATCTGTTTGTATATATTTGTAGCTTTTTGACATACATAGCTGACATGTTTTTGGAACGTTAATTTTTTATCAATTATAAGACCTAGTATTTTAATTGCTTCCTGCATATGTATTATTGTGTTACCCATGAGGATTCGTGGAACATCGATTTTTAATTTATTAGTTATTACCATGGCTTGAGTTTTATGAGCCGCGAACTTTAGTTTATTTTTGATGCCCCATGTTTCCACTAGTGCAAGATTTTTATTTGCTTTTGTTTCAATTTCCGTCCTTGAGGCGCCAGAGAAAACCAGAACAATATCATCAGCGAAAGCCTGGCAGTAGATATTTCGCTGAACCAATTCCTCCAACAGAGGATCCAGTAATAAGTTCCAGAAAGTAGGGCCCCCGATGGAACCTTGGACACACCCTTTATTTGTAGCTTTACTATAGGAACACCTTGCATAGTCTACAGTGACACTCCGATCAGTAAAATAGCTAGCGACAAGCTTTCGAAGGTTATGGGGGCATTTCTTTTCAATCAGTCTAGTTTTAACAGCAGGCCACCACGCGCTGTCAAAGGCTCCCTCTATGTCTAACGATACTACTACGTTGATCAATTTCTTATGCAAATTTCGTCTAATGTGTTGAATCAAGTCATAGAGTGCGTCTTACGTACAGCGTTGAGGTATAAAGCCATATTGTCTCGGGTTATTTTGGGAAGTAAGTGCCACCTAATTCGTCCAATCATCATCTTTTCCATTATTTTACCAAGCAGGGATAAAAGACCTATAGGGCGGTAAGACTTCACTTGATGGTAATCATCTTTCCCGGGTTTGCGGATAACAACAATTGCTGCCTCTTTCCATTGTGTTGGAAAATATGATAGCTCTAAGCATTTGTTAATTATGATTAAAAACACTTTAAAATCCTCTTGGATGGCCGCACTGCAGATATCAGCAGTCAGACCATCCGGACCCGGAGCCTTCTTCGGGCTGAATCCTGCCACTGCTCTTTCAAGTTCATAATCCGTAAAGGGTGGGTCTTCGGAGTCTCCAGGTATTATATCTTCTATTAAGTCAGCTTTTAGAGACTTGTGATTGTAACTTAATAACTATTTCCTAAAACTGCATGTGATACTACTCTTTATTATCTACTTAACAATAAGGGCTTTGTGTAAGGGCCAGTGTTATAGGGACATAACTCCCGTACGGAATTTGTTTATTTGGGTTAAAATTAGAAATTGAAATTTAAGCACCTTCCCGTTGTCAGATTGATCTAAAATTTGGTACACACATTTAATTTAGATGACAATATAATATAATAAAATCAATAACATTATAAATCTAAGATGGCCGCCGATACAAAATGGCGGATTACATATTTTTCCTTAACCCTCTCAATATGGGTATCAAATGAAAGGGCTACACTAGTAAAACACGATGATTATGTCAAAATTTAAATTCAAGATGGACGCCTTTTGTAAACCCAATTTTACGGATTTTATCCCGTTTATTATTTAGTTTGTTTATTCCCGACGTTTCGACCGCTTTGCAGCAGTCATGGTCACGGGAGGACTAAGATGACAGACGTCCAAATGTTACAGCTATCACGTGGTACCCACAACTTTTTTAATTATTATTAATGGTCCGATCTACGCAGAAAGAGCTCACTGTATCTTGAAGTCTTGGATTTGGTTTAATTTTATTGATAATAGGATCCCAAGCAGGTGGTATTACCCAACCATCTTCTCTATTAAAATGAGGATGTTTTTTAATTTCAATAGCCTCGCGAATCATCCTTGGCAGGAATCGGTGTTCTTTGGCGAGGATTTGAGGTTTATCGAATCTGATGTAATGGTTGGGATGATCTATAACATGGTCACAGAAGAAACGTCGGGAATAAACATACTAAATAATAAACGCGATAAAATCCGTAAAATTGAGTTTTAATAAATGTGTAACATTCGCGGAAATATAAGAAATCATTACAAGATGGACGCCGTTCCAATATGGCGGACTAGGTACATATTTTTCCACAACCACCACAATATGGGTATCAAACAATAGTACTACACTAGCAGAATACTGTCATTATGTCAAAATTTCAAACTCAAGATGGGCGCTGTTACAAAATGGCGTATTAGGTGGGGGCATGATTAGTCGTGTCGAGAACAGTTGCATCCAAGATTGTGTGACGTTAGAAGAGCTGATAAAAAAAAATAGGTAATTAGATACCTCGTTAGTAAGCGGTACCTATACCACCCAAGTTAAGGCAATAGGTTAAAACGTGCCGAGGACTGTATGGCATTAGGGTGGATAAAAATGTAATGTCGTAAGCGCTTCCCCCTCAAGATTGGGCGCTTCTTGTTGTATATTAAGCCTTGCCCCTTTACTGGACCTCTGGGGGAAGGGGGGGGGGGGTCGACCGTCAAAATGCCCCTTAATCGTGGGAACAACATGGTAACAATAAATAAAAAAGCAAACAAAAATAAAAACGAAACTGCTACACAACGAAAAAGAAGGTACGAAAAGGCAAAAGAAAGTATAGAACGAAACGTGCAAAGGAAAGTGAAAATTAAACCCATAGTCGACTACAGAAACGAAGAGAACGGTTAGCAACAGAAACACCTGAGCAACATGATACCAGGTTAATAGCACAACGTGAGAGACAAAGGCAGCTGGTAGAGTCAGAAACACCTGAGCGTCATGAGTTGTTTTGGTCATGATTTGTCATGAGGGTTAATAAACTAGTTTGTAATTGTTTATTGAGATGTTTATACTACATTCGAGATCCCTCCATGCTAGTGCCAACGTTCATTAATTACATTGTGAGAATAATGAAAACTACGAGGAACTGTTCGAAAGATAGATTATAAGATATCCGTGACGTAAGTGAACCTTTGCTTTGTTTCGCGCCATAGTTTTTGTGAAACTTGTGTTACAAAAACTATGAACATCTGATTTTTTTTTCGTTAATACTATTTGGCACAAGCTGTAATGATGGAGCCTGTTACTAAAAAATAGTATGACACGATTTTTTTTTTGTTAAAAAATGCAATCCGTTTCGTAGTCCCGTTATTTTTTTAATTTCCTTGTAATTTTTTTTATTTACTTTAAACTTTATTTTGAGACAATTGTTTTTTTTGTTGTCAATAACGAAATTTTCTAAATGAAATAAAAATGACTTAGAAAAAGCGATACATATAAAAGCATAAATTTTGTGATTTTAAGTGAAAAGAAAAAATATGTATAAAATAAAGTATTTTTATTATTTGTCTATAGTAATGAGGCGCAGCGTTAATATTTGTAGCTGCTTCCGCCGAAGCCTTCGGCGGCCATCTTGTTGTCCACCCACGCGTAGAGGTGCGCTACGTTCACGTAGACGCCCGGCGCCCCCGAGCCGCAGCCCACGCCGAACGCCACCATACCATAAACAGCGAACCTCACCGTGTCCGGTCCTTTCTGCGGCGTCACATTTTAACGGTTCAAACAAATTAAATATTTTGTTAACTGGTGGCAGGTCTCTGTTGCCGGAGACCGTCTGATGGGTACCACCGCAGCTCCTATTGCAACCGACAAATAGTAGTGTGCAAACATTACTGTGTTCCGGTTTAAAGGGCGCTGTAGCTATTGCAATAACTGGGGTAACGAGACTTAACACCTTATGTCTCAAGACGCCGAGCGCAATGTGGTGCAGTGTGTACCATCTTAACTAGCACCACGTTGTTATCAAGCGTATCACTTACCATCAGGTGAACGTCTTGCTCGTCACGTCGCATAGTAGTATAAAAGAAATATATACAAAACTACGAAAAACAAGCTCCCAGAAGCAAAAAGGACTAATTTAAAGAACAGCCTGGGTGAATCTACGTTAGTGGTTTTTCAGTGCTGTATTAGTTTAGATTATCTTAATGATGATGCTAAAGATAGCAATTTAAAAAAATCTTAAGACAGTAACAACCAGTTGTTATGAATATAAATAAAGGTATTACTAAACTGACCTTGATTGGGCAAACTAGTGGGGAACCGCCGTCGCCCTTGCATGTGTCCGTGCCCACCTCCCCGCCGGCGCACAAGAGGGACGCGTGCAGCCTGAACCTGGAGGTCAGGCGGGTCTTCTTTAGCGCCTCCTCGCATTTATCTGACGCGATGAACGGCAGCTTCACCTGGAAACAGCGTAAGAACAGCTAGAATGAGCAGTCTCTGATAGGGCTCCAACTGCCGCTCACCTTTTTGTGTGAACATATATACATCTTGATAAAAAAACAACATTAGCTCGGACTCCGGTTCCGCGAGTCTCGCGTCCGATGTAGCCCTGTTAATGGTCGTCAAGGAGACTCAGAGCGACAAAATATATAAAAAGAACCTTCTTGAGTATGACTGCGTTCTTGATCTTCTCCTGGAACTCCGTCCCCCAGCCCATGCTATAGCACTGTGTGCCCGGAGGCGGAGGCTGCGGGGCGAGGCACGCAACCCCCATTTGGGGCGCGTCCTCCAGAGCGAACGGCGCGCTCAGCATCAGCAGAGAGACGTCATTATACGCTGCGGCTGGAGAGGGAAAGGTACAAAGGTAAGCATGTTTTAGTCTCTATCACTTATTTGCATCAGCGTGAAAGAGACTGATGTATACTCAAATACACGTACGTAACGCTTGTAACTTTTAAACTGGAAGTGCTACATTTAGATACTTTCAGGATGTTGTGGTACAGGTTACGGAGAGTAGAAATCCGAAAATAAAATTCTGTAGCTATTCCAGTTAAGGAGATGTGAAAGGTTAAAGTTGGCACTGTGGAGGAGAGGGAGAGCAAAAAGGAAAAATTTCACAGACAATCGAGATCATGACCTTTGTGTCCATTCCGTTGTATTCTGATTAAAAGTAATAGAGAGCCGGATAATAAGACCACTAATGAGCCGACATGATTATCAACTAATCGCTACATCCAATTAAATATTTTCATCAATATTATAAAGGTCTCATTACAGATTAGATCGCTACAGCGATTGTCCAGAAAGTCCAGATTTACATTAAATTGTTTAGTAAAAGCACTGGAGCACTGCAATTAGTTGTTGGAGCATAAAGTATAATACAACTGACTCCTGTAATACTCCTCGTGTGTGATCACCTTGCTGACGTCGCGCTCCTGGTGCGGGTACTGCTCCAGGATGGTCTGCGTGTCCCATTCGCCGGCGCGACATTTTATCTGTGAACACCAAATTTATTAAATTGGTTGATCACCATTAACTTGGTGCTGGTTGTATTTGAGACTGTTTGTGGGTAACAGTGGGGCTCACCTCGCCGGGGAGGTATCTGTCGACCTTGTGAGCAGCTGTGATCACCACGGACGGATGGATGATGGAGCCACCGCCGAGGTAGTTCGACTGGGACCAGTTGTTCTCGTCCTGTTCCTTTCTGATTTAAAAAAAACATATCTCCTAAATTACTAATTAAAACAAGTCTTGTTTAAGAAAGCAATAAAATCTCTGTAGCGGGAATAATAAAACATTGGTATACCACCAGCTACACTCATCGGTTTGGGAGACAATCCGGGTACCTCTGCGTTAAACGAGGCAGGTCCTTTACCATATGAAAAATAGCGACCATTTGTTTATATCTGATGGTAGTAGACGACTTAGTATAATCGTTAAAGTCGACTAATACGGAACTCTAGGAAAAGCAGTTTTCACTGTGAACGATGTGAATGTGACAATTCTTGGTGCTGATAGATATCTTTGATTACTTAATCAGGGCGACCATCCAAGGGAACTCCCCGTAGTCGGCGTAAGTCCTCCGGTTGATGTTCCCCTCGTCGTTGATCCTGAGGATGCCGGCTCCGGGGTTGTTCCAGCCGCATTCAACGCTGGTTGTCGGGACTAGCTTCGGCTTCTTGGTCGACTCCGAGCGGAGGCAGCACTTGTGCAGATAGTGAGGGCATGATCCATCCCTGGAAGATAATGAAAATGAGCTAAAACATTTTGACCCTGCCTTAACCACCATCAGTATTACCAGCTCCAGATCTAATCAATTCATAGCACAGCTATTGCTTCTCTTCGTAAGCTGCGGCAATTTCATAACTAACCGAATCAACTACACCGTTTACCACAATCAGCCCTAATCACTAAAGATTTCCACAAACCTCTAACATCCCCTCGAAGGTCCATAATACGTTGCGTCAACTAACCTCAAATCAATGAGCGTGGTGTTGTCCACCAATCCCTTGTCGCATTGGAAGTAGCTCACGCAGATACCATCAGCCCCGTCCTCTGTCTGACACACTCTATTCTCTGAAGAAAAGAAAATATCATCACCATGAACAAGATGATGAAGTGACAGCGATTTTTGGATTTACAATTTCTTCTCCGGTTTAAGTTTCTGTTTTGTTTAATCCGTCGAACCCCGCGGGCATCGGGCGATGTCGCGCAAAAATGTGTCCCCCAAAACCATGGGCATCGAGCGATGTCGTGAGTTCCGCACTTTGTTTGAGTGTGTTTTAAGTATGTTTATAGTCAATTTTATATTGAAAACTGGGTGTCTATAGATTCTTTATGAAATTTGGTACATAATGAGCTCAAAATAATACTGGTCACAATAGAAAAAAATTATAATTTTACAGTCAGAAAGTTGTGTCTGCCTCGGCGTCAACGTGAGTATTTTTTTGTAAACCGGTTCCAAAATATTTCAAGCGAAAATCAGAGAAAATTTTAAGGAAAAGGCTAATTCAGTGTTTTATTAGTAAAATGGTTGTATAATTTTAGACAAAATACAATGTTTCGTGCTATTATCCCACGAAAAGATTTTATAAACCTAAATGTCGTTCGCGCGCAAAAACGTTCACGGCCCGTTTTTCACTAATTATAATATTATATTCATGTAGGAAAATACATCATCTTATTGTTAATTTATTGTAGATTCTAGTTTTACGGGTTGTTTTTTGAAATAAACACGTAAAATTATAGATTTTACGTGTTGAACCTGTGTTTACAATTCAGACCCACCAAATAACACTCACACAACAACAAATGTACGTCTGTGTGTATTACAAAATGACCACTGGGCAGGACCAGCAAACAGGATAACAAAAGGACCGCTAGGCTCGAGCGGCAGACGCACAAACAGGATGTTCACCTTTGTGTTTAGATTTGAGACAGAATTAAGATTTTTTATATTTAAAATTTTTATTTCTAATTTTTTTTATCATTATTAGCGGCGCAGCGGCCCAGTTAAAGAAGTGTCGAAACAATAACTACAAAACAACATCTGCGATGGAGTATCATTGTTTGAACTTGTCTACTAATCCGCGCAATTTACAAAATATTTATTGTAGTAAAAAAAACCGATACTTTATAAAGTCCGCTGGGCTGTTATTGTCCAACGGTCCACATGCGCAGGTAACGCCAGCGAAAAGTTCTGTTTGCAGCATCAAGGTCATATGTGCTGGTGGGTTGTTCATTTGGATTATACCTTGAAATTCATCGAGTTGCGGGTCAGTGTCGAATTTGTTCTGGACGCTGCTGGTTGTGTTCGCAACTGGCGAGCTGGTAGACGTTTCCCCCTCTGGTTTCTTCAGGATGGTAAACAACCAGTCTACTATACTATTGTCGACTGTGTTATTGTTGATATTAGTTCCACCTGTAATGGGAAAAATGATATAATACATGAATCTAAATTAGGTTTATCTGTTACGTGGCAAAACAAAATCTTATTTGGATAATGAATTTGTTTTAAAACTAACTGTTACTTGTTGACTTTGTAAGCGTGGTATTTAGCAAAAAATGTTATTTGTTCAGTTCGCAGAGACTACGACAACTTATTAATTCTGTATTTCGCGTAAAGAAGTACTTAGGTTAATTTTAATGAAATTATTATACTTTACTAGCTGACCCGATAGAATTCGTTCTGTCAAAAAAAATTGGAATGTTCTTTGTTCCTGCCTATTTTATAGCTGGAGCAAAAAAATCTCCTGACCAGAACCGTCACCCTGGTTATGGGCGGTGTGTGGGGTTCAGCACTATATATATTCATCTAATAACTAATATTGTCGAATTTGGTCTTTTGTCTCGTTTTTATCTTTCAAAATTGGCTACTAACCTACCCTCAACCCCTACTTACCTCTCCCGCTTTGTATCTCACCCCTAAATTAAATTTATCCGAATTCTCGAAATTTTACGATTTACGTAAATTTCAACTCCTTAAAAACCAATTATTTTCCGACATCTGTGTATTTTTTTGCGTTTACCAGATTAGCATCAACCCCCCCTTAACTACCCTCTTTATTTTGTGTCGATAGCTTGTCGGAAACGCGAGATATCACATAGTCTTTGTTCGTAATTCTGCGAAAAACTGGTTAGTTTGTTCGAAGAACTAGTCGAGATCTGCTGAATTCTTTTTTGTGTGCTATCTTAATTTGTATACATACCTGCTCCCCCTTTGTACTTACCTAACCCCGTCGCTCCAGTCGCTGCCGTCGTCTGGATATCGGCACCTGGAAATAAACATCATTAGTAAAATCCGAAAGTTCTATAAAATCGTCAAACTTTGCTCGATCCGCGAAACTCTTGCACCAACAGGTGGGCATCAAATCCATAAGTTTTGATAGCTCTTCAGGAACGCGAGATATCGCGACTTCCCTGGATATTGCGAGGGTATAAAAGCCGGTAGATCGAATCGAAATTTCGTCGAATTTGGTCTTTTGTCTCGTTCTTATCTTTCGAAATTGGCTACTAACCTACCCTCAACCCCTACTTACCTCTCCCGCTTTGTATCTCACCCCTAAATTAAATTTATCCGAATTTTCAACTCCTTAAAAACCAATTATTTTCCGACATCTGTGTAATTTTTTGCGTTTACCCGATTAGCATCAACCCCCCTTTAACTACCCTCTTTATTTTGTGTCGATAGCTTGTCGGAAACGCGAGATATCACATAGTCTTTGTTCGTAATTCTGCGAAAAACTGGTTAGTTTGTTCGAAGAACTAGTCGAGATCCGCTGAATTCTTTTTTGTGTGCTATCTTAATTTGTATACATACCTGCTCCCCCTTTGTACTTACCTACCCCCGTCGCTCCAGTCGCTGCCGTCGTCTGGATATCGGCACCTGGAAATAAACATCATTAGTAAAATCCGAAAGTTCTATAAAATCGTCAAACTTTGCTCGATCCGCGAAACTCTTGCACCAACAGGTGGGCATCAAATCCATAAGTTTTGATAGCTCTTCAGGAACGCGAGATATCGCGACTTCCCTGGATATTGCGAGGGTATAAAAGCCGGTAGATCGAATCGAAATTTCGTCGAATTTGGTCTTTTGTCTCGTTCTTATCTTTCGAAATTGGCTACTAACCTACCCCCAACCCCTACTTACCTCTCCCGCTTTGTATCTCACCCCTAAATTAAATTTATCCGAATTTTCAACTCCTTAAAAACCAATTATTTTCCGACATCTGTGTAATTTTTTGCGTTTACCAGATTAGCATCAACCCCCCTTTAACTACCCTCTTTATTTTGTGTCGATAGCTTGTCGGAAACGCGAGATATCACATAGTCTTTGTTCGTAATTCTGCGAAAAACTGGTTAGTTTGTTCGAAGAACTAGTCGAGATCCGCTGAATTCTTTTTTGTGTGCTATCTTAATTTGTATACATACCTGCTCCCCCTTTGTACTTACCTAACCCCGTCGCTCCAGTCGCTGCCGTCGTCTGGATATCGGCACCTGGAAATAAACATCATTAGTAAAATCCGAAAAGTTCTATAAAATCGTCAAATTTGGCTCGATCCGCGAAACTTTTGCACCAACAGGTGGGCATCAAATCCATAAGTTATGATAGCTGTTCAGGAACGCGAGATATCGCGACTTCCCTGGATTTTGCGAGGGTATAAAAGCCGGTAGATCGAATCGAAATTTCGTCGAATTTGGTCTTTTGTCTCGTTCTTATCTTCGAAATTGGCTACTAACCTACCCTCAACCCCTACTTACCTCTCCCGCTTTGTATCTCACCCCTAAATTAAATTATCCGAATTTTCAACTCCTTAAAAACCAATTATTTTCCGACATCTGTGTAATTTTTTGCGTTTACCAGATTAGCATCAACCCCCCTTTAACTACCCTCTTTATTTTGTGTCGATAGCTTGTCGGAAACGCGAGATATCACATAGTCTTTGTTCGTAATTCTGCGAAAAACTGGTTAGTTTGTTCGAAGAACTAGTCGAGATCCGCTGAATTCTTTTTGTGTGCTATCTTAATTTGTATACATACCTGCTCCCCTTTGTACTTACCTAACCCCGTCGCTCCAGTCGCTGCCGTCGTCTGGATATCGGCACCTGGAAATAACATCATTAGTAAAATCCGAAAGTTATATAAAATAGTCAAACTTTGCTCGATCCGCGAAACTCTTGCACCAACAGGTGGGCATCAAATCCATAAGTTATGATAGCTCTTCAGGAACGCGGGATATCGCGACTTCCCTGGATTTTGCGAGGGTATAAAAGCCGGTAGATCGAATCGAAATTTCGTCGAATTTGGTCTTTTGTCTCGTTCTTATCTTCGAAATTGGCTACTAACCTACCCTCAACCCCTACTTACCTCTCCCGCTTTGTATCTCACCCCTAAATTAAATTATCCGAATTTTCAACTCCTTAAAAACCAATTATTTTCCGACATCTGTGTAATTTTTTGCGTTTACCAGATTAGCATCAACCCCCCTTTAACTACCCTCTTTATTTTGTGTCGATAGCTTGTCGGAAACGCGAGATATCACATAGTCTTTGTTCGTAATTCTGCGAAAAACTGGTTAGTTTGTTCGAAGAACTAGTCGAGATCTGCTGAATTCTTTTTGTGTGCTATCTTAATTTGTATACATACCTGCTCCCCTTTGTACTTACCTAACCCCGTCGCTCCAGTCGCTGCCGTCGTCTGGATATCGGCACCTGGAAATAAACATCATTAGTAAAATCCGAAAGTTATATAAAATAGTCAAACTTTGCTCGATCCGCGAAACTCTTGCACCAACAGGTGGGCATCAAATCCATAAGTTATGATAGCTCTTCAGGAACGCGGGATATCGCGACTTCCCTGGATTTTGCGAGGGTATAAAAGCCGGTAGATCGAATCGAAATTTCGTCGAATTTGGTCTTTTGTCTCGTTCTTATCTTTCGAAATTGGCTACTAACCTACCCTCAACCCCTACTTACCTCTCCCGCTTTGTATCTCACCCCTAAATTAAATTATCCGAATTTTCAACTCCTTAAAAACCAATTATTTTCCGACATCTGTGTAATTTTTTGCGTTTACCAGATTAGCATCAACCCCCCCTTGCCTACCCTCTTTATTTTGTGTCGATAGCTTGTCGGAAACGCGAGATATCACATAGTCTTTATTCGTAATTCTGCTAAAAACTGGTTAGTTTGTTCGAAGAACTAGTCGAGATCTGCTGAATTCTTTTTTGTGTGCTATCTTAATTTGTATACATACCTGCTCCCCCTTTGTACTTACCTACCCCCGTCGCTCCAGTCGCTCCAGTCGCTCCAGTCGCTCCAGTCGCTGCCCTCGTCTGGATATCGGCACCTGGAAATAAACATCATTAGTAAAATCCGAAAAGTTCTATAAAATCGTCAAATTTGGCTCGATCCGCGAAACTTTTGCACCAACAGGTGGGCATCAACCCCCCCCCCCCCCCCCCCCCCCCCTTTAACTACCCTCTTTATTTTGTGTCGATAGCTTGTCGGAAACGCGAGATATCGCGACTTCCCTGGATTTTGCGAGGGTATAAAAGCCGGTAGATCGAATCGAAATTTCGTCGAATTTGGTCTTTCGTCTCGTTTTTATCTTTCGAAATTGGCTACTAACCTACCCTCAACCCCTACTTACCTCTCCCGCTTTGTATCTCACCCCTAAATTAAATTTATCCGAATTTTCAACTCCTTAAAAACCAATTATTTTCCGACATCTGTGTAATTTTTTGCGTTTACCAGATTAGCATCAACCCCCCCTTGCCTACCCTCTTTATTTTGTGTCGATAGCTTGTCGGAAACGCGAGATATCACATAGTCTTTATTCGTAATTCTGCTAAAAACTGGTTAGTTTGTTCGAAGAACTAGTCGAGATCTGCTGAATTCTTTTTTGTGTCGATAGCTTGTCGGAAACGCGAGATATCACATAGTCTTTGTTCGTAATTCTGCGAAAAACTGGTTAGTTTGTTCGAAGAACTAGTCGAGATCTGCTGAATTCTTTTTTGTGTGCTATCTTAATTTGTATACATACCTGCTCCCCCTTTGTACTTACCTAACCCCGTCGCTCCAGTCGCTCCAGTCGCTCCAGTCGCTGCCGTCGTCTGGATATCGGCACCTGGAAATAACATCATTAGTAAAATCCGAAAGTTCTATAAAATCGTCAAATTTGGCTCGATCCGCGAAACTTTTGCACCAACAGGTGGGCATGAACCCCCCCCCTCATAAGTTTCAGCTCGATAGCTGTTCAGGAACGCGAGATATCGCGACTTCCCTGGATTTTGCGAGGGTATAAAAGCCGGTAGATCGAATCGAAATTTCGTCGAATTTGGTCTTTTGTCTCGTTCTTATCTTCGAAATTGGCTACTAACCTACCCTCAACCCCTACTTACCTCTCCCGCTTTGTATCTCACCCCTAAATTAAATTTATCCGAATTTTCAACTCCTTAAAAACCAATTATTTTCCGACATCTGTGTAATTTTTTGCGTTTACCAGATTAGCATCAACCCCCCTTTAACTACCCTCTTTATTTTGTGTCGATAGCTTGTCGGAAACGCGAGATATCACATAGTCTTTGTTCGTAATTCTGCGAAAAACTGGTTAGTTTGTTCGAAGAACTAGTCGAGATCCGCTGAATTCTTTTTGTGTGCTATCTTAATTTGTATACATACCTGCTCCCCCTTTGTACTTACCTAACCCCGTCGCTCCAGTCGCTGCCGTCGTCTGGATATCGGCACCTGGAAATAACATCATTAGTAAAATCCGAAAGTTCTATAAAATCGTCAAACTTTGCTCGATCCGCGAAACTCTTGCACCAACAGGTGGGCATCAAATCCATAAGTTATGATAGCTCTTCAGGAACGCGGGATATCGCGACTTCCCTGGATTTTGCGAGGGTATAAAAGCCGGTAGATCGAATCGAAATTTCGTCGAATTTGGTCTTTTGTCTCGTTCTTATCTTCGAAATTGGCTACTAACCTACCCTCAACCCCTACTTACCTCTCCCGCTTTGTATCTCACCCCTAAATTAAATTATCCGAATTTTCAACTCCTTAAAAACCAATTATTTTCCGACATCTGTGTATTTTTTTGCGTTTACCAGATTAGCATCAACCCCCCCTTAACTACCCTCTTTATTTTGTGTCGATAGCTTGTCGGAAACGCGAGATATCACATAGTCTTTGTTCGTAATTCTGCGAAAAACTGGTTAGTTTGTTCGAAGAACTAGTCGAGATCCGCTGAATTCTTTTTGTGTGCTATCTTAATTTGTATACATACCTGCTCCCCTTTTGTACTTACCTAACCCCGTCGCTCCAGTCGCTGCCGTCGTCTGGATATCGGCACCTGGAAATAAACATCATTAGTAAAATCCGAAAGTTATATAAAATCGTCAAACTTTGCTCGATCCGCGAAACTCTTGCACCAACAGGTGGGCATCAAATCCATAAGTTTTGATAGCTCTTCAGGAACGCGAGATATCGCGACTTCCCTGGATATTGCGAGGGTATAAAAGCCGGTAGATCGAATCGAAATTTCGTCGAATTTGGTCTTTTGTCTCGTTCTTATCTTTCGAAATTGGCTACTAACCTACCCTCAACCCCTACTTACCTCTCCCGCTTTGTATCTCACCCCTAAATTAAATTTATCCGAATTTTCAACTCCTTAAAAACCAATTATTTTCCGACATCTGTGTAATTTTTGCGTTTACCAGATTAGCATCAACCCCCCTTTAACTACCCTCTTTATTTTGTGTCGATAGCTTGTCGGAAACGCGAGATATCACATAGTCTTTGTTCGTAATTCTGCGAAAAAAACTGGTTAGTTTGTTCGAAGAACTAGTCGAGATCCGCTGAATTCTTTTTTGTGTGCTATCTTAATTTGTATACATACCTGCTCCCCCTTTGTACTTACCTAACCCCGTCGCTCCAGTCGCTGCCGTCGTCTGGATATCGGCACCTGGAAATAAACATCATTAGTAAAATCCGAAAGTTATATAAAATAGTCAAACTTTGCTCGATCCGCGAAACTCTTGCACCAACAGGTGGGCATCAAATCCATAAGTTATGATAGCTCTTCAGGAACGCGGGATATCGCGACTTCCCTGGATTTTGCGAGGGTATAAAAGCCGGTAGATCGAATCGAAATTTCGTCGAATTTGGTCTTTTGTCTCGTTCTTATCTTTCGAAATTGGCTACTAACCTACCCTCAACCCCTACTTACCTCTCCCGCTTTGTATCTCACCCCTAAATTAAATTTATCCGAATTTTCAACTCCTTAAAAACCAATTATTTTCCGACATCTGTGTAATTTTTGCGTTTACCAGATTAGCATCAACCCCCCTTTAACTACCCTCTTTATTTTGTGTCGATAGCTTGTCGGAAACGCGAGATATCGCGACTTCCCTGGATTTTGCGAGGGTATAAAAGCCGGTAGATTAAGTCGAAATTTCGTCGAATTTGGTCTTTTGTCTCGTTCTTATCTTTCGAAATTGGCTACTAACCTACCCTCAACCCCTACTTACCTCTCCCGCTTTGTATCTCACCCCTAAATTAAATTTATCCGAATTTTCAACTCCTTAAAAACCAATTATTTTCCGACATCTGTGTAATTTTTGCGTTTACCAGATTAGCATCACCCCCCTTTAACTACCCTCTTTATTTTGTGTCGATAGCTTGTCGGAAACGCGAGATATCACATAGTCTTTGTTCGTAATTCTGCGAAAAACTGGTTAGTTTGTTCGAAGAACTAGTCGAGATCCGCTGAATTCTTTTTTGTGTGCTATCTTAATTTGTATACATACCTGCTCCCCTTTGTACTTACCTAACCCCGTCGCTCCAGTCGCTGCCGTCGTCTGGATATCGGCACCTGGAAATAAACATCATTAGTAAAATCCGAAAGTTCTATAAAATCGTCAAACTTTGCTCGATCCGCGAAACTTTTGCACCAACAGGTGGGCATCAAATCCATAAGTTTTGATAGCTCTTCAGGAACGCGAGATATCGCGACTTCCCTGGATTTTGCGAGGGTATAAAAGCGGTAGATCGAATCGAAATTTCGTCGAATTTGGTCTTTTGTCTCGTTCTTATCTTTCGAAATTGGCTACTAACCTACCCTCAACCCCTACTTACCTCTCCCGCTTTGTATCTCACCCCTAAATTAAATTTATCCGAATTTTCAACTCCTTAAAAACCAATTATTTTCCGACATCTGTGTAATTTTTTGCGTTTACCAGATTAGCATCAACCCCCCTTTAACTACCCTCTTTATTTTGTGTCGATAGCTGTCGGAAACGCGAGATATCACATAGTCTTTGTTCGTAATTCTGCGAAAAACTGGTTAGTTTGTTCGAAGAACTAGTCGAGATCCGCTGAATTCTTTTTTGTGTGCTATCTTAATTTGTATACATACCTGCTCCCCCTTTTGTACTTACCTAACCCCGTCGCTCCAGTCGCTGCCGTCGTCTGGATATCGGCACCTGGAAATAAACATCATTAGTAAAATCCGAAAGTTATATAAAATAGTCAAACTTTGCTCGATCCGCGAAACTCTTGCACCAACAGGTGGGCATCAAATCCATAAGTTATGATAGCTCTTCAGGAACGCGGGATATCGCGACTTCCCTGGATTTTGCGAGGGTATAAAAGCCGGTAGATCGAATCGAAATTTCGTCGAATTTGGTCTTTTGTCTCGTTCTTATCTTTCGAAATTGGCTACTAACCTACCCTCAACCCCTACTTACCTCTCCCGCTTTGTATCTCACCCCTAAATTAAATTTATCCGAATTTTCAACTCCTTAAAAACCAATTATTTTCCGACATCTGTGTAATTTTTTGCGTTTACCAGATTAGCATCAACCCCCCTTTAACTACCCTCTTTATTTTGTGTCGATAGCTTGTCGGAAACGCGAGATATCACATAGTCTTGTTCGTAATTCTGCGAAAAACTGGTTAGTTTGTTCGAAGAACTAGTCGAGATCCGCTGAATTCTTTTTTGTGTCGATAGCTTGTCGGAAACGCGAGATATCACATAGTCTTTGTTCGTAATTCTGCGAAAAACTGGTTAGTTTGTTCGAAGAACTAGTCGAGATCCGCTGAATTCTTTTTTGTGTGCTATCTTAATTTGTATACATACCTGCTCCCCTTTGTACTTACCTAACCCCGTCGCTCCAGTCGCTGCCGTCGTCTGGATATCGGCACCTGGAATAAACATCATTAGTAAAATCCGAAAGTTATATAAAATAGTCAAACTTTGCTCGATCCGTGAAACTCTTGCACCAACAGGTGGGCATCAAATCCATAAGTTTTGATAGCTCTTCAGGAACGCGAGATATCGCGACTTCCCTGGATATTGCGAGGGTATAAAAGCCGGTAGATCGAATCGAAATTTCGTCGAATTTGGTCTTTTGTCTCGTTCTTATCTTTCGAAATTGGCTACTAACCTACCCTCAACCCCTACTTACCTCTCCCGCTTTGTATCTCACCCCTAAATTAAATTTATCCGAATTTTCAACTCCTTAAAAACCAATTATTTTCCGACATCTGTGTAATTTTTTGCGTTTACCAGATTAGCATCAACCCCCCTTTAACTACCCTCTTTATTTTGTGTCGATAGCTTGTCGGAAACGCGAGATATCACATAGTCTTTGTTCGTAATTCTGCGAAAAACTGGTTAGTTTGTTCGAAGAACTAGTCGAGATCTGCTGAATTCTTTTTTGTGTGCTATCTTAATTTGTATACATACCTGCTCCCCCTTTGTACTTACCTACCCCCGTCGCTCCAGTCGCTGCCCTCGTCTGGATATCGGCACCTGGAAATAAACATCATTAGTAAAATCCGAAAAGTTCTATAAAATCGTCAAATTTGGCTCGATCCGCGAAACTTTTGCACCAACAGGTGGGCATCAACCCCATAAGTTTCAGCTCGATAGCTGTTCAGGAACGCGAGATATCGCGACTTCCCTGGATTTTGCGAGGGTATAAAAGCCGGTAGATCGAATCGAAATTTCGTCGAATTTGGTCTTTTGTCTAGTTCTTATCTTCGAAATTGGCTACTAACCTACCCTCAACCCCTACTTACCTCTCCCGCTTTGTATCTCACCCCTAAATTAATTTATCCGAATTTTCAACTCCTTAAAAAACCATTATTTTCCGACATCTGTGTAATTTTTTGCGTTTACCAGATTAGCATCACCCCCCTTTAACTACCTCTTTATTTTGTGTCGATAGCTTGTCGGAAACGCGAGATATCACATAGTCTTTGTTCGTAATTCTGCGAAAAACTGGTTAGTTTGTTCGAAGAACTAGTCGAGATCTGCTGAATTCTTTTTTGTGTGCTATCTTAATTTGTATACATACCTGCTCCCCCTTTGTACTTACCTACCCCCGTCGCTCCAGTCGCTGCCGTCGTCTGGATATCGGCACCTGGAAATAAACATCATTAGTAAAATCCGAATTTCAACTCCTTAAAAACCAATTATTTTCCGACATCTGTGTAATTTTTTGCGTTTACCAGATTAGCATCAACCCCCCTTTAACTACCCTCTTTATTTTGTGTCGATAGCTTGTCGGAACGCGAGATATCACATAGTCTTTGTTCGTAATTCTGCGAAAAACTGGTTAGTTTGTTCGAAGAACTAGTCGAGATCCGCTGAATTCTTTTTTGTGTGCTATCTTATTTGTATACATACCTGCTCCCCCTTTGTACTTACCTACCCCCGTCGCTCCAGTCGCTGCCGTCGTCTGGATATCGGCACCTGGAAATAAACATCGTTAGTAAAATCCGAAAAGTTCTATAAAATCGTCAAATTTGGCTCGATCCGCGAAACTTTTGCACCAACAGGTGGGCATCAAATCCATAAGTTTTGATAGCTGTTCAGGAACGCGAGATATCGCGACTTCCCTGGATTTTGCGAGGGTATAAAAGCCGGTAGATCGAATCGAAATTTCGTCGAATTTGGTCTTTTGTCTAGTTCTTATCTTTCGAATTGGCTACTAACCTACCCTCAACCCCTACTTACCTCTCCCGCTTTGTATCTCACCCCTAAATTAAATTTATCCGAATTTTCAACTCCTTAAAAACCAATTATTTTCCGAATTTTCAACTCCTTAAAAACCAATTATTTTCCGACATCTGTGTAATTTTTTGCGTTTACCAGATTAGCATCAACCCCCCTTTAACTACCCTCTTTATTTTGTGTCGATAGCTTGTCGGAAACGCGAGATATCACATAGTCTTTGTTCGTAATTCTGCGAAAAACTGGTTAGTTTGTTCGAAGAACTAGTCGAGATCCGCTGAATTCTTTTTTGTGTGCTATCTTAATTTGTATACATACCTGCTCCCCCTTTGTACTTACCTAACCCCGTCGCTCCAGTCGCTGCCGTCGTCTGGATATCGGCACCTGGAAATAAACATCATTAGTAAAATCCGAAAGTTATATAAAATAGTCAAACTTTGCTCGATCCGCGAAACTCTTGCACCAACAGGTGGGCATCAAATCCATAAGTTATGATAGCTCTTCAGGAACGCGGGATATCGCGACTTCCCTGGATTTTGCGAGGGTATAAAAGCCGGTAGATTAAGTCGAAATTTCGTCGAATTTGGTCTTTTGTCTCGTTCTTATCTTTCGAAATTGGCTACTAACCTACCCTCAACCCCTACTTACCTCTCCCGCTTTGTATCTCACCCCTAAATTAAATTTATCCGAATTTTCAACTCCTTAAAAACCAATTATTTTCCGAATTTTCAACTCCTTAAAAACCAATTATTTTCCGACATCTGTGTAATTTTTTGCGTTTACCCGATTAGCATCAACCCCCCTTTAACTACCCTCTTTATTTTGTGTCGATAGCTTGTCGGAAACGCGAGATATCACATAGTCTTTGTTCGTAATTCTGCGAAAAACTGGTTAGTTTGTTCGAAGAACTAGTCGAGATCTGCTGAATTCTTTTTTGTGTGCTATCTTAATTTGTATACATACCTGCTCCCCCTTTGTACTTACCTAACCCCGTCGCTCCAGTCGCTCCAGTCGCTGCCGTCGTCTGGATATCGGCACCTGGAAATAAACATCATTAGTAAAATCCGAAAAGTTCTATAAAATCGTCAAATTTGGCTCGATCCGCGAAACTTTTGCACCAACAGGTGGCATCAACCCCCCTTTAACTACCCTCTTTATTTTGTGTCGATAGCTTGTCGGAAACGCGAGATATCGCGACTTCCCTGGATTTTGCGAGGGTATAAAAGCCGGTAGATCGAATCGAAATTTCGTCGAATTTGGTCTTTTGTCTCGTTTTTATCTTTCGAAATTGGCTACTAACCTACCCCCAACCCCTACCTACCTCTCCCGCTTTGTATTTCACACCTAAATTAATTTATCCGAATTTTCAACTCCTTAAAAACCAATTATTTTCCGACATCTGTGTAATTTTTTTTTGCGTTTACCAGATTAGCATCAACCCCCCTTTAACTACCCTCTTTATTTTGTGTCGATAGCTTGTCGGAAACGCGAGATATCACATAGTCTTTGTTCGTAATTCTGCGAAAAACTGGTTAGTTTGTTCGAAGAACTAGTCGAGATCCGCTGAATTCTTTTTTGTGTGCTATCTTAATTTGTATACATACCTGCTCCCCCTTTTGTACTTACCTAACCCCGTCGCTCCAGTCGCTGCCGTCGTCTGGATATCGGCACCTGGAAATAAACATCATTAGTAAAATCCGAAAGTTATATAAAATAGTCAAACTTTGCTCGATCCGCGAAACTCTTGCACCAACAGGTGGGCATCAATCCATAAGTTATGATAGCTCTTCAGGAACGCGGGATATCGCGACTTCCCTGGATTTTGCGAGGGTATAAAAGCCGGTAGATTAAGTCGAAATTTCGTCGAATTTGGTCTTTTGTCTCGTTCTTATCTTTCGAAATTGGCTACTAACCTACCCTCAACCCCTACTTACCTCTCCCGCTTTGTATCTCACCCCTAAATTAAATTTATCCGAATTTTCAACTCCTTAAAAACCAATTATTTTCCGACATCTGTGTAATTTTTTGCGTTTACCAGATTAGCATCAACCCCCCTTTAACTACCCTCTTTATTTTGTGTCGATAGCTTGTCGGAAACGCGAGATATCACATAGTCTTTGTTCGTAATTCTGCGAAAAACTGGTTAGTTTGTTCGAAGAACTAGTCGAGATCTGCTGAATTCTTTTTTGTGTGCTATCTTAATTTGTATACATACCTGCTCCCCCTTTGTACTTACCTACCCCCGTCGCTCCAGTCGCTGCCGTCGTCTGGATATCGGCACCTGGAAATAAACATCATTAGTAAAATCCGAAAGTTATATAAAATAGTCAAACTTTGCTCGATCCGTGAAACTTTTGCACCAACAGGTGGGCATCAACCCCCCCCTCATAAGTTTCGATAGCTGTTCAGGAACGCGAGATATCGCGACTTCCCTGGATTTTGCGAGGGTATAAAAGCCGGTAGATCGAATCGAAATTTCGTCGAATTTGGTCTTTCGTCTCGTTTTTATCTTTCGAAATTGGCTACTAACCTACCCTCAACCCCTACTTACCTCTCCCGCTTTGTATCTCACCCCTAAATTAAATTTATCCGAATTTTCAACTCCTTAAAAACCAATTATTTTTCCGAAATTTCAACTCCTTAAAAACCAATTATTTTCCGACATCTGTGTAATTTTTTGCGTTTACCAGATTAGCATCAACCCCCCTTTAACTACCCTCTTTATTTTGTGTCGATAGCTTGTCGGAAACGCGAGATATCACATAGTCTTTGTTCGTAATTCTGCGAAAAACTGGTTAGTTTGTTCGAAGAACTAGTCGAGATCCGCTGAATTCTTTTTTGTGTGCTATCTTAATTTGTATACATACCTGCTCCCCTTTGTACTTACCTAACCCCGTCGCTCCAGTCGCTGCCGTCGTCTGGATATCGGCACCTGGAAATAAACATCATTAGTAAAATCCGAAAGTTATATAAAATAGTCAAACTTTGCTCGATCCGCGAAACTCTTGCACCAACAGGTGGGCATCAATCCATAAGTTATGATAGCTCTTCAGGAACGCGGGATATCGCGACTTCCCTGGATTTTGCGAGGGTATAAAAGCCGGTAGATTAAGTCGAAATTTCGTCGAATTTGGTCTTTTGTCTCGTTCTTATCTTTCGAAATTGGCTACTAACCTACCCTCAACCCCTACTTACCTCTCCCGCTTTGTATCTCACCCCTAAATTAAATTTATCCGAATTTTCAACTCCTTAAAAACCAATTATTTTCCGACATCTGTGTAATTTTTTGCGTTTACCAGATTAGCATCAACCCCCCTTTAACTACCCTCTTTATTTTGTGTCGATAGCTTGTCGGAAACGCGAGATATCACGACTTCCCTGGATTTTGCGAGGGTATAAAAGCCGGTAGATTAAGTCGAAATTTCGTCGAATTTGGTCTTTTGTCTCGTTCTTATCTTTCGAAATTGGCTACTAACCTACCCTCAACCCCTACTTACCTCTCCCGCTTTGTATCTCACCCCTAAATTAAATTTATCCGAATTTTCAACTCCTTAAAAACCAATTATTTTCCGACATCTGTGTATTTTTTGCGTTTACCAGATTAGCATCAACCCCCCTTTAACTACCCTCTTTATTTTGTGTCGATAGCTTGTCGGAAACGCGAGATATCACATAGTCTTTGTTCGTAATTCTGCGAAAAACTGGTTAGTTTGTTCGAAGAACTAGTCGAGATCTGCTGAATTCTTTTTTGTGTGCTATCTTAATTTGTATACATACCTGCTCCCCCTTTGTACTTACCTACCCCCGTCGCTCCAGTCGCTGCCGTCGTCTGGATATCGGCACCTGGAAATAAACATCATTAGTAAAATCCGAAAAGTTCTATAAAATCGTCAAATTTGGCTCGATCCGCGAAACTTTTGCACCAACAGGTGGGCATCAAATCCATAAGTTTTGATAGCTCTTCAGGAACGCGAGATATCGCGACTTCCCTGGATTTTGCGAGGGTATAAAAGCCGGTAGATCGAATCGAAATTTCGTCGAATTTGGTCTTTTGTCTCGTTCTTATCTTTCGAAATTGCTACTAACCTACCCTCAACCCCTACTTACCTCTCCCGCTTTGTATCTCACCCCTAAATTAAATTTATCCGAAATTTCAACTCCTTAAAAAACCATTATTTTCCGACATCTGTGTAATTTTTTGCGTTTACCAGATTAGCATCAACCCCCCTTTAACTACCCTCTTTATTTTGTGTCGATAGCTTGTCGGAAACGCGAGATATCACATAGTCTTTGTTCGTAATTCTGCGAAAAACTGGTTAGTTTGTTCGAAGAACTAGTCGAGATCCGCTGAATTCTTTTTTGTGTGCTATCTTAATTTGTATACATACCTGCTCCCCCTTTTGTACTTACCTAACCCCGTCGCTCCAGTCGCTGCCGTCGTCTGGATATCGGCACCTGGAAATAAACATCATTAGTAAAATCCGAAAGTTCTATAAAATCGTCAAACTTTGCTCGATCCGCGAAACTCTTGCACCAACAGGTGGGCATCAAATCCATAAGTTATGATAGCTCTTCAGGAACGCGAGATATCACATAGTCTTGTTCGTAATTCTGCGAAAAACTGGTTAGTTTGTTCGAAGAACTAGTCGAGATCTGCTGAATTCTTTTTTGTGTGCTATCTTAATTTGTATACATACCTGCTCCCCCTTTGTACTTACCTACCCCCGTCGCTCCAGTCGCTGCCGTCGTCTGGATATCGGCACCTGGAAATAAACATCATTAGTAAAATCCGAAAAGTTCTATAAAATCGTCAAATTTGGCTCGATCCGCGAAACTCTTGCACCAACAGGTGGGCATCAAATCCATAAGTTTTGATAGCTCTTCAGGAACGCGAGATATCGCGACTTCCCTGGATATTGCGAGGGTATAAAAGCCGGTAGATCGAATCGAAATTTCGTCGAATTTGGTCTTTTGTCTCGTTTTTATCTTTCGAAATTGGCTACTAACCTACCCTCAACCCCTACTTACCTCTCCCGCTTTGTATCTCACCCCTAAATTAAATTTATCCGAAATTTCAACTCCTTAAAAACCAATTATTTTCGACATCTGTGTAATTTTTTGCGTTTACCAGATTAGCATCAACCCCCCTTTAACTACCCTCTTTATTTTGTGTCGATAGCTTGTCGGAAACGCGAGATATCACATAGTCTTTGTTCGTAATTCTGCGAAAAACTGGTTAGTTTGTTCGAAGAACTAGTCGAGATCCGCTGAATTCTTTTTTGTGTGCTATCTTAATTGTATACATACCTGCTCCCCTTTGTACTTACCTAACCCCGTCGCTCCAGTCGCTGCCGTCGTCTGGATATCGGCACCTGGAAATAAACATCATTAGTAAAATCCGAAAGTTATATAAAATAGTCAAACTTTGCTCGATCCGCGAAACTCTTGCACCAACAGGTGGGCATCAAATCCATAAGTTATGATAGCTCTTCAGGAACGCGGGATATCGCGACTTCCCTGGATTTTGCGAGGGTATAAAAGCCGGTAGATTAAGTCGAAATTTCGTCGAATTTGGTCTTTTGTCTCGTTCTTATCTTTCGAAATTGGCTACTAACCTACCCTCAACCCCTACTTACCTCTCCCGCTTTGTATCTCACCCCTAAATTAAATTTATCCGAATTTTCAACTCCTTAAAAACCAATTATTTTCCGACATCTGTGTATTTTTTGCGTTTACCAGATTAGCATCAACCCCCCTTTAACTACCCTCTTTATTTTGTGTCGATAGCTTGTCGGAAACGCGAGATATCACATAGTCTTTGTTCGTAATTCTGCGAAAAACTGGTTAGTTTGTTCGAAGAACTAGTCGAGATCTGCTGAATTCTTTTTTGTGTGCTATCTTAATTTGTATACATACCTGCTCCCCCTTTGTACTTACCTACCCCCGTCGCTCCAGTCGCTGCCGTCGTCTGGATATCGGCACCTGGAAATAAACATCATTAGTAAAATCCGAAAAGTTCTATAAAATCGTCAAATTTGGCTCGATCCGCGAAACTTTTGCACCAACAGGTGGGCATCAAATCCATAAGTTTCAGCTCGATAGCTGTTCAGGAACGCGAGATATCGCGACTTCCCTGGATTTTGCGAGGGTATAAAAGCCGGTAGATCGAATCGAAATTTCGTCGAATTTGGTCTTTTGTCTCGTTCTTATCTTTCGAAATTGGCTACTAACCTACCCTCAACCCCTACTTACCTCTCCCGCTTTGTATCTCACCCCTAAATTAAATTTATCCGAATTTTCAACTCCTTAAAAACCAATTATTTTCCGACATCTGTGTAATTTTTTGCGTTTACCAGATTAGCATCAACCCCCCCTTAACTACCCTCTTTATTTTGTGTCGATAGCTTGTCGGAAACGCGAGATATCACATAGTCTTTGTTCGTAATTCTGCGAAAAACTGGTTAGTTTGTTCGAAGAACTAGTCGAGATCCGCTGAATTCTTTTTTGTGTGCTATCTTAATTTGTATACATACCTGCTCCCCTTTGTACTTACCTAACCCCGTCGCTCCAGTCGCTGCCGTCGTCTGGATATCGGCACCTGGAAATAAACATCATTAGTAAAATCCGAAAGTTATATAAAATAGTCAAACTTTGCTCGATCCGCGAAACTCTTGCACCAACAGGTGGGCATCAAATCCATAAGTTATGATAGCTCTTCAGGAACGCGGGATATCGCGACTTCCCTGGATTTTGCGAGGGTATAAAAGCCGGTAGATTAAGTCGAAATTTCGTCGAATTTGGTCTTTTGTCTCGTTCTTATCTTTCGAAATTGGCTACTGACCTACCCTCAACCCCTACTTACCTCTCCCGCTTTGTATCTCACCCCTAAATTAAATTTATCCGAATTTTCAACTCCTTAAAAACCAATTATTTTCCGACATCTGTGTAATTTTTTGCGTTTACCAGATTAGCATCAACCCCCCTTTAACTACCCTCTTTATTTTGTGTCGATAGCTTGTCGGAAACGCGAGATATCACATAGTCTTTGTTCGTAATTCTGCGAAAAACTGGTTAGTTTGTTCGAAGAACTAGTCGAGATCCGCTGAATTCTTTTTTGTGTGCTATCTTAATTTGTATACATACCTGCTCCCCCCCCTTTGTACTTACCTAACCCCGTCGCTCCAGTCGCTGCCGTCGTCTGGATATCGGCACCTGGAAATAAACATCATTAGTAAAATCCGAAAGTTCTATAAAATCGTCAAACTTTGCTCGATCCGCGAAACTCTTGCACCAACAGGTGGGCATCAAATCCATAAGTTTTGATAGCTCTTCAGGAACGCGAGATATCGCGACTTCCCTGGATATTGCGAGGGTATAAAAGCCGGTAGATCGAATCGAAATTTCGTCGAATTTGGTCTTTTGTCTCGTTCTTATCTTTCGAAATTGGCTACTAACCTACCCTCAACCCCTACTTACCTCTCCCGCTTTGTATCTCACCCCTAAATTAAATTTATCCGAATTTTCAACTCCTTAAAAACCAATTATTTTCCGACATCTGTGTAATTTTTTGCGTTTACCAGATTAGCATCAACCCCCCTTTAACTACCCTCTTTATTTTGTGTCGATAGCTTGTCGGAAACGCGAGATATCACATAGTCTTTGTTCGTAATTCTGCGAAAAACTGGTTAGTTTGTTCGAAGTACTAGTCGAGATCTGCTGAATTCTTTTTTGTGTGCTATCTTAATTTGTATACATACCTGCTCCCCCTTTGTACTTACCTAACCCCGTCGCTCCAGTCGCTGCCGTCGTCTGGATATCGGCACCTGGAAATAAACATCATTAGTAAAATCCGAAAGTTCTATAAAATCGTCAAACTTTGCTCGATCCGCGAAACTCTTGCACCAACAGGTGGGCATCAAATCCATAAGTTATGATAGCTCTTCAGGAACGCGGGATATCGCGACTTCCCTGGATTTTGCGAGGGTATAAAAGCCGGTAGATTAAGTCGAAATTTCGTCGAATTTGGTCTTTTGTCTCGTTCTTATCTTTCGAAATTGGCTACTGACCTACCCTCAACCCCTACTTACCTCTCCCGCTTTGTATCTCACCCCTAAATTAAATTTATCCGAATTTTCAACTCCTTAAAAACCAATTATTTTCCGACATCTGTGTAATTTTTTGCGTTTACCCGATTAGCATCAACCCCTCTTTAACTACCCTCTTTATTTTGTGTCGACAGCTTGTCGGAAACGCGAGATATCACATAGTCTTTGTTCGTAATTCTGCGAAAAACTGGTTAGTTTGTTCGAAGAACTAGTCGAGATCCGCTGAATTCTTTTTTGTGTGCTATCTTAATTTGTATACATACCTGCTCCCCCTTTTGTACTTACCTAACCCCGTCGCTTACCCCGAGTCGCTCCAGTCGCTGCCGTCGTCTGGATATCGGCACCTGGAAATAAACATCATTAGTAAAATCCGAAAGTTATATAAAATAGTCAAACTTTGCTCGATCCGCGAAACTCTTGCACCACAGGTGGGCATCAAATCCATAAGTTATGATAGCTCTTCAGGAACGCGGGATATCGCGACTTCCCTGGATTTTGCGAGGGTATAAAAGCCGGTAGATCGAATCGAAATTTCGTCGAATTTGGTCTTTTGTCTCGTTCTTATCTTTCGAAATTGGCTACTAACCTACCCTCAACCCCTACTTACCTCTCCCGCTTTGTATCTCACCCCTAAATTAAATTTATCCGAAATTTCAACTCCTTAAAAACCAATTATTTTCCGACATCTGTGTAATTTTTTGCGTTTACCAGATTAGCATCAACCCCCCTTTAACTACCCTCTTTATTTTGTGTCGATAGCTTGTCGGAAACGCGAGATATCACATAGTCTTTGTTCGTAATTCTGCGAAAAACTGGTTAGTTTGTTCGAAGTACTAGTCGAGATCTGCTGAATTCTTTTTTGTGTCGATAGCTTGTCGGAAACGCGAGATATCACATAGTCTTTGTTCGTAATTCTGCGAAAAACTGGTTAGTTTGTTCGAAGAACTAGTCGAGATCTGCTGAATTCTTTTTTGTGTGCTATCTTAATTTGTATACATACCTGCTCCCCCTTTTGTACTTACCTAACCCCGTCGCTCCAGTCGCTGCCGTCGTCTGGATATCGGCACCTGGAAATAAACATCATTAGTAAAATCCGAAAGTTATATAAAATAGTCAAACTTTGCTCGATCCGCGAAACTCTTGCACCAACAGGTGGGCATCAAATCCATAAGTTTTGATAGCTCTTCAGGAACGCGAGATATCGCGACTTCCCTGGATATTGCGAGGGTATAAAAGCCGGTAGATCGAATCGAAATTTCGTCGAATTTGGTCTTTTGTCTCGTTCTTATCTTTCGAAATTGGCTACTAACCTACCCCCAACCCCTACCTACCTCTCCCGCTTTGTATTTCACACCTAAATAAAATTTATCCGAATTTTCAACTCCTTAAAAACCAATTATTTTCCGACATCTGTGTAATTTTTTGCGTTTACCAGATTAGCATCAACCCCCCTTTAACTACCCTCTTTATTTTGTGTCGATAGCTTGTCGGAAACGCGAGATATCACATAGTCTTTGTTCGTAATTCTGCGAAAAACTGGTTAGTTTGTTCGAAGAACTAGTCGAGATCTGCTGAATTCTTTTTTGTGTGCTATCTTAATTTGTATACATACCTGCTCCCCTTTTGTACTTACCTAACCCCGTCGCTCCAGTCGCTGCCGTCGTCTGGATATCGGCACCTGGAAATAAACATCATTAGTAAAATCCGAAAGTTATATAAAATAGTCAAACTTTGCTCGATCCGCGAAACTCTTGCACCAACAGGTGGGCATCAAATCCATAAGTTTTGATAGCTCTTCAGGAACGCGAGATATCGCGACTTCCCTGGATATTGCGAGGGTATAAAAGCCGGTAGATCGAATCGAAATTTCGTCGAATTTGGTCTTTTGTCTCGTTCTTATCTTTCGAAATTGGCTACTAACCTACCCTCAACCCCTACTTACCTCTCCCGCTTTGTATCTCACCCCTAAATTAAATTTATCCGAATTTTCAACTCCTTAAAAACCAATTATTTTCCGACATCTGTGTAATTTTTTGCGTTTACCAGATTAGCATCAACCCCCCTTTAACTACCCTCTTTATTTTGTGTCGATAGCTTGTCGGAAACGCGAGATATCACATAGTCTTTGTTCGTAATTCTGCGAAAAACTGGTTAGTTTGTTCGAAGAACTAGTCGAGATCCGCTGAATTCTTTTTTGTGTGCTATCTTAATTTGTATACATACCTGCTCCCCCTTTGTACTTACCTAACCCCGTCGCTCCAGTCGCTGCCGTCGTCTGGATATCGGCACCTGGAAATAAACATCATTAGTAAAATCCGAAAGTTATATAAAATAGTCAAACTTTGCTCGATCCGCGAAACTCTTGCACCAACAGGTGGGCATCAAATCCATAAGTTATGATAGCTCTTCAGGAACGCGGGATATCGCGACTTCCCTGGATTTTGCGAGGGTATAAAAGCCGGTAGATCGAATCGAAATTTCGTCGAATTTGGTCTTTTGTCTCGTTCTTATCTTTCGAATTGGCTACTAACCTACCCTCAACCCCTACTTACCTCTCCCGCTTTGTATCTCACCCCTAAATTAAATTTATCCGAATTTTCAACTCCTTAAAAACCAATTATTTTCCGACATCTGTGTAATTTTTTGCGTTACCAGATTAGCATCAACCCCCCTTTAACTACCCTCTTTATTTTGTGTCGATAGCTTGTCGGAAACGCGAGATATCACATAGTCTTTGTTCGTAATTCTGCGAAAAACTGGTTAGTTTGTTCGAAGAACTAGTCGAGATCCGCTGAATTCTTTTTTGTGTGCTATCTTAATTTGTATACATACCTGCTCCCCTTTTGTACTTACCTAACCCCGTCGCTCCAGTCGCTGCCGTCGTCTGGATATCGGCACCTGGAAATAAACATCATTAGTAAAATCCGAAAGTTATATAAAATAGTCAAACTTTGCTCGATCCGCGAAACTCTTGCACCAACAGGTGGGCATCAAATCCATAAGTTATGATAGCTCTTCAGGAACGCGGGATATCGCGACTTCCCTGGATTTTGCGAGGGTATAAAAGCCGGTAGATCGAATCGAAATTTCGTCGAATTTGGTCTTTTGTCTCGTTCTTATCTTTCGAAATTGGCTACTAACCTACCCTCAACCCCTACTTACCTCTCCCGCTTTGTATCTATCTCACCCCTAAATTAAATTTATCCGAATTTTCAACTCCTTAAAAACCAATTATTTTCCGACATCTGTGTAATTTTTTGCGTTTACCAGATTAGCATCAACCCCCCTTTAACTACCCTCTTTATTTTGTGTCGATAGCTTGTCGGAAACGCGAGATATCACATAGTCTTTGTTCGTAATTCTGCGAAAAACTGGTTAGTTTGTTCGAAGAACTAGTCGAGATCCGCTGAATTCTTTTTTGTGTGCTATCTTAATTTGTATACATACCTGCTCCCCTTTTGTACTTACCTAACCCCGTCGCTCCAGTCGCTGCCGTCGTCTGGATATCGGCACCTGGAAATAAACATCATTAGTAAAATCCGAAAGTTATATAAAATAGTCAAACTTTGCTCGATCCGCGAAACTCTTGCACCAACAGGTGGGCATCAAATCCATAAGTTATGATAGCTCTTCAGGAACGCGGGATATCGCGACTTCCCTGGATTTTGCGAGGGTATAAAAGCCGGTAGATCGAATCGAAATTTCGTCGAATTTGGTCTTTTGTCTCGTTCTTATCTTTCGAAATTGGCTACTAACCTACCCTCAACCCCTACTTACCTCTCCCGCTTTGTATCTCACCCCTAAATTAAATTTATCCGAATTTTCAACTCCTTAAAAACCAATTATTTTCCGACATCTGTGTAATTTTTTGCGTTTACCAGATTAGCATCAACCCCCCTTTAACTACCCTCTTTATTTTGTGTCGATAGCTTGTCGGAAACGCGAGATATCACATAGTCTTTGTTCGTAATTCTGCGAAAAACTGGTTAGTTTGTTCGAAGAACTAGTCGAGATCTGCTGAATTCTTTTTTGTGTGCTATCTTAATTTGTATACATACCTGCTCCCCCTTTGTACTTACCTACCCCCGTCGCTCCAGTCGCTGCCGTCGTCTGGATATCGGCACCTGGAAATAAACATCATTAGTAAAATCCGAAAGTTATATAAAATAGTCAAACTTTGCTCGATCCGCGAAACTCTTGCACCAACAGGTGGGCATCAAATCCATAAGTTATGATAGCTCTTCAGGAACGCGGGATATCGCGACTTCCCTGGATTTTGCGAGGGTATAAAAGCCGGTAGATCGAATCGAAATTTCGTCGAATTTGGTCTTTTGTCTCGTTCTATCTTTCGAAATTGGCTACTAACCTACCCTCAACCCCTACTTACCTCTCCCGCTTTGTATCTCACCCCTAAATTAAATTTATCCGAATTTTCAACTCCTTAAAAACCAATTATTTTCCGACATCTGTGTAATTTTTTGCGTTTACCAGATTAGCATCAACCCCCCTTTAACTACCCTCTTTATTTTGTGTCGATAGCTTGTCGGAAACGCGAGATATCACATAGTCTTTGTTCGTAATTCTGCGAAAAACTGGTTAGTTTGTTCGAAGAACTAGTCGAGATCTGCTGAATTCTTTTTTGTGTGCTATCTTAATTTGTATACATACCTGCTCCCCCTTTGTACTTACCTACCCCCGTCGCTCCAGTCGCTGCCGTCGTCTGGATATCGGCACCTGGAAATAAACATCATTAGTAAAATCCGAAAAGTTCTATAAAATCGTCAAATTTGGCTCGATCCGCGAAACTTTTGCACCAACAGGTGGGCATCAAATCCATAAGTTTTGATAGCTCTTCAGGAACGCGGGATATCGCGACTTCCCTGGATTTTGCGAGGGTATAAAAGCCGGTAGATCGAATCGATATTTCGTCGAATTTGGTCTTTTGTCTCGTTCTTATCTTTCGAAATTGGCTACTAACCTACCCTCAACCCCTACTTACCTCTCCCGCTTTGTATCTCACCCCTAAATTAAATTTATCCGAATTTTCAACTCCTTAAAAACCAATTATTTTCCGACATCTGTGTAATTTTTTGCGTTTACCAGATTAGCATCAACCCCCTTTAACTACCCTCTTTATTTTGTGTCGATGGCTTGTCGGAAACGCGAGATATCACATAGTCTTTGTTCGTAATTCTGCGAAAAACTGGTTAGTTTGTTCGAAGAACTAGTCGAGATCTGCTGAATTCTTTTTTGTGTGCTATCTTAATTTGTATACATACCTGCTCCCCCTTTGTACTTACCTACCCCCGTCGCTCCAGTCGCTGCCGTCGTCTGGATATCGGCACCTGGAAATAAACATCATTAGTAAAATCCGAAAGTTCTATAAAATCGTCAAACTTTGTTCGATCCGCGAAACTTTTGCACCAACAGGTGGGCATCAACCCCTCCCCCCCTCCCCCTATAAGTTTTGATAGCTCTTCAGGAACGCGAGATATCGCGACTTCCCTGGATTTTGCGAGGGTATAAAAGCCGGTAGATCAAATCGAAATTTTGTCGAATTTGGTCTTTTGTCTCGTTCTTATCTTTCGAAATTGGCTACTTACCTAACCCCGTCGCTCCAGTCGCTGCCGTCGTCTGGATATCGGCACCTGGAAATAAACATCATTAGTAAAATCCGAAAGTTCTATAAAATCGTCAAACTTTGCTCGATCCGCGAAACTCTTGCACCAACAGGTGGGCATCAAATCCATAAGTTATGATAGCTCTTCAGGAACGCGGGATATCGCGACTTCCCTGGATTTTGCGAGGGTATAAAAGCCGGTAGATCGAATCGAAATTTCGTCGAATTTGGTCTTTTGTCTCGTTCTTATCTTTCGAAATTGGCTACTTACCTAACCCCGTCGCTCCAGTCGCTGCCGTCGTCTGGATATCGGCACCTGGAAATAAACATCATTAGTAAAATCCGAAAGTTCTATAAAATCGTCAAACTTTGCTCGATCCGCGAAACTCTTGCACCAACAGGTGGGCATCAAATCCATAAGTTATGATAGCTCTTCAGGAACGCGGGATATCGCGACTTCCCTGGATTTTGCGAGGGTATAAAAGCCGGTAGATCGAATCGAAATTTCGTCGAATTTGGTCTTTTGTCTCGTTCTTATCTTTCGAAATTGGCTACTTACCTAACCCCGTCGCTCCAGTCGCTGCCGTCGTCTGGATATCGGCACCTGGAAATAAACATCATTAGTAAAATCCGAAAGTTCTATAAAATCGTCAAACTTTGCTCGATCCGCGAAACTCTTGCACCAACAGGTGGGCATCAAATCCATAAGTTTTGATAGCTCTTCAGGAACGCGAGATATCGCGACTTCCCTGGATATTGCGAGGGTATAAAAGCCGGTAGATCGAATCGAAATTTCGTCGAATTTGGTCTTTTGTCTCGTTCTTATCTTTCGAAATTGGCTACTAACCTACCCTCAACCCCTACTTACCTCTCCCGCTTTGTATCTCACCCCTACTTACCTCTCCCGCTTTGTATCTCACCCCTAAATTAAATTTATCCGAATTTTCAACTCCTTAAAACCAATTATTTTCCGACATCTGTGTATTGACGTGAAAACGAATGCATTTTATTTCGCGCGCCGAAACTAAAACAAAAGAAATAATATCGCGAAGCCGACCTAATTGAAAATCAGTATGGTGGATCTTTAGCTCTTACATTTTGTTACTATTTATGTTATTATTTCATTCGTTTTAATTTCCTCCGACGACGAAGATCCTCCGACGCGCATACGCACACTGTTTTGATAGAATAATTGAATTTGAACTTTGTGTAGCTGTAATAAAGTGCAAATTGACTGTTTAGCGTTACGAACGCACCTACATCGCTTAGACAGCAGTGAAAGCTTGTAATTTAATAAGAACTTTTGTTTGATAGTTTCTGGTTTATGGTTACTGGTTTCTAGTTTCTAGTTTCTGGTTTCTGGTTTCTGGCTTCTGGTTTCAGGTTACTGGTTACTGGTTACTGGTTACTGGTTACTGGTTACTGGTTACTGGTTACTGGTTACTGTTACTGGTTACTGGTTACTGTTACTGTTACTGGTTACTGGTTATGGTTACTGGTTACTGGTTACTGGTTACCTGGTTACTGGTTACTGGTTACTGTTACTGGTTACTGGTACTGGTTACTGGTTCTGGTTACTGGTTCTGGTTTCTGGTTTCTGGTTTCTGGTTTCTGGTTTCTGGTTTCTGGTTTCTGGTTATTGGTTTCTGGTTTCTGGTTACTGGTTACTGGTTCTGGTTACTGGTTCTGGTTTCTGGTTACTGGTTACTGTTACTGGTTACTGGTTCTGGTTTCTGGTTTCTGGTTTCTGGTTTCTGGTTACTGGTTACTGGTTACTGGTTCTGGTTACTGGTTCTGGTTTCTGGTTACTGGTTCTGGTTACTGGTTACTGGTTCTGGTTTCTGGTTACTGGTTCTGGTTACTGGTTATGGTTACTGGTTATGGTTACTGGTTACTGGTTACTGGTACTGGTTACTGGTTACTGGTTACTGGTTACGGTTACTGGTTACTGGTACTGGTTTCTGGTTATTGGTTTCTGGTTAGTGGTTACTGGTTACTGGTTACTGGTTACTGGTTACTGGTTATTGGTTACTGGTTACTGGTTACTGGTTACTGGTTACCATTTTCCATTTTCCATTTTCAATTTTCAATTTTCACTTTTTAATTTTCAATTTTCAATTTTCAATTTTCAATTTTCAATTTTCAATTTTCAATTTTCAATTTTCAATTTTCAATTTTCAATTTTCAATTTTCAATTTTCAATTTTCAATTTTCAATTTTCAATTTTCAATTTTCAATTTTCAATTTTCAATTTTCAATTTTCAATTTTCAATTTTCACTTTTCAATTTTCACTTTTCAATTTTCAATTTTCAATTTTCAATTTTCAATTTTCCAATTTTCAATTTCAATTTCAATTTTCATTTTCAATTTTCAATTTCAATTTTCAATTTCAATTTCAATTTCAATTTTCAATTTCAATTTCAATTTCAATTTCAATTTTCAATTTTCAATTTTCAATTTTCAATTTTCAATTTTCACTTTTCAATTTTCCAATTTTCAATTTTCAATTTTCAATTTTCATTTTCAATTTTCAATTTTCAATTTTCAATTTTCAATTTTCAATTTTCAATTTTCAATTTTCAATTTTCAATTTTCATTTTCAATTTTCAATTTTCAATTTTCAATTTTCAATTTTCAATTTTCAATTTTCAATTTTCAATTTTCAATTTTCAATTTTCAATTTTCAATTTTCAATTTTCAATTTTCAATTTTCAATTTTCAATTTTCAATTTTCAATTTTCCAATTTTCAATTTTCATTTTCAATTTTCACTTTTCAATTTTCACTTTTCAATTTTCACTTTTCAATTTTCACTTTTCAATTTTCAATTTTCAATTTTCAATTTTCAATTTTCAATTTTCATTTTCAATTTTCAATTTTCAATTTTCAATTTTCAATTTTCAATTTTCCAATTTTCAATTTTCACTTTTCAATTTTCAATTTTCAATTTTCAATTTTCAATTTTCAATTTTCAATTTTCAATTTTCACTTTTCAATTTTCACTTTTCAATTTTCAATTTTCCAATTTTCAATTTTCAATTTTCAATTTTCAATTTTCAATTTTCAATTTTCAATTTTCAATTTTCAATTTTCAATTTTCAATTTTCATTTTCATTTTCAATTTTCCAATTTTCAATTTTCATTTTCAATTTTCAATTTTCATTTTCATTTTCAATTTTCAATTTTCATTTTCAATTTTCAATTTTCAATTTTCAATTTTCAATTTTCAATTTTCAATTTTCATTTTCAATTTTCATTTTCAATTTTCCAATTTTCAATTTTCAATTTTCAATTTTCATTTTCATTTTCAATTTTCCAATTTTCAATTTTCAATTTTCATTTTCATTTTCATTTTCATTTTCAATTTTCAATTTTCAATTTTCACTTTTCAATTTTCACTTTTCAATTTTCATTTTCAATTTTCACTTTTCAATTTTCAATTTTAAATTTTATATTTATGAAAACCATTGTTTTGCGTAACACGTTGCTTTTGCTACCCAGTTACAATGTATTTGTCTCTCAGATGATACACTTCGTGTTCTGCTTCTTGCCATAGAAAATTAAGGAATATTTCATAAATACATAAATCTTCTTAAATTAAGCTTAAAATACTTGTAGTCTTTATATTTTATATTGATGACCAAAAGTATATCACCGACCTTAACCTTGAAAGAAACATACGAATAAAATTTCTAAAAAAAAAAAACTTACCTAAGGATTAACCAAAAATCAGCTTCCAAACTGCATTAAAACTTATTGCTCCACCTAACATTTATTTTTAGCTAGGGACCGTTAAACTTAAACCACTAGGTGGGCCGATAGATATGTCCGGGAGTATATATTAATTTATAGAAATAGAAGTGATATACTAACTTTTATTTTCAGCTTCGAATCGGTTGTCGAGCTGGTTGTCGGGTAGTATATGTTCCAACCTCTGCTTGGTGTTGTTGTCCAGAACACCAGCCGTCTGGAGCACCGAGCGGCCGGGGAGGAGCGCTGCGACCAGCACACACGCCAGCCATCTGTTAGCGGTGAAAAAAATGGTCAAAAAGCACTTGAATATTATTTTTCAATTTATTTCGGGCATTGGTATCGTAGGTCATAACCAGCAGATACAATTTTAAAGACTTTCTATTTAGTTTTATTTATAAAGATATAAATAATTGCAAATTTTAAATAATATACACTGCCAGACACATCTATAGGCCCACCTAGTGTGTTTTAACGGTCCCTAGCTAAAAAAAAATGTGGAGCAATAAGTTTTAATGCAGCTTTAAAGCTGATTTTTTTGTTAATCCTTAGGTACGTTTTTTTTTAATTTCGAATTCAGGATTATGAAAAATAAACGAAATTTCGAGTCTGTTCATTGTTTTCAACGACCCAGGAATGGAGAAAACTTATTACATTTCGCTAAAGTTAGATTTTTTTATTGATTTTTCCGATTATTGGTTCCATGAAAAGGCTAATCTAAACTTTGAGCCGGTTTTGACCAAAAAATAAGGATTCTCGGCCTGAAATTGCCGCCCAAGCTGTAGCACGTCTGCCGGCCAGATTAATCCAAAATAAAAAAAAAACATACCTAAGGGTTGACCAATAAATCGGCTTTAAAACTGGATTAAAACTTATTGCTCCACTTAACATTTACTTTTAGCTAGACACTGGCGAAACTTTAAACACTAAGAATGGGCCGATAGATGTGTCCGGGAGTATAT
The DNA here is from genome assembly GCA_029286795.1 of Byasa hedistus. Lineage (NCBI taxonomy): Eukaryota > Metazoa > Arthropoda > Insecta > Lepidoptera > Papilionidae > Byasa > Byasa hedistus. The sequence continues at coordinate 1,541,148 of JAGSMW010000039.1, forward strand.
TTACATATCTTTACTAGTCGCCAAGACAGAAGACTTAGTAACGCAGAATTTATTACAGCGCCATCTATTGCACTGACAGAGAAACGCTACAATTTTTTCGTTAGTTTCCGTTTTAGTTTTTTTGTCTACGTCACATTTTTATATTACGTTAATAGTTTTAATTAAATTTATACCAAAACATATTTGAAATTGATAATTATAAATTATTAGTTAGGTGGACATCATAGAATACTTTATATTACGAAAACCCCTAAAGATATCTTGTTAAGAGCATACAAGGTTGTGTGGGGTTTGAGCCCATTAAAAGTTAGAAGCAAATACTAGGAAGAGCCGAAGCCTTCCCTAACAACCTCGCTGTATTATAATACAACAAGACCGCGAACATAACAATCCTTTTAGTAGCCTTCACATACAAAAGGTATACAGTTTGGAAACAACGCACAAGGAAAAACAATAAATTAATTATTCACGCATACGTTCCGAAGTATATATCATTTATAGATAACTAGCTTTTACCCGCGACTTCGTCCGCATAAGTTTTTTTGTTTTCTCCCGGCTATAAGTCCCCCTGCAACAATGTCCCACTATCGTGTTCCAGTCCTCAACTTCACATCAAAATTTGTTCAAAAGCAACCTAAGCTACATAATGGATAGCTCCGAATGTTTCCTTAGTAAATATAAAAAGTAAATAATGTAAATCGGTTTAAAATACTACTAACTACCTACCTGCCAAGCTTGAGTCTGTGTAAACGTCTCAGAGGCCCTTTGAGATGCGTGGCGCTCAGCATCTAAGGTCCTACGGGCTTGAGTCTGCGTATAGGTCTCAGAAGCTCTTTGAGTCGCATGACGCTGAGAATCTAACATCTGACGCGTCTGAGTCTGCTCTTCAGATTCTTGGCTTCTAGCAACTTTTGCAGTTCGAGCTCTGCTAGAACTACGGCTTAGATTGGATTTACGTTTGCGTGGCATATCGAAAACAATAAAACAATAATTAAAGATTTTTAAAATCGGTAGTTTTAAAAACTACAACGTAAGACAATTTTTTATAAAAACTTCGATAAAGCAAACCTTTTTACTAATAACCTAAATATCTAAATCAATCAATAACGTATTGAACCTAAACAACTATGCACCTGACAAACCTTTTATACCTAAAACCTAAATTAACTAAATAAATTCAAAAATATTGAATTTATGTACCACACCACAATACACAATTTTCTTCACTACTGGTCCTACCTACTTATCTATCAAAACTAACATAAAAGTACTATAATATAATGACAAAATCTATTACTAAACTAATTTACTACGAACTATAACATCCTGATGTGAGCTAAAAAACACTTAACCTACACATGAATAAAATTGAGAATTAACAAATGAAAGCGACTGCAAAAATAAAGAATAATACGTATCTGAGTAAACCTAGAGATATGAATGATTGGTTAAGAAAATACCTACATCTAACAGCTACCTTAACTACCTAATAATAAAAATGTAACTAAGTACTTAATAAAAATACGAAAATGACGTCAACTTGGACTCAAAATAATAACCTACCAAATATTTATTTAGATATCTAAAACAAAGGACTAAATTAAAGCTTACAGACCCTACGCGTAGACCGTAGTACCTATTTCAACTCGGAATTTAAAAATAACGTTTTTAGCTAACCAAAAATACGCAACGAATAGAGTTTCGTAACGCAATATTTCAATATTCGCGTACGCATACGTGCGACGACGACGTCTGCCCTCGTGGTCGTGCGTCTGCCCGCTCGGGTAGGCACAGTTGGGCACGGTCCTCCCCCCGCGCCGCACCGCCTCTTCGCTCGGCGCAGCGTCTTGTATTCACTACGACGACGTATGATTTGAAGGTTTGCGTTATATTCAATTATTTTCCCTCGTTGAATAGTAACAAACTAAGTGTAGGTGTTATAATTTCGGTGATGAACTGATTACCTATCCGTTTCTTTGTCTAAAATGAGTATTAACTTATCACTATGATTGATTACTGAGCATAAAGTTCGTATAAATGTCTATCTAATTACCTCCTCAAGTTTAAAGCGTAGCTAGTTATGTAGTACTATATTAATTCTGTGGTGTAGGTAATTAGATTTTATCTGTATGTAATTTAACAGTCAGTTGAATAAAAAATCGTATACAAATCAGATCAATAGCTATGGCGTAATGTGATTCTAGACAGAGTTTTAATGTTGTAGATAGGTAGCTGTGTATAGGTTCCTGTGGGAATGAGATATTTTCCCGAAGTAAAAAGTAGTCTGAATTTTGGTACCTTCCTACCCTATAAGTTAAGTAGTGTGATGGTATGTCGCTAAGTTTCGATCCAAGTAAAACTGTTAAATAAAGACAGATGCATCAAAATTTTATAATAAATTCCCTAAATTATGGCGCCTACCGACCCTCTAAGTTAGAAAAGTGATCAAATACTAACTTTAAGTCTTAGTAACACTCATTAAAAAAAAAAAAAACCTCAAAATCATTTCAGTAGCTATGGCGTCATTCGCTTCTTGACACGATCACGCTAGATTTCCGCGGGAATGAGGTATTTTCCCGCCGTAAGAAGTAGCCTGTGTCCGTGCCTAGGATCCTATCTTTATATTAACCAAGTCTTATAAAAATCCGTTCAGACGTTAAGGCGTGAATGAGGTAAACTTTAAACCAAACTATTAAAAATCACTAACTCAATTCAGTTTTCTGCCTACTTCCTACCCCCTAAGTACTATGACGTGATCGTTTTGATCTTATATCCGTTTTTAGGTAACCATCTATTACCTTACTAAATTTCATCAAAATCCGTTCAGCCGTTTAGGCATGATAGAGCAAAACTCCCACCAAAAACCATAAAAAAATCACTAACTCAATTCAGTTTTCTGCCTACTTCCTACCCCCTAAGTACTATGACGTGATCGTTTTGATCTTATATCCGTTTTTAGGTAACCATCTATTACCTTACTAAATTTCATCAAGATCTGTTCAGCCTTTTATACGTGAAAGAGCAAAAGTCCCAACAAAAACGACTAAAAATCACTAACTCAATTTAGTTATCTGCCTACTGCCTACCCCCTAAGAACGATGGCGTGATTATTTATAGCCTATGACCATTTCTAGGTTATCATCTATCACCATACCAAATTTCATCAAAATCCGTTCAGCCGTTTAGGCGTGAAAGAGTAACAGACAGACAGACAGACAGACAGACAGACAGAGTTACTTTCGCATTTATAATATTAGTATGGATAAATGATTAACGTAATATAATTGTATTGTATACATCTCACCTCATAGTTGCGTAGTATGTTCACACGAGCACCGCCGACCGCGACGTAAGCTCCACTGACCCCGGAGCAACTTGATGATCGCGAATCAAGTTTGTTTTTACATTTACAGAGCATTTAAGTTCAGAAGTTAGGGTCAATTCGATAAGTATTTTTTTTTTATTTTTTAATTTGTTATTAGTTACAACAAAAATGTACGACAAATTTTATCATTTCGCTTGTAAGAAACCACAAAGGTTTATAGTACAGCTAAAAAATCTACAACGGAGGCATAACAATAGACACTTATTGGATATTCATATTAGAAACACATCTATTTAAATACAAAATTAAATATGCCATACTTCTCACATTCATACGTCACCAGTCAGAGCTTACATCTCGCACTGCCCAAACACGAATGTCGCGAGACTTTTTTTTTTTTTGATGAATGATGTTCAAGCTTTGGGTCACCTTTAAGACCGTCAACAAGGCTACATCGGACCCTGGGCTCGCGGATCCGGCATCCGCGAGCTGACGTTATAAATAAATACATAGATATGTACATAGAAATACTATAAAGAGGAGAGGAGATAGGTAAGGAAGTATTGGATGGAGTAGGGTTGAAGAGCAGGGCAGTTTTATAAGGGGGATGAGAAGAGGAACGATAGTGAAATAAATACACAGATATGTAGAGTAAGGTGCCCTAAGTGCGCACGGTACGCGCCTGATTTTGGCGAAAGCTATGCGGTCGTCGGAGGAGGGCACGGGCCCGTCCTCTGACCACCATCGCCTGTGTCGCGAACCGTAGGTGGTGAGAACCGCCCGGGAGTTCGAGTGTGACGAGTGTACGCGGTGTACGAGCCTGGCGGACGACGCAACCGGCGGCGTAAGCGGCGTGTGCGGAAAGTGGTGTAAGTATGAAGAGAGCCAGCGGTGGCTGCGGCGTTGTGTGTGTTCGGCTGACCCTGAACCGGATCATCGGTGGTTGTGGGAGGAAGCGCGTTCCGAGGTCGGCGCTGGAAGACGGTGGCGTCGGGGTTCGCGACGTAATCCACGGTTTGGGCGATCAGTGGATTAGAGTGGTGCACGGCTTTATCAAAATAAAAGATAGCGCATTCCTGGAGGAACTGCGCTATGGTGGGGAGTTGCAAGTCGCTGTGCAGGTCGATGTTCCTCTGATACCATTCTGCTCCCGTAGCCCTACGGGTGAAACGGTTCTGGAGGACCTGCAGAGGGTTAAGGCTGGATTTGGAGGAGTGCATAAACACAACACCTGCATAAGTCATGATGGGTCTAATACAGGTTTTGTACAGATGCACCTTTTGGCGTAGTGCGAGCTTACTGGTGCTACAGAGCAAAGGATGAAGTCTGCCCATGACGAAGGCAGCCTTGCTCCTGACCCTCCGAATGTGACGCGTGAAGGTGAGCCTCCGGTCGAGAGTGACCCCGAGGTATTTGACCGCGTCCCTCCAAGGGACGAGTTGGTCGACGAGAGAGATTTGACCCGGAGTAGCACGCATAGCAGTTTGCGGAGACGCGGTTTGCGCTATCGCGTGAAGTGAATGGCTTCGCTCTTGTCCGGGTTGACGTCGATCCTCCATTTCCTAAACCATTCGCCGAGGCGTACGGTCGCGGATTGAAGGCGCTTCGTCATCTGGGGCAAGAAGCGGCCCGAATAGTACAGGGCGGTATCATCTGCGAAGAGAGCGAGTTTGACCCCGAGGTTTTTTGGGATGTCGCTGGTGTACAGCGAGAAGAGGAGTGGCGAGAGGCAGGAACCCTGGGGGACTCCCGCCCTGATGGGACGGCTGGAAGAGTGAGCGCTCCCCGCTCGATAGCGGAAAGTGCGGTTTGACAAGTAGGCTCCTATGATGGAGACGAGCCTGTCTGGAACGTTGAGTGCGTACAGCTTGTAGATCAAGCCGTCGTGCCAGATCTTGTCGAACGCCTTCGCCACATCGAAGAAGAGGGCGAGAGTGTCGTGCGACCTTTTGCGGATGAAACCCGCGAGAACGTGTTCCACCAGTCTGTGGACTTGATGGATGCAGGAGTGATTTCGCCTGAAACCGAATTGCTCGTCGGGAAGGAGTTTGTTCTCCGAGACAAACTTGGAGAGACGCGCCTGGATAAGGCGTGTCGCGAGACTTACAGTCATCTGTCTTTTATAGTGAAAGGATGTTAAGTCATACCCGATATACCTACTATTTTACTAACAAAATGTTGGTAATCACAATTATTTTACTCAATATCTAACACTCATAAAAAACATTTTCAATTTAAACTTATAATTAGATGGAGTAATTGTTTTAGTTAGTTCGGTAGGCAAATCATTCATAAGTCGAGGTATAAGGTACTCAGTTGTCCTCTCCCCACGCATTATTTGCACTTACCGTCATAAACCGGTTTGAGCTACTGCCCGTGTATATACAGGCTGTTTGATCAAGTTTGTTACGCAACCTACTATACTAGGAAGTGCATACCACGCCGCCACCCAGGTTGCTGTAACTTGGAGGATTCTACGGAAAGGCTCGCGCACCTGCATCCAGTTCCCACACGTTACGCGGAACCGCGGAGCCCGCGCTACGTGCCACCAACGACGTCGCCTGGCCCTACGATTCGGGGCCACTGAGGATAATCACTTCTTGTTCAATCTCTGAGCATTAAGCTCCCATTAGTCGTAATTTAAATTGTAACTTTTATTTTTAATAAATTTAATTTTCAGTTCCATTTGCCTTTTTTTTTTGCAACCTCCGGCCGCAGCCATTGTAATTAGTTTCTTAGAGACGTATTAAAATAATATTGTTTAAGCAGGATATATTTTACCTAGGCATATACACTCTCGGAGACATCTATCGGCCCACCTAGTGTTTGCAAGTTTTAACGGTGCCTAGCTAAAAATAAATGTTAGGTGGAGCAATAAGTTTTAATGCAGTTTTAAAGCTGATTTTTTGGTCAACCTTTATGTATGTTTTTTTATTTATTTTGAATTCAGGATTATGAAAAAAAAACGAGAATTCGAGTCTGTTCATTGTTTTCAACGACCCAGGAATGGAGAAAACTTTTTTAATTTCGCACAAGTTGGATTTTTTTTTTGATGTTTCTGATTATCGGATCCATAAAAAGACAAATCTAAACTTAAAGCCAGTTTTGACCAAAAAATATGGATACTCTGACTCAAATTGTCGCCCAAGCAGTAAAACTTCTGCCGGCCAAATCAATTCGAAATTACAAATAAAATAAAAAAAAAACATACATAAGCGTTGACCAATAAATCAGCTTCAAAACTGCATTAAAACTTATTGCTCCACCTAACATTTATTTTTAACTAGACACCGTCGAAACTTTAAACACTGGGTGGTGGGCCGATAGATGTGTCCGGGAGTATACATTCATAGTTTTGCAATGTTTAAAAACTCCTTTTTCATCATTACGATATTGATGTTTGATATTGCTGGAAACAATGGTTTTAAGGATCTTTAGTTAAAGTTGATAAATGCGACTAAGGTACGTTTTGTATGTACGGCCATAGCAAAGGAGACCATATTGATTGTGTGAATTTAAATCTTTACTCTTTAATAAAGAAAATAGACAAAAAGGTTAATGCTTGGACACGATTCCCAACTGGCGATTAACTGTTTAAAACTTATTCACTCTTCTGATAATACATCCTTGAGCAGGAATAGTGACGTAATTCAGTGCTTATTAATGTTGAGATCAGTGTCTGATGGCAAACTGTTTAACATATAGAACGATCACGTTTGCCATTTAATAATAGCATTTAATAATAAAAGCCCCAAAAAAAAGTACATTACTATAACGCAGTAGAAATGGCTATTTTATATTTTTATAGTCTATAAATAAAGGCGAAAAACTAATTTTAACCTGGACTCGGTTTTTTTTGTAATCGTTACGTGACTGAAAAGAATATACAAAACAAATGAAAATTACGTCGTTTCGTATACCGTAGTAATTTTTTTTTAATGTATAATAATAATTTAATACGTGTTACTGTATGTTACTACACTGTGGCGTGTTTGTTGTAAAGGTCGGCGCGTCTTATTAAACGGTTTTATTATTTAGCTCGACCCGTACGGAATTTGTTTATTTGAGTTAAAATTAGAAATTGAAATTTAAGCACCTTCCCGTTGTCAGATTGATCTGAAATTTGGTACACACATTTAATTTAGATGACAATATAATATAATAAAATCAATAATATTATAAATCTAAGATGGCCGCTGATACAAAATGGCGGATTACATATTTTTCCTTAACCCTCTCAATATGGGTATCAAATTAAAGGGCTACACTAGTAAAACACGATGATTATGTCAAAATTTAAATTCAAGATGGACGCCGTTCCAATATGGCGGACTAGGTACATATTTTTCCACAACCACCACAATATGGGTATCAAATAATAGTACTACACTAGCAGAATACTGTCATTATGTCAAAATTTCAAACTCAAGATGGACGCTGTTATAAAATGGCGTATTAGGTGGGGGCATGATTAGTCGTGTCGAGAACAGTTGCATCCAAGATTGTGTGACGTTAGAGGAGCAGATAAAAAAAAATAGGTAATTAGATACCTCGTAAGTAAGCGGTAGCTATACCACCCAAGTTAAGGCAATAGGTTAAAACGTGCCGAGGACTGTATGGCATTAGGGTGGATAAAAATGTAATGTCGTAAGCGCTTCCCCCTCAAGATTGGGCGCATCTTGTTGTATATTAAGCCTTGCCCCTTTACTGGACCTCTGGGGGGGGGGGTCGACCGTCAAAATGCCCCTTAATCGTGGGAACAACATGGTAACAATAAATAAAAAAGCAAACAAAAATAAAAACGAAACTGCTACACAACGAAAAAGAAGGCACGAAAAGGCAAAAGAAAAGTATAGAACGAAACGTGCAAAGGAAAGTGAAAATTAAACCCATAGTCGACTACAGAAAGGAAGAGAACGGTTAGCAACAGAAACACCTGAGCAACATGATACCAGGTTAATAGCACAACGTGACAGACGAAGAGAGCTAATAGCGTCAGAAACACCCGAGCGTCATGAGTCCAGGCTAGCATCACAACGTGACAGACGAAGAGAGCTAATAGCGTCAGAAACACCCGAGCGTCATGAGTGCAGGCTAGCATCACAACGTGACAGACGAAGAGAGCTAATAGCGTCAGAAACACCCGAGCGTCATGAGTCCAGGCTAGCATCACAACGTGACAGACGAAGAGAGCTAATAGCGTCAGAAACACCCGAGCGTCACGAGTCCAGGCTAGCATCACAACGTGACAGACAAAGAGAGTTGTTAGCGTCAGAAACATCTGAGCGTCATGAGTCTAGGCTAGCACTTTAGCACTTAAATAGAATGAGGAATATTCGGTAGACAATTTCACTAAATACTAAAAACAAGAAAATAAAAATCGGTAAAAAAACTTTTAAGTTAGACGGTTTTCTTTATGTGCACTGAAAACTACAAAATAAATAAATAAAAAAACAATTAATAAATAATAAAAACGTGGGGCCCATTAACTATTTCTGTATTACTTTCTACTATAGGATGATGATGATGACGATTATAATAAGTCGATGCAATCCACACTTAATTGAGTCACTTAAGTGAGTCTGTTTATTTGTACACAGTTTTAAATAAATAAATAAAAGTCTAACAAAAACAATCACGATGGTAGCAACTATAGAATGTAATAAACTCGGAGGAAATCGGTTCAGCCGTTTTGATGTTACGAACAAATGAAGATTATTCTAGTATTCCAATGTCCACTTGATTACAGAGATGATGCCCTACGTCCAGCTGTGGGCTTCTGGATGGCATTTTAAGTGGTCATAACCGTTGGCTAGCTTAGTACAGTGTACAGGATTTTAGTCGACTTTTTACGAATCGAATTCTTGTAGACATTACATAATCTAATATATAAAATTCTCTTGTCACAATGTTCGTTCGCATACTCCTCTGAAACGGCTTGACCGATTCTGATGAAAGTTTTTATGCATATTCAGTAGGTCTGTGAATCGGCTACTATCTATTTTTCAAACCCCTAAGTGATCAGGGTTGCCCACTCCAAAAAAATTTTTTTTTATTTATTGGATATTTTTTTTCTGTTTTATATTTTTATTACGTTCCCCGGGGATCACATTTAGGACCAATTTCACTAAATACTAAAAACAAGAAAATAAAAATCGGTAAAAAAACTTTTAAGTTAAACGGTTTTCTTTATGTGCACTGAAAACTACAAAATAAATAAATAAAAGTCTAACAAAAACAATCACGATGGTAGCAACTATAGAATGTAATAAACTCGGAGGAAATCGGTTCAGCCGTTTTGATGTTACGAACAAATGAAGATTATTCTAGTATTCCAATGTCCACTTGATTACAGAGATGATGCCCTACGTCCAGCTGTGGGCTTCTGGATGGCATTTTAAGTGGTCATAACCGTTGGCTAGCTTAGTACAGTGTACAGGATTTTAGTCGACTTTTTACGAATCGAATTCTTGTAGACATTACATAATCTAATATATAAAATTCTCTTGTCACAATGTTCGTTCGCATACTCCTCTGAAACGGCTTGACCGATTCTGATGAAAGTTTTTATGCATATTCAGTAGGTCTGTGAATCGGCTACTATCTATTTTTCAAACCCCTAAGTGATCAGGGTTGCCCACTCCAAAAAAATTTTTTTTTTTTTTTTTTTTTTTTTTTTTTTTTTTTTTTTTTTTTTTTTTTTTTTTTTTTTTTTTTTTTTTTTTTTTTTTTTTTTTTTTTTTTTTTTTTTTTTTTTTTTTTTTTTTTTTTTTTTTTTTTTTTTTTTTTTTTTTTTTTTTTTTTTTTTTTTTTTTTTTTTTTTTTTTTTTTTTTTTTTTTTTTTTTTTTTTTTTTTTTTTTTTTTTTTTTTTTTTTTTTTTTTTTTTTTTTTTTTTTTTTTTTTTTTTTTTTTTTTTTTTTTTTTTTTTTTTTTTTTTTTTTTTTTTTTTTTTTTTTTTTTTTTTTTTTTTTTTTTTTTTTTTTTTTTTTTTTTTTTTTTTTTTTTTTTTTTTTTTTTTTTTTTTTTTTTTTTTTTTTTTTTTTTTTTTTTTTTTTTTTTTTTTTTTTTTTTTTTTTTTTTTTTTTTTTTTTTTTTTTTTTTTTTTTTTTTTTTTTTTTTTTTTTTTTTTTTTTTTTTTTTTTTTTTTTTTTTTTTTTTTTTTTTTTTTTTTTTTTTTTTTTTTTTTTTTTTTTTTTTTTTTTTTTTTTTTTTTTTTTTTTTTTTTTTTTTTTTTTTTTTTTTTTTTTTTTTTTTTTTTTTTTTTTTTTTTTTTTTTTTTTTTTTTTTTTTTTTTTTTTTTTTTTTTTTTTTTTTTTTTTTTTTTTTTTTTTTTTTTTTTTTTTTTTTTTTTTTTTTTTTTTTTTTTTTTTTTTTTTTTTTTTTTTTTTTTTTTTTTTTTTTTTTTTTTTTTTTTTTTTTTTTTTTTTTTTTTTTTTTTTTTTTTTTTTTTTTTTTTTTTTTTTTTTTTTTTTTTTTTTTTTTTTTTTTTTTTTTTTTTTTTTTTTTTTTTTTTTTTTTTTTTTTTTTTTTTTTTTTTTTTTTTTTTTTTTATTGATTTTGAAGCGGAACGAAGTGTATCATTTGAGAGACAAATACAATGTAACTGGGTAGCAAAAGCAACATGTTACGCAAAACAATAATTTTCATAAATTAAAAATTTTACTTAATTCTAAAAGTCGGGACTTTTGAAAAACGTCGCGTGACGCGGGATTAATAGTAAAAAAATCAGGACTGTCCCGCTAAAAGCGAGATGTCTGGTCTCCTTACTTTAGATACATAAAACGTCAAAAATTTGAAGTTCGTCCCGTCATTTAGACACCAAATACAATTTAAAAGAATATTTTGGTTTTTGACATTTGATATTGACAACCAACAATTTCTGATGCAACTATAATATTTTACGAACTTTAGCGGGAATCTGGGCGTAAAGGTCGCGTTGTCTCGGTTGAATTTTTTTTAGTGCATAATGCAGTTGAATGTTCAATGTGAGTGTATCATGCAGTAAATTAGTGTGTTCGTGTGCAGCGATTGTAGAATTCAAGCAGGAACACGACTTTCCTAAGTTCAGATTGGTTCAAAATAGTAGTTAAGTCTAACTTTACTTTGTTGATCTTTTGTGATAGTGACACTATTTACCGCTGAGTGCGCGAGAACTATCCCTACTTTGATTATCTACAATTTATATGCCGATGATATTAAGCTAATGAAACCAATTACATCAAATTTAGATGTCATCCAGCTGCAAGACGACCTAAAAAGGATGTCTAACTGGTGCAATAATAATAGAATGTCTATAAATGTCAATAAGTGCTATTACATACAATTTACGCGCAACAAAATTAGTAAATCTAATAAATACTACATTGACGGTCAGGAAATTGCACAAGTAGACGTGATTCGCGATCTCGGTATTTTGATTGATAGCAAGTTAAAATTCGATGCACATATTTTAAACATCACATCTAAGGCTTTTAAAAGCCTCGGGTTTGTAATACGCAATAGTAAAGAATTTAAAGAACCCAAAACAAAAATAACTCTTTACAATGCTTTCGTACTTCCTATTCTAGAATATGCTAGTGTTGTGTGGAACCCTCACTATGATGTCTATGTAAAACGTTTGGAGAGCGTTCAAAGACGATTTTTATATCATCTCTCTTATAGTGATCTGTTGGCTAGAGAAATATCTCATTATTCTGATCGTCTGAGGCACTACAACATTAGTACTTTAGCCGCACGCAGAAAGATGATCGATCTTATATTTCTGCAAAAAATGTTTAACAGTATCTTAGACTGCAGCGAGCTTGTAAGTTCTTTGAGTATTAATGCTCCATCCAGAATCCCGCGAAAAGGTGTATATAACCTTCTGTATTATCCCCCATTTAGAACCAACTTGGGTCATTTCGCTACTGTGCCAAGGCTCTGTAGGCAGTATAACTCTTTGGCAAAAACTCATGATCTAGACATCACGGACATTTCAAGGTACAGGAAACGGGTTCTGCAACTGTTAATCAACAATAAATTGTGAACTATACGGTACTCAACTATGTTCAACATAATTTTTTCTTATTTTGTTGTTTAAATTTGCATGCTGTGGTCTCCTATAATTGAGGAGCACGTCACAAAGTGAAATATTCTTTGTTATTATTAAACTTGTTACATGTCGTGTATGCCTCGTTGGAGGTCCTTAAGTAATAAATAAATAAATAAATAAATAAATAAATAAATAAATAAATAAATAAAAAAACAATTAATAACGGGCATTTTTTGTGATTACGAATTATTTTTTTCTGTTTTATATTTTTATTACGTTCCCCGGGGATCACATTTAGGACCAATTCTTTTTAATGCATTCATCAACGACATTACATCTTGCTTTAAATACTCAAGATATTATTTATATGCCGATGATATTAAGCTAATGAAACCAATTACATCAAATTTAGATGTCATCCAGCTGCAAGACGACCTAAAAAGGATGTCTAACTGGTGCAATAATAATAGAATGTCTATAAATGTCAATAAGTGCTATTACATACAATTTACGCGCAACAAAATTACTAAATCTAATAAATACTATATTGACGGTCAGGAAATTGCACAAGTAGACGTGATTCGCGATCTCGGTATTTTGATTGATAGCAAGTTAAAAATCGATGCACATATTTTAAACATCACATCTAAGGCTTTTAATAGCCTCGGGTTTGTAATACGCAATAGTAAAGAATTTAAAGAACCCAAAACAAAAATAACTCGTTACAATGCTTTCGTACTTCCTATTCTAGAATATGCTAGTGTTGTGTGGAACCCTCACTATGATGCTATGTAAAACGTTTGGAGAGCGTTCAAAGACGATTTTTATATCATCTCTCTTATAGTAATCTGTTGGCTAGAGAAATATCTCATTATTCTGATCGTCTGAGGCACTAAAACATTAGTACTTTAGCCGCACGCAGAAAGATGATCGATCTTATATTTCTGCAAAAAATGTTTAACAGTATCTTAGACTGCAGCGAGCTTGTAAGTTCTTTGAGTATTAATGCTCCATCCAGAATCCCGCGAAAAGGTGTATATAACCTTCTGTATTATCCCCCATTTAGAACCAACTTGGGTCTTTTCGCTACTGTGCCAAGGCTCTGTAGGCAGTATAACTCTTTGGCAAAAACTCATGATCTAGACATCACGGACATTTCAAGGTACAGGAAACGGGTTCTGCAACTGTTAATCAACAATAAATTGTGAACTATACGGTACTCAACTATGTTCAACATCATTTTTTGTTATTTCGTTGTTTAAATTTGCATGCTGTGGTCTCCTATAATTCACACGTCACAAAGTGAAACTATTCTTTGTTATTATTAAACTTGTTACATGTCGTGTATGCCTCGTTGGAGGTCCTTAAGTAAATAAATAAATAAATAAACACACAGCATGCTGTTTTTTGCACATTTTACTGGAGCATAGTGTAATGTGCGATTCTCACACAAACAACACCATCGGTTTTTTAGTTGCCCAAAGGTATTTTCAATAGTTAAGTTGGTCCTTCCATGAATTGCTGTATATTTATAAGCCGGAATTCCCTTAAAAGCATTTAAAATTGGTGTCATTAACCAAGGTCGCTGTGGATAACCAAAATCACCTGGAAATAATTAAAAAAACTTAGTTAAAATAAATTTAACTTAGTATGAATATTTGTAAAGGATATTAATAAATTACAGTTGATTACAAAGAAACTTAAATGATTCTTTATTCAAACGGTATCTATTTTTGAATTCTTTGTCATTTATATCCACAGGATTATTTTTCTTTCTCAGAGCAACTGTGTGTAATTTCTCTATAAGTAATAAAACCAATCAAAGTCAAAGTTTTTATTCAACATGGGAACAATAGTTCACTTATTGAACGTCAAAATCTACCAGCCATTCGCAAAACAAATGCCACGGACCTGAGGAGAATGGGCAAGAACCTCAGCGGGCTATATATACATAATTTTTTTTGTCATCTTCATTTTTAAATGTCTTACACGTACTGACACATACTGCTTGAGAATCAGCGCCATTTATTTCCACACATCTTTATGATTTAAATAATCGTTAAAACAATCATATGATTTACTCATTTTTAATTTAATTTTATAAATATTCAATTCATTCTTAATTTATGTTTAAAAAATAAAACAATATAACACAATTGACTGAGGTATGTACTTATCTGACTTCTCTTGATGAATATTCTTCATTTCCAAGTAAACTTGCAGCAACAAAATAATATAAAGGAATATGCTCGTACAACGGTGGTCTTTGCATTTTGAGCAATTTATTAAAATAAATTGTATATAAGAACTAACTAAAGTGATAAGAAAACACTATTATTTATAAAAATTAACTTAAAAAATAAAAACACGGATAAAATTATATTTTAACACGTTTCGAAACCTTTCTCACCAACAAATTTTAAGTGAATAAAGTTTCGACGAATACTCGATACCCAGCCTGCGTTATTTACATTACCGTACGTCAAAACAGCGTTTGTGCTCGCAATTATAGCGTTGGTGGTTCAAAAGTATCGAGTATCGTTTACATTACGTTACGAATGCGATACGAAAGTTGTTCGTGCTAGCAAAATTAGTTCCTTTTACGTACGATAGGGGCGCTGTACAAATCTCATACAATATAATTTGATAACGATTCGAATATATTTTCGAAAGTTATTCGTGCTAGGGCCTCAGTAACCAGAAACCAGAAACCAGAAACCAGAAACCAGTAACCAGAAACCAGAAACAAACAAACAAAAGTTCATATTAAATCACAAGCTTTCACTGCTGTCTAAGCGATGTAGGTGCGTTCGTAACGCTAAAGAGTCAATTTGCACTTTATTACAGCTACACAAAGTTCAAATTCAATTATTCTATCAAAACAGTGTGCGTATGCGCGTCGGAGGATCTAACGCCGCGTGCCGAAATTAAAACGAATGAAATAATAACATAAATAGTCACAAAATGTAAGAGCTAAAGATCCACCATACTGATTTTCAATTTGGTCGGCTTCGCGATATTATTTCTTTTGTTTTAGTTTCGGCGCGCGACATAAAATGCATTCGTTTACACGTCAATACATCAGTCGAGCACAAACCGCGTTACCATCTGGCGGACCTGACAGACATATTCTGTCAAAAAGATTTGGAATGTGACAGTTATTTGTTCTTAAAAAATTATTATAGTAAATATAACTTATGTACTTTAATTACAACTTTGGCCACTCTTCTTCTTCCAGCGGTTCTTCTAGAACGGCTGGACCGATTTGGCTAAATGTGGTCTTGAATTATTCGTAGAAGTCCAGGGAAGGTTTAAAAGGTGAGGAAATATGAAAAATTTCTTGGATAATGGTAAAAACAACAATTTCGCTTTCACATAGAAACTACTCGTTTGGTTTTGAATGTCAAACATTCGATGTTCATACCGTCCGTTTAGAA
This sequence comes from Byasa hedistus, assembly GCA_029286795.1. Taxonomy (NCBI): domain Eukaryota; kingdom Metazoa; phylum Arthropoda; class Insecta; order Lepidoptera; family Papilionidae; genus Byasa; species Byasa hedistus. Next base: position 1,556,942 of record JAGSMW010000039.1, read on the forward strand.
ATCAATTACATTTAAAAGTCGTTCAGAAATCAAACACAATTTAAAATAATATTTTTAGTTTTATTTTGTTTTTTGAAATTTGTCTAACAACACTTCTAACCGCAACTATATTTTACGGACTTTAGCCGGAATCTGGACGTAAAAGTTTTTCTTTTGATTACTAGTTTTTATTTTGACCCAAAAAAATAGACGAAACAAAGGCTAAGGTTTTTTATTTATTGATTTTAAGGCGATACGAAGTTTGCTGGGTCGGCTAGTCTTTTTATAAATTTGTTACAATAATCAGTTTCGAAGTGGCGAGGGATCGACTCCATTAAACTTGAGCTGATGATGACGCATTAAAAGAGCTTAGAGCAAGATGATATCCGCCAACTCGCTCTTGGCCGGTTAAATGGATAAATAGCCACGACTTTCAGCTTGTGAAAGACCTAATTCCCAACAATAAGAATAACAGGAACACAGAGAACATTAACTTCTGTTCCAAGCGTGGTGATAATCACACCATCAACTGGTTTTAACGTTTTAAGCTCTAATTAAACATATTTGCGAACGCCATATTGTTTTGACAACTGCATCACTGTCGTGCGGCCTGTTCCGCCATTTTGTTTTACACATAACTTTGTCAGACGGGAAATTCCTTGTCTATTTGTGTAATGGGAAAACCGTTGTTATTTCGTGTCATAACACGACCGCTACTGATAACACCAACTGGTTTTTACACAAATGGGATTCAGTGGTCATTTATCAGCGAATTAATTTGAACAGCCCAATTAATATATTTACCGTTTTATTTATTATATATTCTTAATTTTTTACAATCTCGTTCCCCTTCTTAATTCTAAGTCTTTAAATTTTACTCTTTCATTCCTAATTCTTCTCTCATTCCTATTCTCTTTGTCATTCCTGTTTTCTTTATCATTCTTCTCTTTTATACCTTTTACTTTTAGCATTCCATTTCCTTTCATACATCCCGCTTAATGAATTTACACTTTTCTTTATTCATTTTTACAATTTCTTACTTGCTATACATTTCTTTATATTTGCTGTTAGTCTTAGTTGTCTCATAAGAAAAGGTTAAATAACGATGAAAACAGTTCTTGGAACGTATTGGAAAATCAAGTTAAGTAGGTGATTAATCCCGCAACTCTCCGAAACGTATAGTTCGTTCGATCACATAATAAACTAGACTTAGGTTTTATTTATTTATTTATACACATAGTATAAAGTAGGACTGAATGCCTTTGACATTATCTTCCGGTCTACCTTGGGTTGTGCAGAGATGTTTTGAGGTATATGCATATAAAGGTTAAAACACGAAAACTATATTTAAACATTAAAAATCAATATCATACATATATTGACAAAAATAATAAATACTTACACATATACTTAAAAGATTACGAAGATTCCAGAATCAGTGCACCTTTAAGTTCCAGAACTTAAAGGTGCACTGATTAGTTGCTGTTCGGATTACGAGAGGGAGCGCATTCCAGAGAAGGATACACTGAATAAAGAAGGAAGAATTAACAATATCAGAGGTGTGCGAACGACACAAAAGAAGGTTGGTTGTTACACGAGCGAAGATCTTTATTAAATCAAACTTCACAAGCGGCGATCGAAATCAAGTTTTGAAACGTGTTACTAATCAATTAACAACTGCCCAATTGGATTTAATTCTATATAATGTGAAGTATATTATAAATACTTTACTTTTTATTATACTGTACATGTTAATTACAGAGTAAACTTAACAATAAGAACTATTCGGCAGTAAGTTCCGATGTAGGTGTTATCTAGAGCATTCCCGCGAGATATAGTCTTGACCTTTCTCGAGTATCTTGACCGGCGTTATCAGACAGGGATGTGCTGGAAATAACGATGAGAAGTATCGATAACAATGTTATTTATTTACTTTATCATTAAGGATTGGTCAGGATATTCATACAAAAATCATAAGCTTATAGAATCATATTAACTCTTCGCTTTGGCGGTAGATCTCATTTATTGGAGGCCGTCTATAAACCACTCCAGCTCTTATTCCTGCCACCGAATAGTAGTAAGCAAACATTACTGTGTTTACTGGCGCTGTAGCCAGTTAAATTACTGCGGTAACTAGATATAACAACAAACAGCGGCAAACGCAATCCGAGTACAGTGTTTGTCTTAACGTTATTATTTACCATCAATTGACGTCCAGCTCATTTGGTATTAATAGAGACAAATCTTTTTAAGATCGAAAGATATATATAGAAAATCGACCAAATGAATGGAAGACCAAAAATCTGGTATTTTTTATAAATAAAAACTTATTTACTTTCGCGTAGTTTTAATTATTAAAAGCATTCTCTATAAGTTATTAAGATGATGATTTATTTTGTAACTTTAGCACAGTTTTAATAGCTTACAGAATTTAAGGTAAAGCGAGAACTTTAATGCCTAATAATATTTATACATTTATCCTTTAAAATTAATAACACCAACTAATATCACATGCTTAGATGAAGAAGGAAAATGTCGTGAGGAAACCTACATATCTACGTCATGACCATCCGTGCTCGGACTGGTATGTGAAATGGAGAAGGCAATGGCAACACCACTCTATTATAACTGCATAGTCGTGTTTCATCACACATGATGACCACGACCCTCAGTCAAGAGGAAATACGACTCAGAAGAAGAATCCTTTAAACGAAGGCTGAAACAAGTAATTCAAAACGAACGACTCGTTGTCATACTAAAATATTTTTGTCAATGCGTCATTCACAAATATTTAATAAACGATTCATTATTATTAATGTCTGTATGTATTTATATATTTAAATAATATATATTTCCTTTTATCGTTTTATTATTCATTGTTAATTAATTATTAATATTAGTTACCCAAAAACAACTTTGTTTAGTGTAGTGGTGATTGGAAAATCGCATTGTACGAGGTTTTCGTTTTAATTATTTAATTTATGTCGGAGCACAGGTTGACCTTGTTTTAAAAAAGACGATGTGCTGGCACGTTAGCATTCTTATAAAACGTTTCATAATATACATAATTTTGTTCAAAAGCGGACGAAGCCCGACTGTGTCCGTCCATACATCGGCGCGGTCCGGTTACAAAATCATTTGATTGTTAAAATTAGTTAAATACCAACTCAAATGCGTTTTAAAATCATCTGTTAGTTAGTATTTCACTTATTATAATTTTAAGTTCAATTTAGAAATGATTTCGTAAATACAAGCGTGTTTTTGACATTTTTGTGCGGGTATAAACAGGAATAGATCTATACCGGTTTAGTGTTTAGTTAAATGTAATCTTTTTATGTTATATTAAAATAATTATTAAGCAATTTCGGTTTCTTTTGGGTCCCCCAGCTCCAGTTATCGTAATTCGCTTTGTATACTGTTGCACAAACATAAAAAGATTCTATAAAACTACATTTCATTGGATGATGGGCAATCGCCAATATGATGTTAATGGTGGCCAGCATCGCATACGTTATGTTTTTTAAAACACTTCAAGAGTCGGTGCCTCAACATATACACAAATATACTCTGTATACTGTAAGCAGTATTCTTCAGGAGATAACCTGCTTCTGGCGTGAATACGGTCTCTTGATGGTCACCGTTAACGAGTTGCGTAGGGCTCCAAGATCTCTCCTTCATTACTTTCAACACAACCATTAATTGGTTTAAACTTTAATTGATATATTACATATAAATCGATTATGAAAAAAATAATCGATATAACAAAAGATCATCACTAAATCTAGTCAAATAAATACAACTATGAAAGCAATATTTCAGTCAGTAACGGTTCCCACGTTATAAAGAACGGCCAAGATAGAAAATGTGGTGAGTGATTTACGGACTTGGTAACTCATGTCTCGTTAAAGCCTTTCTTATCTTTCCCACTGCTGGGACTCGGCACATGCCCTAACAAGGAGAGGAAATGTGTCCACAGCTCTTCTCCTACTGGTTTTGTTTGGACATCAAATGTTAGACTCGCGTCTCGGTCTTTTTCTTTATACTGAAACGCAATAATGTTTCAGCACTAGTGTTTGACTGCAGAAGTGGTCGGTGGTTACTCGATGGTAACAGCCAATCCAAACATATCACCAGCAGTGAGAGCTGCTGATGTAAATGGTCTCATTGTTCATGAACCGTTGAAACCTATGACCCATTTAAAGTCGTTATCTCTTCTAGATGTGTTATAATATGTTTTTTTGCACAAATACCTTCCAGGGTTCACAGTTTAATAGCAGTGGTGACAATCTCGATGTTGGCAGTTAGCAGCAGCGCCGACGACTTCTCGGATTTACTAGAAGAAAGTATGTATACTTTTTATACAATAAGAAATAAGAGCGATCTTCTTGAGCAGCACACATCATTTACAAAATCGTAACCTAAAACCATGTCCAATTCTACGTTGTTTTTAAAGAATATAACATACTTCCTCTGGATTTACAGGCTCCGACGTTCCGGATCTTACTGATAATACGAATGTGCCGAATTTGAATTCAGGAATGAATATCTTCGATAAAGTTGAAGGTGAAATTTACTTACTTTAAAACTTTTTACTTAATAATATCCTCCATTCAGTGGTTTAGCTTATGACTTGCAATGCGAAGATCGAAGGTTCGATACGGTCGCATGGTTAGAAGCCTGGTTTTTGCTAGTCACCACACCATGTCTCAAATCTGGTGTCATAACATCCCTGTGAACATTTAGGAGCTAGTGTATTACTTGGCAAGCTTCACCATTTTCATTGTACCTTAATACCATTTATAATTTCATTCATTATTTCATCACAGATTATAAACAAGAAGAAATGACTGAAAGTGACTATAAGGAACTAAACAAATTGTTTTCTGATTGGAATAGAGATATCGATAAATTGTCAGAAGCGGCTGGTGGAAGCTTAGTATCCCGTAAGTTATTTTTTTAAGTTTATCGTTAGATATGGTTACCTACTCCTCTAGTCCACAATCCAAAATGAGCCTTGATCTCCGACACAAAAGTACGCGTTACATGTCTTTAGGTTTTCTTAATAGAATGTCTTCCTTCTCCTGCTCAAAATATACATAATAATTCGGCGCTAGTGAGACTGCACCACATTACGACCCCGTTTCTTTAAATAAATCATATTACCTTAATAATTTTAGTAGTTGCAGCACCATATACAGATATCGGGTCACCACATTTTTCGAGCACGAGGAATGTTTCAACTTTACTCATCAGTGTATTGTTTTCCACCATTAAACATGCTCAACTTCAAATTGCATTCACAACCATAAGGAAACCTTGTTGCTCTTTGCCTGCATTGATGCCTCTTTAATCGCCATTTACTAAATTCTTGTGGTGGTGTGGAGGAGAGGGGTTCTTTCGTAAATCAGAAGGAAATTATTGGATAATTACCAGTTCTGAGAGAAAGTCAGGGTTATGAGGTAACTTTTACTCGCTACAACCTTGTATTCATAATCAGCGTTTCTAGGTCTCGGCCTCTTCATGCTGATGATTGTAAATCGTCTCACAAACGAAGATGTCCGCAACTAACAAATTTTATTTCAGTTCCAGAACCTTCACATGATAAAAACCTTCCAAACACTTTTGAAGCGGGAATTACAAAAACAGAAATTAATGGAAAAGACGACGCAAAGGAATCCGTCCCCAACCTAAATGGAGTAAATGAGAACACCGATTCAAAAGGTAGATATCTGGTGGTATTTTCCGATCAGGGGTTTAATTAAATGATGGTTATTTTATACATATAAAAGTCCACCTGATGGCAAGTGATAACTGTCTATAACAATTGTATTGTACTTAGATGTTTACACAAATTTGCGTTTTTTACATTACTCACTGGAATCCTTTTGAAGGTTGCTCAGAGCATTGCGGGAGGTCTTATGGTCTGCTTAATCCGATGCAGTATATATTAAAGACGTTGCCTCTCTCAGAGATAGTTATTTTTGGACAAAGTACTTTACTGCTAAGTGGTAGCAGTAGTATCTTAGCTAGACGTCATCCGGTAAAAGATATACGATGGTAATCCGGAAGAGAAGACCAACTAATACTCATACCGCTAGTGTCCGAGAGAGACTAATCTATAAAATTGTCTTTCAACTGTGTGTTTAGGAGCAGAGTGATCACACCTTCTCTTTAGACTATAACAAAGACTAAAAAACGGATTTTCTTTTCAGCGACAATTGAATTCAAGACGTTGAAGCTAATCGTCGAGGAGATAGGAAAAGTCCTTCGAAACCAAAGTAAGTATCATGCTAATCAAACACAAATAGAACGGTTTAAAGCATCAGCTACAAAAAGAGCAGAAGAGGAAGTGGTTACAGAAGTAACGAAGTTCGATTACCTATTGATTTTCCGGTGGTGGAAAACACTACGAGCGTGGAAATACTTCAAGAGCTTCCGAGAATTGTCTTAATTATCTCCTTGCAAGACAACTTCAGAACTTCAGTTTGAAGAAGGCACCTCAAGATGATGATGATGATGATGAAGATAAAGTCTCCAGACCCAGCCGTAGGAACATGAAGTGGAGTGTCCTCTATACTATGTTACGCTCTCTTTATTATGTTAAAGCAATTTATGTCCGAATACTTTTTCCGAGTAATCTCCGAAACGGCTGATGACTGAATTTCCCATTTAAAATTGCTCACGACTTCTTGGATAAAACATGCTGTATAAAAAGAATTAGGGATCCGAACAAATTTTAATAAAATCATGACTAAATTCCGAGCAATAATAATAGACGAGCAGAACGTCTATCGAGTTCAGCTAACGGTCTGTCGATTTACCAGGTTCGAGGGTTCGGGTATTATTTATAACATTTATCTTGTTACAGCTTTAACAATAAACATAAACATTAATAACATCAGTGAGAAGAAAGAAGCTGAGACCATAAAGAACCCCTTCGATAAAGGTAAGACAGAGAACAGAGATGAATATTGTTTCTTGTAAAAAAAGAAATGGCAAATTCACAGATAAAGTTTAACGCCTGCTTAAGTGTTGATAAGTCCAATTTGTAAGCTATACGTCTAGAAGAATTTCGGGTTCGTTACCCAATGTGCTTGAGCTTCCGACGAAGGTTTTCGATGAAAGTTCTCGTTGCAATTGTAATTTTACTAATATTTAAACTGGAACTAAACGATATTTATAAATTTATCAGCGCCTGAATCTATTCGGGATTTTGTGGAGAAGGATTTCGTATAGACACCCTATTTTTGGGACGTAAGCAGATATTCCCGCAACAGGTCCTCGTGATCCGCTGATTTATCCATCTAGTTTAAAGAAATAAAACATTAATTTCAGATTACGACCAAATGACATTCGATTGGCTGAAGCAGTTCGGATATGCACAAATCAATAACAAGGAACCAGCTGGAGCACGTAATCCTCTATCCAATGGTATGTTCTTTATTAACATTCAGACCTTACTAATGTATATCATGTATTACTTAGCGGAGAGATGAATTCAAGATTTATTTATTTATTTCTAATTATTTATCATGTTTACAAAATAATCACAAAACCACACTAGTAAGCACTGAAAAAAATCACAAGGATCTATCAACAATGATATGATCTATATCAGTCATCTATCACAAGTAATATATAATACAATATAGTTTACTATAGAAACAAGAGCTAGGTGAGCGTAGTAAAATATGTTAAAGAAGATTGATGAGTAATTAATTTTGAAGAGACACAACTTTAATTTAGATTTAATATTTCAATGGGTCAATATGTTTTTTAATGTACAAGTTAGTTGATTTATGAGTCGAGGTATTAAATAATGAGTAGTTAATTGCCGTAGTTGTTCTATAGCGGTAGCGCGTGTGTATACAATGTTATTATTTATTTTAAACTGTGATTGCACACAAAATAAGAAATATACAAAAAGGCGGCTTAATCAGAATCGAACCGGGGAAGTTTGTATATTAAGAGTAGTACTAAGCTGCTGCGACTCAGATTCTAGTGTTTTATCTTTATCATTCTTATCTCTTTATTCTTATATCTTTTCTTCATCAGATATGTCCAGTGGCAGTCAATTGAACAGCTGGTTCAATAACTACTACAACAGACCACGACAAAACTGGTAACAGACACACCAGCCGCAAGAGTCAAGAGATATATCCGATTCTATGGATCAAAAGAATATATCATAGATCTTTTGACTTATTGATAAATACCAAAACTAACTGAAGAATATTTTTTTACTTCATTATAGGACCTTTATTTCTTTTAATTCTTTTAAGATATCAGCTTAAACCATTTGGGTTCTTGTACCATTTGAAGGTTGAAATAGCAGTAAGCTTTTCTGCTATAAAAAAATCTTGTGCCAATAAAACTTACCAAATTCTTTAATAAGTTATGTATAAAGGTAAAAAGTTGAAAATGACTTTGTTCTCTATCTAAATCAAGAAATGATTTTGCTTCATAGATCATAAGTATAGTAAGTAATAAAAATAATGTAGAAATAATTCAACTGTCTGTTAATAAAAAGTGAAGGTCAGTTGGTCAGCAACAAAAAAAACTTCACACGTGATACCGGCATTAAATCAGGAATTTCTATGTTACTAAAGAAGATAACCACTGCGCCACCGGAGCAGTTAATCGACAACTACTAACTAGTATGTGATAAGAGAACGGAATTAATCATCGGCGAAATGTGTAACGGTCGTAAATAAAAACATTCTTCAGTAATTGGACATAAAACGAATAAAGCAAGAGAAAAACCAGATTCAAAATGGCCGCCAGTGTATTTGTGTGTTTGATTATTCTGATACATATATCGCGTATGTACAATAAACATGTACTTTACTATATTATAAATTAATAGTTTTGACTCGTCCTTTGTAATAGACACTTCTCTTTTCGACATATATCTAATTTACACGTTTTTATATATACAATTCACAAGTCACTGAGTTCACACTTTTTTCACTGTCCAAACAGTAATGAGCTCGAGAAGTCGAGATCCACAGTTGCCGCCATTTATACAAAAATAACAGCAGCGCCATCTTTACAATAATCAATACAACTATTTAATTATTATCAATTTTATAAAAGTTATAGATTAATAATATTCCCTATATTTCAATTACACTATAAGAAATATAAATACAATTATTACATAAATATTAGCATACAGTACAATATGCAGTAATTCATTTTGGATTCATTACAAGTCAATACAATTACTATTTTTCTAAAAAAATGCTTATAACCACAATTATTTATCCTCAATATCTAACATTTGTAAGAGATCACCCGAATCCCAACAGTGGGAATAATATGTTTTAATTTATGAAAGTGGTAGTTTGAAAATAATCTCCAATCAAATTATATGCGGTACTGAAATAAGAATAAGAATAACGGTTAAACTAAGCGAATTATATGTTTATTACAGTCATATCAATGACCAGTGTTCTTATTGAAACACAGTAATTAAATTCCGCTATTTGACGGCATAAATGTATTTATAAGTTATTTAGTAAAATTGGGATGTTTGTGTGATTTTCTCTCTTGATCAGGTATTATGACGTTACCAATGAAGGCGCACGAGGAGTATGCCATAGCGTACGGCTCGGAGGAACTCGGCAGAAGATCCTACATCATACCGAAGCAATCTCTCTTAAGATTTAAACCAAGAAAATCTACATATAAACGTTACGTGAACTTCAAGCATTTTCATTCGCTTTTAACATGATTAAATGTTAATATGCACGACTATTATTCGTATAAGTGTTATTGTAATGATTTAATTAGAATCAGATGGAAATGTCGCCGTCTCGTTCTCGCGTTACATTACCCAAGCCGGCATCATGCTAGTGTGGCCAGCCTTTGAGTACGATTAAAAAAAATCCCACTTCTTTGATATAAAAAAAATACTCTCCTTATCAGAATAGTTTTTTAAAAAAAAATAATCAAACATTTTATTAATTAAAATTAAAAAAATACATTTTTTTTATATTTAATACTTTAATAACAATTTTGTTCGTGTAATTAACAAACTTGCCTGTGTTAAAAGAGACAAACTGTTTAATAATCGAAACAGTCAATATTTTTCACAACCTGAACTAGAGTTACAAATTCCTATTAGATGTTAACTTTACCCTTTTTTTTTTTGTTGGCCACATTGGATAAGGCAGGTATCGCAATCCAATCGTCAAAAGAACTCTAGATGATATAGAAATTAAGTTCATAATGGAAGTTCTGAAGGAAAAGGCGTGAAAAGTAGTAGAATAAGCGTCTTACTATAATTTTGTAATTAATTTTGCATTAAACTCTTTCGTCGAATTTCGTACGGCGTTCTCAAGCAATTAAGATTTAAAAAAAACTGTTTATTCTCAAATATTGGCATCAATGTGGTCTCCAACGATAAGTCTTTCAGGAAAATGCAAAGCCGGTCAAAGAACTACGGAGGTGGGTATGCTTGATGTTTTCCAACGTGGTTGAACTGAGAATAAGATGGAAGTACAAAAGTCAATGACCTAACAGACCAATATGCCAAACTGGCCTTAGTGGACTTCAGAGATCACACTGGAAGTGATGATGAAGAGACTATACATCATCAGGTTTTGTCTGAAGCGAGACGGGTGAAGATGGTGATCATTCTCATAACAATACCACATCCGATACTGTGATGACCAGATCCACACTGTCATCACCCACCATTGGCCACTCGTAGAACTACGGCCAGAGAATCTATAAATCCGTTAGATGAGGAGCATCCTTCAATGTACCTATTTTTATACAATGAGCCGGAAGGCTGGAAGTTAAGGTGATATTTACATTCTGGTCCGTGGTGCAAGGAAAATGATGACATAAATTTCTTAATGTAATTTAAAAGTGTACTAGATGGAAGTAAATACTGATATGTGATAAACCGTGATGTTACATGGTTACAACAAATGGCAGCAGCAGTTCCGATGGCGGACGGCCTCCATCAATCTGTCTCACCACCAAAACACAACAGTATTATTTAACAAGCAGTCAACTATCAAACATCAGCGCAATCGAAAGTTAACAATCAATTAGTCAATCGTTTAATGATTTCAATTGTTACAATAAAAAATTGTTAACTATTTTATTTATGGCGGTTAATTTAACAATAGACGGACCGGGTGCTCGTTTACAGAGATGTGGCGTCACCACTTCTATTTTCTGGTGAGTATTTCGTTTCAAACGAATGGACTTTGAACCATAGATGAGATCTTTAGCAGTAACCTTTAAGGATTGTTATATTTAAGCAGATAGTGCTTGGTAGTGATTGAGGGTCTAACGGATGCTGCAGTAGAACTGGACTTGTTGCAACGATGTGGTGACAATCGTGGAATATTGCTGGATACGAGCAGCACATGAATAAGAAGATGGCTTTGTTCGGTCGAAGGGGTTTTTCTGATGGCGATGATTTCTTTTCCTCTGTAAACTAAGCTCTCACGTATTCTGTGGTTCTGTTGTTGGTTAGATACCCTGGCCTACCTTCTACCATTGAAAATCTGACACAATATCACCATCGCTGTATTCTGGCTGCCAAAACATCATAGCTGGAGTATCTAATGATACAGATCAATTTAAATTGAAACGCGATGATGAGGGCTCACTATTGCTTGGCAGCACGAATAGTTCAAGACTTAGACGGTCAGCTGATGTATTCTTAAACAAGTCTAGGTTTTCTGTATATAAATACTAAAATTCACAGGCGCCGCTTATCATCTTAGTGAATGCCAATCCAGAACCGAAGGTCATCTTCGACTACCCTAAAGTAAGTAATTATTAATTATAGTCATGCTACATTGATATTAATCCACTGTTTGGTTTACAGCTTATACAACGCCTTCCATTAGATCTAATCCACTACATCCTTCATCCATTTTCAGCTGTTCTAATGGCTAATGGACTGAATATCTTTCGTATATAGTGAAATAATTCGTTGCTACATTAGTTTTTAATCTATTTCTTTTGTTTCAGTCACATGAAGATCTTTTCGAACAGCCCGTCAACATGATGGCGCAGAAAAAGAATCCCCACAATAAGGTAATATGATCACCTGATGCTAATTTATTTTCCAACTGCAGTTCTAGACCAAATCTAGACAGTTTTTTTAAACTACACCAGATGGAGTCCGAAGCGGAAGCGAAGCCGGACTATTCCGGAATACCGTACGACTGGCCGTCGTTAGATTCGTTCTTGATGAACCACGAGGACTCCGACCACGTCCACAACAGAATCAAGAGGAAGGCAAAGGTTAGAACTTTTGATTACTTAGCCGTGTGGAGGGTGCGGCGTTACACCTTTTCTGGTGTTCCTGGCCGTAAATGGTTTCCTTCTTTTTAGTCAGTTCTCTCAATAACAACACTACAGTACATTATAAATGATATATACCAAAAGACTTCATTAGAATCATCATCAGTTTAGAAATTACACCAGGGATAGCGCTCTTCATACATCAACACATACAGAGTAAGTGTAGACAGTTAATATAATAAAAACCTAGTATTTTATAATTAATTTATATTAATTATAAATACTAGGTTTTCAACTGCCAACATCGTTCTTTGAATGTTTACTTATTATATATGCAGTAGTTAATCGATATAATATAAAGAGTAGATTTTTCTTTAAATTATAAGACACGATTAAGAATATATGATATCGACTTTTTTTTATTAAGAATTTTTTGAAACGGTAAACGAAATTTTGAAAAGTAAATGATACAATTTTGTATACACAGATGGCGTTGAAATTATTTTTACATTATTTCTGTTTCTGTGCGTAGTCGTTGGATCACAGTTTAGTTAAGAAATTAAGATTTCGCGTTCTTTTATCTAAGGACCTTATCGCGTGTAAAATTTATAAATTTTATCAAAGGTCAAGTCGGGGGGAAAATGGCGTCAAATATTTGATTACATGGATACATAAGTTATGAAGTGAAGTGAACTAAATATTTAAAAAGCAGAATGAAAAAAATAAAAATTATTTACTTACGATGATACTTTATAACTTTAACAAAATGTTGAATATAATTAAAGTATCACTGAACTTGATTTGAAATTTTATGATGAAAAAATTCCAAATTATATCCTACGAAAATCCCTGAAGATAATCATTTAATAAATCGATACATATAGGCGTTATTTTTATTGACAAATGAGAAATATACCATAAAATATGCCCTGGTAGAAATCGACGAGTTCATAGAAGACATGAGTATCAGGAAATCCATTCTCAAAATGATATGACGCTTTTCTGCCGCAGAACTCGAGAAAGTTCGGTACACTGAACGGACCGAAGCTCCGAGAGCGGCCCCACCACTACCTCTACCCGGAACCGGTGAAAGACAAGATAATAGAGTTCACCACAACAACAAAGAAACCAAGCATACTGCCCGACCAGATGAACCCGGGAGTGATATTCCGCGTGCGGATGTCGGACGCGATCCTGCGGATAAAGCAGCGGATGTACGAGGACCCGGAGAGGCACATAGAGGCTGACATCATATACACGAACCTGATAAAGAAGGTAGTGATGGATGAGATCACAAAGTTCCACAACTTGCTGCTGATGTATAAGACCGACAGGAGTATAAAGGAGCACTTGGGCGAATGCGGCGGGAGGATCTACAAGTTCATAAGCTACATGACCATAAAGGTGCACATCTACTGCTTGTTCGACGCGCTGTGGATTGACGGCAACCCTTACGTGATTGGAGACGAGTACTCGGTGACTCCGGTTGAGGTGCCGCCACTGCTGCAGTGCGACGCCGCCGAGTGCAACTCCATCGTGTTCGTTGACTCCATCACGGAGCCGAAGGATGTGGAGGAGTAGTGGCGCAACTGTTCACCAAAATAAATCCGCTTGCTATATAATAATAGTTTGAATTTCATCCCGAACACGTTTATTATAAAATCGGCAAATGGTTAACCTTGGACACCAAACATTGGTTACAATTTTAAAGCTGCTATAAATTGAATAATGTGCAAAGAATTATTACTATCATCATTAAGTGTTATAATGATGAACATGCATCTAAAATTGTAATACAGACTATATAAAATACTTCAGAGATTAATTTAAATATCAGTGTGACAGTGTTATTCAAAAAATTTAATTTTTTAAATTAGTTAAACATCTGCGCAAATGCGATTTAAAATCGTCTTTAACTTAAAATTTTACTAATTTTAATTTTATGTTCAAATTTATACTACAATATTTTAAAATCAACCATGTTTTTTGTAATTATTGTGCGGATGTAAATAGGAACGCGCCGACACAGTAGCGCTCCGTCCGCCAGAGTGTAAATAAATAAAAAAACCTTTATTTCAACCACAACTTAACTTAACACAAAAAAAGTACTACACATTCTATAATTTTTTTGTTGCGGATGTTGCCTCTGCAGCGTAGGCCTCCCTTAACTCTCTCCATTGGTCTCTGTCTCTAGCCTTCCTCATCCAATCCGGTCCATACATTTCTGTAAATATGTCTCTCCACCTTTTTCTGTCTTCCTTGCTTTCTTTTATTCCCTCTAGGTATCCATTCGTTGCTTGTCTTGCTTGTCCACCTATTGTCGTTTAGTCCGCCAGAGTGTTGTGTACTGCTGAACAAATATAAGATTTTGTTAAAAGTAAGTTTTATTGAAAAATGGACATTCCCCAAAATGTTAGTGGTGATGCTCACATCGTATTTTTTCTAAAACACTAGGCGCCGGTGCTCGGACACAAACACATACATAATCAACCATAAAATTGGTATAACGCTGCTGAATGAAAATTATGTTTGAAGGGTTCTGTAGGTAACCGCTCTGGTTTGTCCAAAACTACTTAACGTTAATGAAGGCTGTACAATCACTTAGCCGGTATAAGTAACGACATCGACATATTTGGGGATAAATTGTTGCAATTTAAGTCAAAAATTTTAAATACCGCTAAACATTAATGTCATTATGTTGTTTTATTGTTTATATTGGGGCTCATGCTGTGATTGCTTATAATCAAAGTTGCAATTGTGTAAGCGACCATAGTCATATGTATATAGTATTATTTTGTATTGTTAACTCCGTCAGCAATCCTTTACCAATAAAAGAAAATAAAATAAAATTTAACATTACCTCATTCTAACTCCAATGCTAAGGAAAAGAGAATTCTGGAATGCTAACAGGAAATCCCAGCAGAAGATATTCGTGTAATTATGAAGGTAGTATCCTGTCTACAGCGTAATTATTATGGAAAGGCGTACTATTTACCATCTATCTGGGTGGTGATACCGTCGATTAATTAAATGAAAATTAATATGTTATAATTGTGTTATTTAACAGAAGCGACGCAACCGCATCGGCAGGCGCAGGAGCCGGCAGCGGAGCACCACCACTCCCGAAGTCATTGAGGTATCTGACACACACTTATGTTACACCAACAAAACTTGGCATTCAAGTCCGAAATCGAAACCGGGGACATGTTTATGAATAAAGATATAAACAGTTAATATTTCATCATCAGCTTGTGACAGTCCACTGCTGGACATTCTTATGATATACACACCCAATTCAGTTTTTACACGGTCTCGTTTTACACGATTTTCATTTAACTACGACGAGAAAAAATAATTAAGTTTTTACACGATTTCATTCGATTAGAAATTCTAAAGATTTTTTTTACTTTAGACTTTATTTTAGTGTCCCCTTATTTTCTATGTTATTCATTATCTTTTATTTAACACGGTTTCGTCCAGAAGATATCTACCGTGTCATAACAGAATTAGTTGTATTTAAGTAGAACTGAACCTTTAGGTTTTCCCGCTTAACATAATAAAAACGCTCATTTATCATTGGCATAGGATTTTTGTGGATTTTTACGTTATCAATCTCTTTGTGTCGTTCATCGTCCAGACTAAGAACAGTACCTCAACGGAGGTGCCCATAGCGCGGCGCGCGGACACCTGGGACCTGGAGCAGAAGAGATCTAAACGGAAACGCTATAAAAACAAGAAGGACAAGCCCAATTATGAAACTTACGAACCGCCGGTTAAGGTAAACTTTGAATAGAAAACTAACCTAACCTAACCTTTTTTTTTTCGAGCGGGAAATCTTCTTAAAGATACCCCGTCTTCTGGAGGGAAGACAGGGTTTTTACCCACTAAAACCCCCTCTGTGGTCGTCCTCAACGTTTGGAGTGGTCACAGGTTCGGAACACAACTGACACCTCTTTAACGCTATGCTGGGATAACCCGTCCCGGGGGCTGATTCATGCAGTTCGCAATACCCTCGCGAGCACTCTTACAGTGGCTGGAGACCACGTCCAGCAGTCAGAAGTCGGAGTCGTTTAGAAAGCGATGAAGACCCCCATCCTAACCGCCCACGACCCCAAAAAACATAACCTAACCCATATACTAACAGAATATCGATTCTGAATATAGTGAAGCTAGAATACTCCGGCTCTGGCTTACAGCTGGAACACAGCGATGCTGTTACAGCAGCAGATTTATATTTATTTATTTATTTATTTTATTTAAAAACTTTGTACAAACATACAAACTAACAACAATGGTTACACGGAAATGGAATGGTACAGGCGAGCTTAACTCAAAATGAGTTTTCTACCAGCTAACCTTAGCGAAAAAGAAAAGTTGTATAGTGGTAGTTAAAGTACAATAAAGAGATTAAATATACTAAATTTAATATACATGTGTACTCACAAACATACACAAGAAACAAAATACATACACGTACATATAAATATACATATATACATATAAAGAAAAAATAAACAAAAATAATTATCATTTACTAAGTTAAATACGATGCTATGATCCATAAATAGATATATAAATAAATGCTATCACACCAGTAAGGATAAGAAGTGCTCCTTTACGCGCATTTTAAAAGTGTGAAGCGATGGGCATTCGCGTATTGGCAGAGAAGTGAGTTCACAGTTCACCGCACGGACAGTGAAGGATTTACTATAGCACACAGAAGAGTGGGAAGGGAATTTCAGAAGACGGTACTTGTTGGAGCGACTTGCTTGGTCCCTAGGTACCAGGAAAATAAAACGATCACGGAGATAAGCAGGGTACTTTGGACAGAATAGGATGGAGTAAAGAGAGGAAAGGACATGGTAATCCCGACGCAACGTATAGGTAACCACTTAAGTGTATTCCGGAATTCAGTAATGTGATCATGTTTCGGAGGCCAAAGATAAAACGGATGCAGAGGTTTTGCAGTCGTTCCAGCTTGTTCAGTAACTCCTTGTTGGCATCAAGGAAAACTACATCAGCGTAATCTAATAGTGGCAGAAGTAAGGATTGCGCCAGCGTGACTTTTGTCTGATGAGGAAGAAACCTATGGAGTCGTTTAAGTGAATGGATGGAATATAAAACTTTTTTACTAATTGCGCCAACGTGACTGGGCCACGACAGGTTAGAGTCAAAAAGTACCCCTAAATTTTTAACAGTTTTAGTGTAATAGATAGTGATATTATTGTATAAGATAGGTGGTAAATTATCAATATTAAGTTGGTTGAGCGTATGATTACTTGCAATAATTATTGCCTGTGATTTAGATGGGTTTACTAAGAGCCCGAATGAATTTGCCCAGTCAAAGACGCGATTTAGATCGGCATTAATATCGTCAATAGCTACCGAGAGATCTTCTGCCTTAAAGTGACGATAAAGTTGCAAATCGTCTGCGTAGAAGTGAAAATGAGAGGAAATAACTTTGAGAGTGCATTAATAAAAACGGAGAAAAGCAAGGGAGATAAGACGCCATACGCCAGACGCCATATAATGTTGGTGACTAGAATAAAACTTATTAATAACCATACTCCGGAATAGAATCAGGTGCCACGGCGTTTGTATTTTATGACACTAATCAGAACGTTGTAACAATAAAGTAAAGATGTTTACACTGCAACACGGGGGAGCCGTCATTTATATATAAGATAGGTAATTGGTCTTACTCTAGTAATTTTACTAGCTGGCCTTCATTAAACACAGTAATGTTAGCATACTACTGTTTGGCGATAAGAATAGAGACACTGGTATCTACCGAGACAGTCTCCGGTAAGAGACCTACCATCAATATATATGCATATATATTTTTTTATGCTCAGGAGTGGGAGGCGACCTTCGTGGAGATGCCGAAAGACCTGTACCAAGCTCACCTGCGACCTGGAGTCATTTTCAGAATACACATGGCTGAAGCGATCCTCAAAATGCAATACAGGAAGTGAGATAACTTTCTTTTCATCCAACTTTAGGTTTATAAATAACAGCGTACTTAATGTTCCCACTGCAGGGAGTAGGGACCTTCTATCAAGAGAAAAGTTGAGGTCATCTACCAATCTGATCAGGTGTGGATTAGCAGGTGCCATATAAGTTATAGTTCTTTGGGAAAAGTCTCTTTTCCTTCACTGGAAACTTTAGCTTAGTGGAGATCGAACACGTTGCTATTCAATACTAATACCACACAAAAAATAAAATCTAAAACCTATGAGATTCAATGATTCTTTTCCTTTGTTTATTTCGTCGCAGCTACGGCGAGGACAAAGACGAGTCCGTGATAGAAGCAGACGTGGAGTACTTGAGGCTGACGCGCAAGGTGATCAACGACGAGATCACAAAGTTCGAGGACCTGAAATGGCTCGTCGGCTGGTTCGGGAACAGGTCCGAGCTGGTGCAGGAGCACATGTGCAACACGCGGTACTACACCGTCGGTGAGTAATCGTCACCGTACTTTTCTTTAAATACTTTCATGCTTTACACGAAATTAAGTATACTGTGGTACTGATGATGGTGATACCACCACTGTGTACGTCTGCTGCAGGCATTCCGCCAACGATGTTCACACATACGGAGGAGTACATGAAGCGCGCTTGCTTGTTCGACAACGTGTACCTTGATCACGTGCCATACGTGGTGGGTGAAGATGGGTCGCTGATGGCGGCTGTGGCGCCACCAGTGCTGCACTGCGACGCGGCGACCTGCACCTCCGTGCCATTCATCGACAGGTATGACGACGATGTTCAATCTCTACGCCGTGGATGGTGAAAAGTGCACGCCAAGAAGATGGCTCCAAAATTTGGTGGTCTTTATCAAAAACAGCGTTTCCGTTTCAACAAAATTCATGCTAGTTAGAATGACATACCACTTTGAGACATAATATGTTATGAGTCGTTACTACCAGTAAATATGGGTTCACTGTTCTGATATGATCATAGTAATATACTACTGCATAGCAGACGTAGGCTCTGTGATGGTATCTAACTAAACGGTTATGGAAACCAACACTACATACCTACCAAAACTACCAACTTACCAAAACTACTACTAATATGTACAATATACTAGCACAAAAGAACCATTTAGATCGTAGTGCTATAAGAAAAATCCTGGCCTTCTATTATTATTATATTATCTTTCTATTATTTACTGGTGGTAGGTCTCTGTTGCCGGAGACCGTCTGGATGGGTACCACCGCAGCTCCTATTTTAACCGACAAATAGTAGTGTGCGAACATTACTGTGTTCCGGTTTGAAGGGCGCTGTAGCTAGTGTAATTACTGGGGTAACGAGACTTAACACCTTATGTCTCAAGGCGACGAGCGCAATGTGGTGCAGTGTGTACAATCTTAACTAGCGCCGCGTTGTCATGGGCAAGCGTATCACTTACCATCAGGTGAACGTCTTGCACGTCTCGTCGCATAGTAGTATAAAAAAAATATACTGAGCGCTTGTGAGGTTCATTTGAAATGCTCTGCATCCAGCATGATGTTCGAGGAGAAACTGGCGCGGAGCAACGTGCGCACGGTGACGCGCTGCCAGGCGAGCTGCCGCGCCCACTGCAGGAACGACCCCGACTGCCTGAAGCGGTGCAGCGACCGCTGTCTGCGCGCGGACTAGACCCAGCTCTACCTAATCCAATACATTACTATAGAATAGTACATTCATTAACCAATCAGAAAAAAGAGAAGTATTCTGTTTTAAGCATGCATCCTGTCATTTTATTAAATATATAACAGACTCTAATTCACCAGATTTTATGTGATAATAACGCCGAAGGCGGTGATGCGTACTCCGTGATAGAACCCGAACATGTTAACAATCCTTATATAGAAATTCTGTTAAAATGGCAGATTTATATAATGGTGGTAGCTAGTATGCGGAGTCAATAATCCCATCATCCAAATACTCCATGGTTTACTGGTGGTAGAACTGTTGCTACAGATCTTCTAGTTACCCCACCGCTCAACAAATATTACTCTGTTCACTGAAGGTCCGCTGTAGCTAATAAAATTACAGGAGCAACGAGACTTAACATCTAAAAATGAGCTCAATGTGGTGCAGTGTATATTATCCTAACTACCACTACGTTATGGGTAAGCGTATCATTTACCATCACGTGAGCGTCGAGTTGGGAAGGTTGACGGCAGGGTTTTTTCGAACGGATATCAGTTAACATCTTTACATTGGTAATCCGCCACCAACAGCACCTTTGTCACTTAACTTTACTTGAAATTGGGTTCACATGTAATGTGTGTAACAGCGGTAAAACAAACCCCAAAAACAATGTAATAAATAATATTTTATTTCACATATTTTTTTTTAAATGATACATTTTTATTATTTACACTTATATACTTCATCATAACCATCATCGGCCTTACCCGAAAAATCTCCAAGCACATAAATATATTAATTTATTTATATTATACATATTGCGGAACGAAAACGGTAAATAAACAAGATGGCGGACGGTTGAAAAAAGGCGGGAAAAAGTTAACATGATGCAATAAAAGTAACAAACATTAGAAATTCTTGATTGTTATACGACCAGAGCTTCCTCCACCATATCTAATTACCATCAGGACATTGTATTGGATTTAAGATTTATACATCATCATCAGTTGATGACCATCCACTTCTTGGTAACTCTTCAAAGATTTCTACACCGATAAAGATGCCAGCTTAACACTTGATCAAAACCTTCACCGATTCGTCTATCCATCATAAAGTCACACTAAAGTGTCCAGATGAGCACAATGTGGTACCACGGCGAATACCATTTTTTTCGGACGTCCGTGTTACTTACTATCGTGAACACCCTGGTCATAACGCTTCGCAGTATAAAAAAATTAAATTGTTACCATCAATGGTAAAAAGGAGCAGCTATGTTAAAAGTTCGGTTCTCAACGGTCGCTCCTCGCCGACCTGTCTGTTGGTCTTCTGCCGTCCAGGGCGCTGCGGTGGCACGATGACGCCGTGCTGCCGCTGTAAATGCTTCTTCCAGTAGCAGCGGCGAGTGAAGCACGCGTGGCAGACGTCGCACTCGAACCTTGGGACATATAACACCACTGAGCTGACCGACATGTACCAAGAACAGTTTTTGAAGACATTCCACCAACTCTATTCCATTAACTCCAAGTTGATGGAATTCTAATTCCATTAAATTTCACTGTTTGTGAGAGAAGACCCCGGTGTCCCAACAGTGGGAATATTAAGCAAAATGTATGGGGAAGTTTCGTTTTAAGTCTGTCTGTTGGAATGTAGCTCTCTAGTCGCTAATCTCGTTACCCCTTCAGCCACGTATCAAATCGCGTGGTCACAAGCTTAAAAAAACAATCTCGTTACCCCATTAATTACACTCGCTTACACACTACAATTATTTGTCTGTAGAAAAGACTAAAGAAAGATTTTTCTTTTATCACTCGAAAAAACTTAACACAGCATTATCAAAATATTTACCTTTTGATATCATTGTGCGAGTCCAAGTGACGGTTGAGCTTGGTGCGGTCGTAGAAGCTGCGCTCGCAGAGGTGGCAGCGGTGCCTGCGCTCGCGCATGTGACAGCGCCGTATGTGGCAGGTGAGGTTGGACGACGTGTGGTACGACGCGGTGCAGTACTCGCACTGGTACATCTTGACCCCTGCACCAGAGAACTAGATTGTTTTTAATCTGTAATGTTAGTTACTTTTTCCGTTACTCGCCTTCAGACAAGATGTTGTCTCGTTACCACAGTAATTTCTTTAGCTACAAGAGTCTTTAGTGAATACAGTACTGTTTGGCAACAGAAATAAAGAGCAGTGGTTTTTTATCAGGTGGTAGGTGTCTGTTGCCGGAGACCGTCTGGATGGGTACCACCGCAGCTCCTATTGCAACCGCCAAATAGTAGTGTGCGAACATTACTGTGTTCCGGTTTGAAGGGCGCTGTAGCTAGTGTAATTACTGGGGTAACGAGACTTGACACCTTATGTCTCAAGACGACGAGCGCAATGTGGTGCAGTGTGTACCATCTTAACTAGCGCCGCGCTGTCATGGGCAAGCGTATCACTTAGCATCAGGTGAACGTCTTGCTCGTCTCGCCGCGTAGTGGCATATAAAAAATAAATTAAAAAATAGACAGCCTCTAGTGTCTCTCACCCGTGTGTATGCGGAGGTGCTTCACGAGGTCGTGCTTGTGCCAGGTGCGGTAGTCGCACTGGCCGCACTCGTGCTGCGGCGGCAGGTGCGAGCGTACGTGCGTGTAGTGCGACGCGCGGTGCACAAACGTCTTGCCGCATATCTGAAAGCAGATAGATAGATGGATAAATACTACATGTATATATTATATATAGATAAATAATAGCCGAATCCTAATCCTGGATATAACACAGGACCAACGACAACATCTTAAAATTACTTAAAATCAAAGTACGACTTTCAATCGTCACAGGACACTTGAGCTATTCGGTCATATTGCCAGAAAAAGGGGAAATGACTTGGAGAAGCTCGTCGTTACTGGCAAAATTGATAGTAGAAGGCCGCGTGGACGAAGCCCAAGACATTGGACCGACCAGGTGAAGGCCATTGACGCACCTGTATACGAAACTATACATAGAGCGGAAAACGGAAACAAATGACGAAAAATAACAAAGAGCAGGAGTGAAGGAATAGAATGAGTCACGACCCCTGCATTGAGGTATTCACTTCCAGAGATATATATATATAGACAAGTATAAGGTGGGACAAAAGAAATCACACTACTGGAACCCCAAATTGAATCACCAAATTGTGGCGGCGCCCATTTCGCCAACATCATCTTCTCGACTTGTCCAAAAAAATTCTAAAGCTTCAAATAAACATATTCAAAAAACAGAATCAAAGTTTTTCATTTAGAAAAAAAATCAGAGCGAAACATCGGATGACTTCTTTTGGCCCAGCTTGTACAAAGAAATTTTGTTGTATTCTGGTAATGTCAGCCATGTTTGTCTACGGACTGCAGATATAGTTTTTAAAGGGAAAATAGATACACAAATGAAGAGTTTACATTATAAAAAGGGATCACTATCGTTTATAAGCGATCAACCCACCAGAGGAGTCCCAGTCCGTCATTCAGGTGGTGATGGAATTAGGTGTTGTCGTTTTATAAGAGTGTGGAGTCTGAACTCCATGGAACACTCTCTGTGATAAATTTTATATAGACTACTACACAGCAGACTTATTTATAACCTCTGAGAATTTTAACCTCGCTACATCATTCATTTGGGTGTAATAAAAATAAATATACCTCACAAACAAAACTGTCATTGCTCTTATGTGTGTCCTTCTTATGCTCATCCGACTGCTCCTTGCTGGTGAATTTGAGATCACACGGTTCGCAGTACAGCTTCCGGAACTTGAACTTACGTATACGCTTGGGCACACCTGTCTTGTTGTACGGACCGCGCTTCTTACGAACTGTCGGTTTTATATCTTTTTCTTCTGCGCTGAAAGATACATTTTCAGTACAGGACAAGAGGTATGTGAAATTACCAATTCAATGAGAACCGTGATGGAGTTGGTATTTGATACCACCTTAATGTCACCATATTTTAAATGTAATGTCTAAATATTCACTTAAGTTTTAATTATTATACTTTTATAAACCAATAGTTGAATCCCAATCCTAAATACCACTTCTGGAGTCTTAACTATTACCAAAGTAATCCATTTTATATTTAGTGTGTACAATCAGTTAAATCTTATTGACAGCTTACTGTAACATGAGAAAAAGAAAACACATGTATTACCATTCCGTTTTAACTTTTAATTTAACTCTGCTGCTCTTTCTAATGATGACTTTTGATTCTAATTTCACCTCAGCTGTCTCCGTCTCCTTTACATCATTCGTCTCTACAATATCCTGCTTAATATCAAGTTTTTCGGTTTTATTTGTATAATCACAAGTAACATCATGGATTTCTTTTAAAGTGCAGTCGTCTTCTTTTTCATCTTTGACAATATTTTTTAGGGTTTTATCAGCTTGTAAGCATAATGTCTTAAACTCACAGGCAATAGATAAATTCTTGAGACAATCATTACATATTTCTGTTGGCAAACCATCCTCTTTTCTTAACTGAAATGATAAATTTAAAGGAACAGTGTACTAAAGTTATCTTTTATATTGTAAGTATAAAAATATAATTTATAAAATCCTTTTCATAAATAAAATCAAATTGAATTAAAAGGTTTTTGAAACTGTTGAGAAGGAATAATGATTATTAATGTCTGTGATGTTTTTATATATAAAAGATTTAAATATTACAATACCAGGACAAATGCCAATAAAAATGCTTGACAAAATTGAGTATAAAACAAACTTTACTCTTTGCATAGCAATGACCTTTTAAGATTCGAGAAAATGCACTAGCATACTACATATAACGAAACTCAATATTGTTTACATACTACTTCTTGGCGGCAGAAATGGAAACTCCAACAAAACCAATTGATCGCCGGCAAGTGTTTTAAACTAAGTATGAAAGTTTACGATAAAATTTTTGTAGCGCCATATATGTTACAAAAATTTACACTATTTCATATAACAATATCAACATATAAATAGCAATTTACCTCTATTCCCGTGCAGTAATTAATTTTATCAACTATGTCACCCGTATCAAATAAATAAGTCATGTTTACGTTTTTACCTATACACACTCTGCAACAATCCATAATAAAGAAATTTAAATTATTTTAAAATCAGTTTGTAGTGTTTTGTATATGACACTATTATATATAAACATTTAAATAGTTTTCACAACCAGCTCGTTTTATTTACAATTAATAATTTAAATGTAATGTATGCATAATAAGGACAATGACTGTCAGCTTTGACGTATTTATGCGGCCAGGCTTAAAACAAAGTATTTACTTTCAAGTACGTGTACCAGGTGGTGCTTGCACTGAATTCTTTACATGTTAATTATTTAAAAAAATTTATATTATTTTATAAAATGCTACTATTTTTGGAAGATTTGTAACTATATTATACATTGCGTACTTTGTACCATGCATTTACTGTTTTACGTTAATGGAATACATAATTTATTATGTAAATTTAACTCGCAGAGTAATAAATATATGGAAGTATTTAAATTTAACTTACAAAGTTAAATTTACATAATAATTCAATGAAAACCTAAAAAAATAGAGTTCAAGTAAAATAAAATATTTGTTTTTATTTTCCAAGAAAAAAGGATTAATTTTCCAACTTAGTTGCAAAAGTTAAAATACTATAAAGTATTTTGTCAGGTTTCTGGTCGAATTATTTAAAAAACATTCACCAGAGCACTGTGATGTATTTTGCAAGTACTATACATGCTTTCTGTCGCTTTATCATGTTTTTATTTTAATTCTTTCGACAAAATTAATTTTCTGTTAAAAAAAATACAAATCATAATTCTTTAGTTTTTATTTACCACAAAATAATATTAAGAAAAAGATATTTTAAGCAAGAATAAAACGATAAAGGAGAAGTAAGCATTGTTTACTTTTTTAATGTAATTGTATGAAATTTATAAAATAATTCTCGAGAGTTAAAGTTTGAGCAAAATCAAACGTTTTAAGAAACTTTTATTTTGTAAATTGTTTTCTAAAACAAGTATTTTTATTATTTGAACTTTTTGGTTGTGTAAATACGTTAAGTCGCAGAACCAATGTAATCTTCTTAAAAATAAAGAATTATATTCAAAAAAAATCGACAATATTTTTAAACACCTACAGTTAGGTTACATAGTATTATTTAGGTCATCATTTCTATTATACAAAAATATTTAAATAATATCGCATTAACACTGCTACAACGTAATAAATAATAAAAATATTTGTATAGATTAATTTAAAATAGTTATTTTTGAAGCTGTAGGTTTGGCTATATAATTTGTTATCTTACACATAAGATAATAAATAATCATCGATAACAAAATGGGTTTTTTTGGCCTTTTTTTGTAAACAACTCTTTAATCTTATTAGATTTTTTAATCACGTGTATAAAAATACTGAAGTTAAATAAAGTTTAATTTAGACTATGTTTTTGGGCAGGGTTTTGATTTTCGTACTATAAATCTGCTGTTGTAAAGAATCGCTGCTTCAGCGGTCAATATATGAGAGCCAGAATATTCACCATCACTTGTGAAAGTGAAGTCAAGCTTTTGGCCTTTGATAATTTTTTTTTTATACTACTGTGCGACGAGACGAGCAAGACGTTCACCTGATGGTAAGTGATACGCTTGCTTATGACAACGTGGTGCTAGTTAAGATGGTACACACTGCACCACATTGCGCTCGTCGCCTTGAGACATAAGGTGTCAAGT
Organism: Byasa hedistus; assembly: GCA_029286795.1. Lineage (NCBI taxonomy): Eukaryota > Metazoa > Arthropoda > Insecta > Lepidoptera > Papilionidae > Byasa > Byasa hedistus. The sequence goes on from JAGSMW010000039.1 coordinate 1,583,550, forward strand.
CTCGTTACCCCAGTAATTACACTAGCTACAGCGCCCTTCAAACCGGAACACAGTAATGTTCGCACACTACTATTTGGCGGTTGAAATAGGAGCTGCGGTGGTACCCATCCAGATCGGTCTCCGGCAAGAGAGACCTACCACCAGTAAGTAAGTAATATAAAAGATGATGTTCGGTATACTGTCAGATGGGGATGATTTGCATTGTTTCTAAGTTTACCGTTTACCTTTAATTAGTTATATTAAATACACAAGATTTTACTTTAAAAAAAGACGATTTATAAAATGCTTTACATAATTTTTTCACGTAAACCAACGTGCGAACAGATAATTCACAAATCGATAATCCTTAAAAATTCGCACAGTGGATATCTTTCCTTATCTGTAGCGATTGATGTCAACGTCAAAGTCGACTCCACGAATATAAATCGGGCGTAGTAAAAGCCACGGTAGTGACCGCGATATTAGTCGTTATAATTTATTAGTGCCTCAATTTGCCGACTCCCTTATCAACTGGATACGGCCGGACGTATTAGAGGTGAGTTTCTTTTATGAATTGACCAAATTATAGGTTAACCGGAGTGTTACGTGCGATAAGGTTTATCTATATGTGTTTTATTTGATACTTTCGGACTTTATAAGCCGGCTGTATTGTTCAATGATTGCTTGATAAAGATAATGCATTGTCAGTTAATTTGCATCGTCACCGGCCGCGGTCAACCGCTTCGATACACACTTTAAAGTTTAACGGATTTGTGTCTGATTTATTAACTTATCTTTATAATTTTGGCGATAACAATTTTGTTGCTTTAATCTCGTTTCGATTGTACTGTAAAAGTTTTATGTGCAAATTTTATCCAATAAGAATATTAAAAATTTGTCAAGTTTCTTCGGGTCATATTTAGTGCTTGTTAAAGTAATGGTATTATGTTGAAATTGATAATTTCAGTGATTATTCGGATAATATGTTGTAGATGCTCCACATATTATGCCATTACAAATACCATTAAATTAACCAATACAAAAATTGTTAGATTATATAAATGATTGATGTTCACTTCCAAGAACTTAGTTTGACCTTCTAAAGCAATATTATGAACTTAAACTAATAAACCATGTGTTGCAGTATAATTAGATGATAGTTACAGAAATGGTGGAAAAGCCCAATAATTTTTTTTTAGTTATTTCCAATACAGTGCTGATTAAAGCTCGGTTGAAGATGAGCCATCTATATTTAAACTTTAACAATCAGTAAAAAAAATTCATATTAATTACTATTGCACTTAAATATAAATTAGCCTGTCTCATTGTGTTTAAATAATAAAATTGTCATAATATTTAAATCAAAACTTTGTAAGATCTAAAATTTCCAACAAAAAAAATCTTATTTAATGAGAAATTAGAACAGACAAATAAATTTTAATATTTTTATTAAAAAAATCTTTTCAGATTCACGTCTGCATAATATAGTACAAATGTGGTTAATTTAAACGGAGAAATATGACTTTCGGGGTTCAAACTCGATGAACATCAAATGAGAATTTGCAGACTAATTGAAAACAAAAACTAAAAAAAAGAGTGAACAGGCTTCTTCTAGACTAATGTGCTTTACCACCTAGATTACATCGCCGCTTACCATCAGGTGGGATCGTAGTCAAGCACTAGTCCATCCTAAATAAAAAAAAAACTTTGGGCACCCTTTTTTTCAGTCATCAATCCCTCTTGCTCTAATTTTACATCTAAATATATTACTAGTAATAATTAGGACAGTTGCGAAGGGAGTCAAGATAGAAATAAATGATAGTGTACAAATATACGTTTCGGTTTAAAGAGTACTAGTGAAATTACTGTGGAAATTAGTCTTAACATATATTGTCACATGATGATGAGCATAGTGCTTAGCAGATATGCCTGATGGCATGAATGTCTAGCCCATCTCATTTAATTGTTCTTTTTTTGAATTTTTTATTATGACCTGGATGCAAGTCCTTTAGCCATTCAATTACTTTACAAGCAATGTGTTACCAGTGTAAAAATATTTAATTGCCTATTTTAATACTAATTAATGGAGAATCGTGATTTAACGTAGCATGTTGCGCATAAAAATACATGTGAAGGTCATGTGAAGGACTGTTGTATTTTTATACAACTAAGTGATGAGACGAGTAAGATATTCAATTGTGAAGTGTCGCCTGTAATAATAAATAATAGTTTGAATACACAGCACTACATATCGGCTTATATATCCTTAACCAGTTTATCAAGTGCTATATAACCTACTAACTTATTTTGGGACACCAAGATATCACAAGAATGTCTTTGCCTGTTTTGTTGCTTAAGAATAAATAAGTGTGAGGTCAAATGCAGTACAAGTGAAATTGCAGATTGATTTAATTAAAAAAATTGCATAAAGATTTGATTAGTGTGTGAATGAGTGACAGCGCTAATGAGAGAGGAAGGAAGGTAGTGAATGAATGAATGGGAGAATGAGTAATTGAGTGAGTTCAGATCGGAGAAAGAGAAGTAGTGAGCGAGCTAATGTGTGAGTGAGTGAATGGACGAATGGGTAAGTAGATGGTTGAGTGTGTGCAAGAGAGAGAGAACGATTGATAATTTTTTTTATTGAAGTAAGAAAGAAGAAATGAGAGTGAGAATACTTATAGATTTCTTCGTTATTTTTTCTTTGTCCTCATATATTTCTTCGTATACTATAGCGTAGCGTGTATAGCGTGGTGTGCAGAAAGCGAGACGGAGTATAAATAAACTTGTTCCATCTCACTCTCACAGCGTGTAAACTCTTACAGTTGTCTCTTTTCGTTACATAAAATCCTATTCACACGACCACCAAAGTTTTCAAAATAGACCATACCCGCGTTACCGAAATAAAATGGCGGGCTAGTGGTAACTTATGTTTTAAAGTTGTCTGTATGCATATGAGATGCAAATGAGTACTGAGTCTCATCGGTTTCCTGGATGCCGTACGTCATTATCACCTTGACACCGGCACGGGTGCGGCACATGGGCGACGAGCACGAGCGAGTCATGATGTTTACTTAAAAAAAGTTTTATCACTGCTTAAGTAATTTAAGTGATAAATAAAATATAGTGATAGTTTATTATGTACGCCGTACGTCTGGGTTCGATTCCGAATTAGCTTGAACTTTGATGGGTAACTGACATACTAATCCCATATTTGACTAGCGTATTACCTTGACTTCCTCAAAAATGCACCGAGTCCCGGCAGTGGGAATAATGAGGCTGTTCAGTTTATTTAAATGAAAATAATTGTATAATAACGGCACACGGTATCATTACCCCAGTGATACCACAAACTGGCTTATTATAGAAACAGGATTCGTGGTGTTCCCACTGCTGGGACTGAAATCTAGATGTTAGTTGAAGTCATTTATCCATCATGATGCTCAAGTTCTAATCTAAAGAAAGCTACTTACTAGTAAATTTGTGAGATGCCTTTTCATCAACTAATAGTTGGGGCATATCTGGTTCTGGCAACACTGTTGGATCATGGTACGATGATTTCGTATTTTCATCCTTATATCAGTTGTGATGATGATGATGAAACGTACTAGGTTGAAATAACAGTTCGTATAAGGCGGTAGGTTGGTAGACACGCCGCGGACTGTAGCACGAAGACTAGACTAAGAATAGAGAAACTATGGAAACGCGTCTCGTCTCACTCTCTCACAGCATAAATTCTTGTAGTTGTCTCTGTTTTGTACATAAAAATCCAATACACCGCCTCTAAAGAAGTTTTAAAACTATTGTTAATTTCAGCGCCATCTATTATGTAACAGCTGTACTATTTTTTCGTTTTCATACTGTTCGATTTAAAAGCGTGATTTTTTATGGTGTAAGAAAGGTAATTTTATGTTCATTACCGGTAACAAAGATTAAGTGCGAATACGTTATTTTTTAATTGCAGTATATAACCTTTGCGATTTATAATAATAATTGGGTTTTTTTTGTGGTGGTCGTGGTTGGTTTCTCAGTAGTTTTGGCAAAGCGAGTCCGTTTCTTGGTATCCGATTAGGTTGATTTTTATTTCTGGTAAAATCGTTTTTAAATTAACGAATAAATAATAAAAAGAAGGAAATGAGTTTTAGCCCGTCGGCAGTATAGACAGGATACTAACAATAAGATCATAACAGGAATAATGAAAAAAAATATTAAATGAAAAGGCAAAGGTTTCTAACACGTTCGGCACCGTTTTGACGTGAGCGGTGTGAATTGGAACAACGGAAAGGAGACGACTGTAGATATTTAAGCTGTGTGAGAGTGAGATGGAATGCATTTCTTTACAATTTCTCTATCTTTCTCCTATTCAGCGCTCTGAACGTACAATATCTCTTTCTGTTTACAGCTTCCGCTGTATATCCGTCTCGCTCTCACACTTGCTTATATCTTTCTATCAGATTTTTTTTTAATATTCGATTTGCTGCGTTTGGGCAAAGGATTCTTTTTACAATTCTCTCTTGTTTCTATTTATTTTCATCTTTCATTTCTAATTCTTCTCTCATTTCTATTCTCTTTTATTCCTTTTCACGTTAGCATGCCATTTCTTTCTCTCATACCTCCCGCTTAATAAGTAATATACAATTCCTTATTTGCTATAAAGTCAAAATTTTTATTCAACATGGGAACAATAGTTCACTTATTAAACGTCAAAATCTACCAACCATTCGCAAAACAAATGCCACGGACCTGAGGAGAATGGGCAAGAAACTCAGCGGGCTGTATATATATAATTTTTTTGTCTTCTTCATTTTTAAATGTCTTACACGTACTGACACATACTGCTTGAGAATCAGCGCCATTTATTTCCACACATCTTTATCATTAAAATAATCGACAACACTGTAATATGATTTACTTAAAACATTTTTAATTTTATTTTTTAATCTATGAAGTGGAAAATCTGGAGCAGTCTGTGGAACCTTATTATAGATTCGGATACCGAGACCACCACAAAGCTTCCATTAATTTTGTGCAGACATAAGGCACAATATAAATTTCTTTCTTTTTTTATAGTTTTCCTTATAATAATAAAAACTTTTTATTTACTTCCACTTAAAATTATATTAATCTATTACATTAGATTGGAGCCTCCCATAAAGCAAGTAGATGCTTGTGCCAAGAGACCCCGCTCTTCCTTAACTATTGCTATAACCTTTATTGATTTTTTTTTGTCTACTTTTATTTTATATATTTAGGCTTTTTGATCCTATCATATGTAGCATGTGTGTAAGTGTATATTGTACATGTAAGTTAGGTATGTTTGAGCGATTTTGGGTTTTGCGTTTGCAAATTGTGAAAAATCATTTATCTAGTAGCGTCAGTTATTTTCTAATAAATTTTCCGTTTCTTCATATGTAATTTCCTTATCCTATTACATCTTTACATCTTTACTTTCATATTACTTAATTTAGGTATATACTTAATTTAGGTATGTTTGAGCGATTTTGGGTTTTGTGTTTGCAAATTGTGAAAAATCATTTATCTAGTAGCGTCAGTTATTTTCTAATAATTTTCCGTTTCTTCATATGTAATTTCCTTATCCTATTACATCTTTACATCTTTACTTTCATATTACTTAATTTAGGTATATACTTAATTTAGGTATGTTTGAGCGATTTTGGGTTTTGTGTTTGCAAATTGTGAAAAATCATTTATCTAGTAGCGTCAGTTATTTTCTAATAAATTTTCCGTTTCTTCATATGTAATTTCCTTATCCTATTACATCTTTATTTACTTACATATTCTGTCAGATTGTCGGTCTATTTCAGTCAGATAAATTGTCGGGATATTTTCCAGGTGGTAGGTCTCTGTTGCTACAGACCGTCTGGATGGGTACCACCGCAGCTCCTATTGCAACCGCCAAATAGTAGTGTGCGAACATTACTGTGTTCCGGTTTGAAGCGCGCTGTAGCTAGTGTAATTACTGGGGTAACGAGACTTAACACCTTATGTCTTACGACGAGCGCAATGTGGTGCAGTGTGTACCATCTTAACTAGCACCACGTTGTTATCAAGCGTATCACTTACCATCAGGTGACCGTCTTGCTCGTCTCGTCGCATAGTATAAGGTTAAAGAATTAAGTGAGGTCCGCGCCGTGGTGCGCGCGTGCCCCCACAGATAACCTAAGACCTAGGCAATGTCGCGGCAATGTCGCCGCGTCCTCTGCGCACGCGCACCAGGAACTGCGCCTTTTTTTTTTTTTTAATCTACTAACGCTTGTATACATCAATACTTTGACAAAATACACTCCCGGACACATCTATCGACTCACCCAGTGTTTAAAGTTTTAACGGTGTCTAGCTAAAAATAAATGTTAGGTGGAGCAATAAGTTTTAATGCAGTTTTGAAACAGATTTGTTGGACAACACTTAACTATGTTTTTTTTTTTTTTTAATTAGATCTACTAACGCTTGTATACATCAATACATTGACAAAATACACTCCCGGACACATCTATCGGCCCACCCAGTGTTTAAAGTTTTAACGGTGCCTAGCTAAAAATAATTGTTAGGTGGAGCAATAAGTTTTAATGCAGTTTTGAAACAGATTTATTGGTCAACACTTAACCATGTTTTTTTTTTTTAAAACTGATTTATTAGTCAACACTTAGCTATGTTTTTTTTTTTTTTTAATTAGATCTACTAACGCTTGTATACATCAATACTTTGACAAAATACACTCCCGGACACATATATCGACCCACCTAGTGTTTAAAGTTTCGACGGTGCCTAGCTAAAAATAAATGTTAGTGGAGCAATAAGTTTTTATGCAGTTTTAAAGCTGATTTATTAGTCAACACTTAGCAATGTCTTTTTTTTTTTTTATTAGATCTACTACGCTTGTATACATCAATACTTTGACAAAATACACTCCCGACACATCTATCGACCCACCTAGTGTTTTTTTTTTTTTTTTTAATTAGATCTAACGCTTGTATACATCAATACTTTGATGAAATACACTCCCGGACACATCTATCGGCCCACCTAGTGTTTAAAGTTTCGACGGTGTCTAGCTAAAAATAAATGTTAGGTGGAGCAATAAGTTTTAATGCAGTTTTGAAACAGATTTATTGGACAACACTTAACTATGTTTTTTTTTTTTTTTTTTTTTTATTAGATCTACTAACGCTTGTATACATCAATACTTGACAAAATACACTCCCGGACACATCTATCGGCCCACCCAGTGTTTAAAGTTTCGACGGTGTCCTAGCTAAAAATAAATGTTAGGTGGAGCAATAAGTTTTAATGCAGTTTTAAAACTGATTTATTAGTCAACACTTAGCTATGTTTTTTTTTTTTTTTTAATTAGATCTACTAACGCTTGTATACATCAATACTTTGACAAAATACACTCCCGGACACATATATCGACCCACCTAGTGTTTAAAGTTTCGACGGTGTCTAGCTAAAAATAAATGTTAGGTGGAGCAATAAGTTTTAATGCAGTTTTAAAGCTGATTTATTAGTCAACACTTAGCTATGTTTTTTTTTTTACTGCAGTTTTAAAGCTGATTTATTAGTCACACTTAGCTATGTCTTTTTTTTTTTTTTTTAATTAGATCTACTAACGCTTGTATACATCAATACTTTGATGAAATACACTCCCGGACACATCTATCGGCCCACCTAGTGTTTAAAGTTTCGACGGTGTCTAGCTAAAAATAAATGTTAGGTGGAGCAATAAGTTTTAATGCAGTTTTGAAACAGATTTGTTGGACAACACTTAACTATGTTTTTTTTTTTTTTTAATTAGATCTACTAACGCTTGTATACATCAATACATTGACAAAATACACTCCCGGACACATCTATCGGCCCACCCAGTGTTTAAAGTTTTAACGGTGCCTAGCTAAAAATAAATGTTAGGTGGAGCAATAAGTTTTAATGCAGTTTTAAAGCTGATTTATTAGTCAACACTTAGCTATGTTTTTTTTTTTTTTAATTAGATCTACTAACGCTTGTATACATCAATACTTTGACAAAATACACTCCCGGACACATCTATCGACTCACCTAGTGTTTAAAGTTTCGACGGTGTCTAGCTAAAAATAAATGTTAGGTGGAGCAATAAGTTTTACTGCAGTTTTAAAGCTGATTTATTAGTCAACACTTAGCAATGTTTTTTTTTTTTTTTTAATTAGATCTACTAACGCTTGTATACATCAATACTTTGACAAAATACACTCCCGGACACATCTATCGACCCACCTAGTGTTTAAAGTTTCGACGGTGCCTAGCTAAAAATAAATGTTAGTGGAGCAATAAGTTTTTATGCAGTTTTAAAGCTGATTTATTAGTCAACACTTAGCTATGTTTTTTTTTTTTTTTAATTAGATCTACTAACGCTTGTATACATCAATACTTTTACAAAATACACTCCCGGACACATCTATCGGCCCACCCAGTGTTTAAAGTTTTAACGGTGCCTAGCCAAAAATAATTGTTAGGTGGAGCAATAAGTTTTAATGCAGTTTTAAAGCTGATTTATTAGTCAACACTTAGCTATGTTTTTTTTTTTTTTTAATTAGATCTACTAACGCTTGTATACATCAATACTTTGACAAAATACACTCCCGGACACATCTATCGACCCACCTAGTGTTTAAAGTTTTAACGGTGCCTAGCTAAAAATAAATGTTAGATGGAGCAATAAGTTTTAATGCAGTTTTAAAGCTGATTTATTAGTCAACACTTAACTATGTTTTTTTTTTTTTTTAATTAAATCTTCTAACGCTTGTATACATCAATACTTGACAAAATACACTCCGGACACATCTATCGACCCACCTAGTGTTTAAAGTTTCGACGGTGTCTAGCTAAAAATAAATGTTAGGTGGAGCAATAAGTTTTAATGCAGTTTTTTAAATCTTCTAACGCTTGTATACATCAATACTTTGACAAAATACACTCCCGGACACATCTATCGGCCCACCCAGTGTTTAAAGTTTCGACGGTGTCTAGCTAAAAATAAATGTTAGGTGGAGCAATAAGTTTTAATGCAGTTTTAAAGCTGATTTATTAGTCAACACTTAACCATGTTTTTTTTTTTTTTTTTTTTTTTTTTTTTTTTTATATTACTACTGGAAAAGATGTCACCCATTAGGCCACCTCATACAAACTCTCCCAATAACACCTGGGGAGACTGAACTAGGAGCGACTGAAAACCAGCGCTGATCGGAAACTATTGTCCCGATCAGCATGAGCTGAGCCGCCTCCTTTTGCCGCTATTACATTTCAAAGAAAATGTTAATTTTAAGGAAAAAAGGTTGTATTTTTTTTAAGACGGCAATAAATGGTTTTTTATTTTATTTATTTATTTATTTAACAAAATGGCGGCTTGAAAAATATCCATAACCCGCGTAATTATCATAAAATATGCGGCAGTCACTTTCACAGCGTGTCTAAATGTTATTGATTCGAACTTTGGACTTTGCAATAAAAATCACAAATAAAACCGTCAAGGATAAACACTATATTACGAGTAAACAAGTACCGTGAGCTAATACCCCATAGCCTTTTTTTTAAAGGCTTAAAGCCACGCCTTTTGATACGTGGCTAGTATATAACAAATACCGTACTCGTCTACTTTTAATAAAAATTAAGAAAGAATCATTGTGTTATACTTGCCCACGGTTGGGCGTACACCGAAAACTTCCGCACAAACCGCTCCATCACTACGCCGACTGTTATTAGATTGTATATATAATGAAGTCACTCGTATAAGATAATGTTGAAGTGATTCCATATCGAGACAAGTTAAGCTATTCCATATATATAAGATAAGTTAAGCTCTAAGTGGTGGTGACTATACAACACCCCCACCTCACCACCATTCGCACACAATCGATACATGTTGCGTAAAGTACGACGAATCTTATAATTATTGATGAATTACATCACCCGATCGATGTCCGTCCACAGCCGGGCGTGGGACTCTCGTAACGCTTCCCATCTAGTCTTCAGCACCAACCGTTTGTTTTGATTTATGCCCACTCAGTGATAATCTTACAATTCAATTGAACCAACCATTACGATGCGGATAAATCTATATTTATATTTATTTTTTATACTACTATGCGACGATACGAGCGCGACGTTCACCTGATGGTAAGTGATACGCTTGATAACAACGCGGTGCTAGTTAAGATGGTACACACTGCACCACATTGCGCTCGTCGCCTGGAGACATAAGGTGTTGTCTCGTTACCCCAGTAATTACACTAGCTACAACGCCCTTCAAACCGGAACACAGTAATGTTCGCACACTACTATTTGTCGGTTGCAATAGGAGCTGCGGTGGTACCCAGACGGTCTCCGGCAACAGAGTCCTACCACCTGGTAAAATATTGCCGTTTTTTATATTAGTACTGGAAAAGATGTCACCCATTAGGCCACCTCATACAACTCTCCCAATAACACCTGGGGAGACTGAACTAGGAGCGACTGAAAACCAGCGCTGATCGGAAACTATTGTCCCGATCAGCATGAGCTGAGCCGCCTCCTTTTGCCGCTATTACATTTCAAAGAAAATGTTAATTTTAAGGAAAAAAGGTTGTATTTTTTTTAAGACGGCAATAAATGGTTTTTTATTTTATTTATTTATTTATTTAACAAAATGGCGGCTTGAAAAATATCCATAACCCGCGTAATTATCATAAAATATGCGGCAGTCACTTTCACAGCGTGTCTAAATGTTATTGATTCGAACTTTGGACTTTGCAATAAAAATTACAAACAAAACCGTCAAGGATAAACACTATAGTCGAGTAACAGTTCACCTGATAGTAAGTGACGTAACACATTTATTTATTATGACCAGCCAACGCCTGTTACACGTAAAACAAATTTAAAATATCCAATTGCAGAAGCGTAACTTACAGGCTAGTTCCACATGTACAACAATAAAAAAAATGTACAACAAAATGCAAGTTAGGAAATAAAAAATTAAATTATGAAGCCAAATGGCATGTGGCCTGATGGTAAGTGGCGATGTAGTCTTTGATGGTAAAGCGCGCTAGTCTAGAAGAAACCTTTTCAGTGTTCTCTTAAAGACTCCCACATCATAACTGGATGGAAACACTGACGCCGGCAGACTATTCCAGTCCCAGTTCGCACTGAGAAGGACGAAGCAAAACGCTTCGTCCTATTGCGTGAGATATCGACAATGAAGGAATGAATGTCTGCGGTGTGTCTACTAAACGTTTGATGGTAAAACGGCGATGGTGGTATCAAGTCATGCAGTTCCTGCGCATAGTCTCCGTAATGCAACCGATAGAAAACCGAAAGGCTCGCTACCCTACGTCGGTGACTCAGGCTATCAAGTTTATTACTTGTCAGCTCAGGGTCACCTACTAACACTATGGATCGACTCTCCACCGAGTCCAAAGCAGCCAGATCGTGTTTGACACACGATCGGACCTGCGCTTTGTACAATATTAGAAGCTGCTCCGGTGTGTTTGTTTAGAAAACTTGCCCACACTGTCAAAGTGCAAATCCACCACGTCACTACAATTATTTAAGATCTTACATTCTTGGTATTGTTGAATTTGCGCCTAGGACTTAGGACCAAGCCTCTACGGAAGGGAGGACAGAGAGGTGAAATTTAATTTCTAGGGTAGCGAGAGGGAAATGTAAATTTTATTTGAGCCAATAAATTAGAGCAATCGATTTTATTTCTTATTAGTTTATAAAGAAATGGAACATGAGGTTATTACGACTTGCAAGACTGTGCAACTTAAAGTATTGCGGACGATTATTGTAAGAACACATGTCTCGTTACCACAGTAATTTCATTAGCTACAGCGCCATTAAAACAGAAACGTAATTTTTTTTTTGGTATCGAGAAAGAGGCAGAATTATTTATTGTGTTGGTACTGACTGTTATAGAGCAAAGGTTGGCATCACTGAATGTTATTAAAGTTGGCAGTACTGGTAAGAAATTATAATTATAACCTAAAAGAAAATTGTGCTACAACATTGAAATTAGATAAGTGTATTTTGAGGAACGTGGTGTTTTAGGGATTCAACGATATTAAAAAGCTTTAGCAGTTTTTCCGCCATGTTTGCATTACGACTCGCCCGTTACGAGACGAGTTGAAGACCTGTTATAAAAACGAACCCGTTCATATTGACCTTCACTAACATAATTATATCTCCAACAACGTGTTATGTAATTGTAAAGACAAAAGTCGATGGTAATCTTTTTTTTTTATTACTATTCTCTTAGCGGTTGCTATAAAAACTACTTACATCAGCGTCATCCGATACATTTTACGGAGTCCGAGCTTTGTCTAGTAACAGCGTATACTAGGTTTTCAAATAACAATCAAATATTCTCTAAATAAATTATTTAATCATTGTTCATAATATACATTCCCACTGCTGGGATTCAGGCCTGTATTCAACCGTAGAGCGGAACTTACACGCAATTCCATAAATCGTGATTATATAAAATAAAAATAGTAAACCTAATATTAATACTAGGTACAGCGCCCTTCAGGGCTGCAGTATAATCTGAATATGTTTTTCCAACTTCAAGGTAACACTTAATTTTTTTCGACTCCATTTTCCATTTAATTAGCTGATCTGTATTCTTGTTATTAAGATGAATATGTAAACTCAAGTCAATGTTGCAGAGTTTTGCTTAACTAGGTATCGTTATTAAAACAGATACTGAAATGCACCTCCATTTTAATGGTGATGTTAATTAACGGTTAACGGAAGTGCGAGTGCCATCCAACTAGTATGAAGTATAGTGAAATGACCACCAACATCCTCTAGTCGGTGACAGACGATAAGAAGTATATACACGTGACCTTTACAATGTCACAGTATTTATAAGAGCAGCCAATCATAACAAATTGATAAGGGGTTAGAGTTCACACACGAGACCTTTGCCCAACATCAAAGATTTATAATATTGCAATATGTGAAAAATATCAACATAGTATTTTGAAACTTCGAAAACTATTTTTACTAGTGGGTACTTTGTTTCTGACCGTCTCGTTACCACCGCACAGACTATATCTAATACATAACAGATGTTGTGTATACCATCTTAACCACCGCCATGTTATGAGCAGGTATCACTTACCATCAGGTGAACGTCTTACTCGTCTCGCCGCTTAGTTGAATAAAAAAAAAAAAAATCACGAATGAATCTGTTTGGGTTTTAGTTGGAGACTCTTAGACCACCGCAACAGTTATTTAAACACGCTGTAGCTAGTGAAATTACTTCGATATGCATGTCCTGTTTCTTTTGCTTGGTTGTTTAAAAACATGTTTACTTTTTATGTCAATTAAAAAAAAAAAAAAAAAAAAATCACGAATGAATCTGTTTGGGTTTTAGTTGGAGACTCTTAGACCACCGCAACAGTTATTTAAACACGCTGTAGCTAGTGAAATTACTTCGATATGCATGTCCTGTTTCTTTTGCTTGGTTGTTTAAAAACATGTTTACTTTTTATGTCAATTAAAAAAAAAAAAAAAAAAAAATCACGAATGAATCTGTTTGGGTTTTAGTTGGAGACTCTTAGACCACCGCAACAGTTATTTAAACACGCTGTAGCTAGTGAAATTACTTCGATATGCATGTCCTGTTTCTTTTGCTTGGTTGTTTAAAAACATGTTTACTTTTTATGTCAATTAAAAAAAAAAAAATCACGAATGAATCTGTTTGGGTTTTAGTTGGAGACTCTTAGACCACCGCAACAGTTATTTAAACACGCTGTAGCTAGTGAAATTACTTCGATATGCATGTCCTGTTTCTTTTGCTTGGTTGTTTAAAAACATGTTTACTTTTTATGTCAATTAAAAAAAAAAAAAAAAAAAAAAATCACGAATGAATCTGTTTGGGTTTTAGTTGGAGACTCTTAGACCACCGCAACAGTTATTTAAACACGCTGTAGCTAGTGAAATTACTGCGGTAACGATACTTAATAATGTCTCAATACGACGAGTGCAGTGGTTAGGTTAGAAAAAAAGATATTCAACGTCGAGACGAGCGAGACGTTCACCTGATTGTAAGTGATACGCTTGCCCTTAACATGGCGCTAGTTAAGATGGTATACACTGCACCACGTTCAGCTCGTCGCTTTAAGACATTATTAAAACTCGTTACCCCAGTAATTACACTAGATTACAGCGCCCTTCAAACCGGAACACAGTAATGTCTGCACACTGCTCTTGGCGGCTGAAATGGAAGTTGTGATGGTACCTACCTAGACTGTCTCCGGCTTCACTATTATCTAGCTCTCAATTATGAAAGCACATTTCTCATCTAATCTCTTCCATCCTTCTCTCATCTATATTATAAAAATATATAACTTCTGTACTGTTCACATAGCATCTTATGCAACTAATCATGTATAATTATTAGTAATTATATTTCTTTAACAAGCTATTATGTTATTATTTGCGAAGGTTTTTTTTATTATGTTATTAATTCACTTAAAATTACGTAATGCAATCGTTATTTTCACTGTACACGCGGGTAGAGATCAAGTGAATTCGCTAGCACGTGAAAGCGGTAACATCGTCTGTCTCGCTCTGTTCTTTGCCATACGACTGTCACAGAGCGGGATAGACGACGGTGCTTGGAGCTGCTGTTCTTTAGCGATATTTGGACCAGTCGTGCTTACGTCTCAATCTTCAGGAGTTGGTGATATGTCTCTGTTGCCGTACTTACTCTCTTATGTCATCAAATCACTTTCTTGGCTGTGTTCCGGATGAACGCTTTCCGAGGATCTTTCCTTCGTGCACCGGCATTGGAAGATCGAAAAGAGGTAACTTCTGCAGGTTGGTGAAATACATCACCTTTCTCTGCATAACGGTCTTCATCAGCCGTCGCTCTTTTCAGTATGCGTTTAAGACGGAGAGCTTCCATGAGATTATTAACATCTTGCACAATGCTACATCTCGAACGACTGCAATCGTCTACATGACCCTTTTTTTAAAACCCATGTTTTGCATGCATTTCCTAACCTAACCTAACATAACCTTTCGTCTCGTCGCCTCAAAAAAATTGTTCTCACGTTGAATCTTCTCTGGTCTTGGCTCTCGATTTGTTTTGCATCGGATTCTCCATCAACCGTCCTCTGGGCGCTGAAATGACAAATCCTCTTCATGAATATATGTTTTGAATTTATCTAATTATGTATATATTCATTTTATCAATCTATCGATACATATAGCGTCCATTACGAATAACAGGTGCGTTGATAACTTTTTCGTGTTTCACATTAACTAGTCCTGTATAATTTCGATCACGACAACAATTAATCGATTCCACTTCGTTTACGTAATCGTCATTGTATAATCGATTGCGTCGCGCGATACATTTGTATGAATTAGATTTAGTTATTTAGTTTGGGTTTTAGTTGGAGACTCTTTGACCACCGCAACAGTTATTTAAAGACGCTGTAGCTAGTGAAATTACTTCGATATGCATGTCCTGTTTCTTTTGCTTGGTTGTTTAAAACATTTTTACTTTTTATGTCAATTAAAAAAAAAGCTATCGATCAATAGATATTTAAAATGGTCGACCATCGACGTATCTTGATAGTTATTTTAAATATTAACCGATAAGTCCCTGTCATCAGAAACCAAAAGATGTAGTGGTACCTCTACATACGAGTTTAATTCGTTCCGTAACTTATCTCTTATGTCATTTGCTGGTATCTGGTTTTCTTATTGAAATTCCATTAATCCGATCCAGCTCTCAAAACACAATCCCAGTTGCACACAGACTGAGGTCTAGTCTGAGGTGGAAGAAACTAACCTTGCAGTGGTGTAATGTGTAATTCTTCGTATCTCAAATCTTGCTCTCATCTCAAAACAATCGTACATCGAGGTACCATTGTACCTTTTCTTCTTGTCAAAATTACAGAAAAAGAAATATATAGAATATAAACACACAAAAGAATAAACGAACCAGTCTATATATTGCGGACTATTGCTTTGATTTGAGTCTAGCAGCTCCCAGCGATTCATTTAATATCCTCTGCTTACCTAGAGTAGCAATGAAGCGAGACGAGCAAGACGTTCACCTGATGGTAAGTGATAGGCTTGTTAACAACGTGGTGCTAGTTAAGATGGTATACACTGCACCACATTGCGCTCGTCGCATGGAGACATTGAGTCTCGTTACCGCAGAAGTTTCATTAGCTCACAGCGCCATTCACAACACTAATGTTCACACACTGTGTTTGGTAGTAGAAATAGCAGCTGCTGCGGTACCTGGAAGGTCATCAACAGATATACCACCAGCTGTCCTATATATATATAGTACAGCTCAGAATTGGAAGAGCGGTATAATTTGGTCAAACGTCTAATGTCATTGAACATTTTTTTTATACCACTCTGATCTATATCTGAGGCGCAGTAACTTGGTGCTTCTCTTAATATATCCCCGATTCGATTCTGAAGATTTATATATTCGATTCGTAGTATAGATTTAATATTGTTTACAAACCCAACTTACTACCGCATTCATATTGTAAATGTGTTATTATATGAAAGCCAGAGCTTAGAGCTGTGCCTGTACTTTGGCTGAGACAAAAACAGTATATTCTGGAAATGGGATACTCCGAACTGTAACTGTATACAGCAGGACTTTTTTTTTTATACTACTATGCGACGAGACGAGGAAGACGTTCACCTGATGGTAAGTGATACGCTTGTTAACAACGCGGTGCTAGTTAAGATAGTATACACTGCACCACATTGCGCTCGTCGCTTGACATGAGGTGTTAAGTCTCGTTACCCCAGTAATTACACTAGCTACAGCGCGCTTCAAACCGGAACACAGTAATGTTTGCACACTACTATTTGGCGGTTGAAATAGGAGCTGCGGTGGTACCCATCCAGACGGTCTCCGGCAACAGAGACCTACCACCAGGTAGACTAACGAACAGCAATTGATTTTTATATATATAGATGTGGGATTTAGGCTTCGTGATCTAAACCAGCGATCCACGCAATCACCACAACGCTTTTCTATATCATATCGTTCCCGTTGTCACTCTGACACCCTCTCCTTCCATTGTTTTTCCCTTTACTTTTTAATTCCTTCTTGCTTCACAATATCTCCTTACAACCTGCTTACATTCCATACAGTCCCATTCCTACATAGATATGTTCTGTGTTTACTGTGTGTAAGTTAGGAAGTAGGTAGTTTTTCTAGGACCACATCTCGCGTTATGATCATGTTCAAGTGTAAGTTCAAGCGAGCTCGCGTCCGATAACGGTTCAGTCAGGTCGGCGAGTGCGTGCGCGGGAGCGACGCCTGCGCACGCGCACCTCCGTAACGCGCACACGTCAGTCCACCGCCGGCAGCCGCACAGAGCGGTCGTTCAGCAGTGTCGCGTGTGAAAACTGGTTCCGATTCCATCGCTGACTTATCGGCGGAGGCGCAACGTTTGAGTGAGTGCGACCAAGTTATAACACAACCGTGAAAGTTGCTCACACTCCTTACCCCCCCACTTCTTGATAGTTTTTACTTTTAACATCGACGTGGCTGATATTGATACGTGGTATTTATCCATTTTTTTTATGAATGTTATCGGATAAATCAGCGGTAGTAAAATGAACTTTCTTTCCTACCTCCACTTTGACCACGGCGGACGGTAACCCGATTAATGGTGAACGGGTTAATTTAAAATTTAAAGCGCGTTAAATATTCAGAGGGCGCGACGGCTGATTGTTTGTTGCTACATGAAAAATAACTTGTGAGATTATACATTTTTTTTTTGGTGCAGTAAAATTATAATTTTCCGCAACAAGTTTGGTTTTTTTGTGTAAATATTTTTTATTGTCTATTTTATTTTATTCAAATTTTTTAAGCTCGTCTCGTACGTTAGTTATTTGCTTCGTAAACGATCTATGGATCCATGACAATAGTTTTTTTTTGGATTTTTCTTAAGGCAAAGACAAAAATAATTGTAATATAATAATATTTAATTAGTATAATAAAAATAATAACTGAAAATTATAACAGTAATGTTGCTTATGTTTAGTCAAATAGTAAATATTTGCTTGTGAGGTATATATTGGATTTTTCTCGAATTTCCTATAGTTATTTTTAATCTTTATCATCGAAAGTCAGATTGAGTAAAGTATCAACGGATGGTTATTAAGTTTTTCATTACTATATTGAGAATAAGAGATCACTTCTTTATTTTTTGATCTCCAATGTCACTTAATAGGTGATGACCAAACTCCAAGTTTCACCACGACATCGAAGAAAAAATCAATAACGTTTTACGCTTCCAAAATTCCAAATTTTTTTTAAGTTGAAAATTAAATACCAAGTTACCAGTATGGACAGATTTAACTTGATGATCTTCTCTACTAGGTTATTGGTGGTAAAGTTTTTTCGGATGATTGCTAGCTGCCGCCATAACATCGCTAAGAAAGTGCATAAGAAATTTTTAAATACACTAAAAATTAATTATATAGTACATAAATGAATTTTTCTAGAATACGCTTTAACACTTATCATCCACTTACGATCAAGTGTTATTGTAATCAACTAGGCAATGTACTTTTCGAGATTAAAATATTTCAATACACGAACACTCTGCTACGATATGGGAGGAGCGACCTCTATGCAACCTTTATCTTATCACTGCAGAGACTGGCTTTATTAGCGTGTGCTTTTGCCTATTCCATTACGAGAATTAATTAATATTATTAAGTACCCTAAAGACATATTTTGGTATGTAAATTAAAGTAAATCATGCTTTTAAGTTAGTAGTAAAGAGGCAATGTTTCGATCCTCACCGACTATGAGTTACACATAAAGTATTAGGGAATGGACATATTGCAAGAACAGGACCTTTTTGAGGACATGCGAGCCATATTCTAAATTATCACACTTATCATCCACTAACGAGCAAGTGTTATTGTAATCAACTAGGCAATCTACTTAATAAGTGCAATTAGTGCTTTTCGAGATTAAAATATTTCAATACACGAACACTCTGCTACTGGTTCCGATTCCATCGCTGACTTATCGGCGGAGGCGCAACGTTTGAGTGAGTGCGACCAAGTTATAACACAACCGTGAAAGTTGCTCACACTCCTTACCCCCCCACTTCTTGATAGTTTTTACTTTTAACATCGACGTGGCTGATATTGATACGTGGTATTTATCCATTTTTTTTATGAATGTTATCGGATAAATCAGCGGTAGTAAAATGAACTTTCTTTCCTACCTCCACTTTGACCACGGCGGACGGTAACCCGATTAATGGTGAACGGGTTAATTTAAAATTTAAAACGCGTTGAATATTCAGAGGGCGCGACGGCTGATTGTTTGTTGCTACATGAAAAATAGCTTGTGAGATTATACATTTTTTTTTTTTTTTTTTTTTTTTTTTTTTTTTTTTTTTTGGTGTAGTAAAATAATAATTTTCCGCAACAAGTTTGGTTTTTTTGTGTAAATATTTTTTATTGTCCATTTTATTCTATTAAAATTTCTTAAGCTCGTCTCGTATGTTAGATATTTTTCTTAGAAAACGGTCTATGGATCCATGACAATAGTTTTTTTTTTTTTTGTATTTTTATTAAGGCAAAGACAAAAATAATTGGCACATAATAATATTTAATTAATATAATAAAAATAATAACTGAAAATTATTACAGTAATGTTGCTTATGTTTATATTGGATTTTTCTCGAATTTCCTTCAGTTATGTTTAATCTTTGAAATCTTTATCATCGTCACCATGAAGTGCCTTCTTCAAGCTGAAATCGAAGATCATATTGAGCAAAGTATCAACGGATGGTTATTAAGTTTTTCATTACTATATTGAGAATAAGAGATCACTTCTTTATTTTTTGATCTCCAATGTCACTTAATAGGTGATGACCAAACTCCAAGTTTCACCACGACATCGAAGAAAAAATCAATAACGTTTTACGCTTCCAAAATTCCAAATTTTTTTTAAGTTGAAAATTAAATACCAAGTTTATACCAAATTTAATTTGGTGATCTTCTCTACATAGCCATTGGTGGTAAAGTTTTTTCGGATGATTGCTAGCTGCCGCCATAACATCGCTAAGAAAGTGCATAAGAAATTTTTAAATACACTAAAAATTAATTATATAGTACATAAATGAATTTTTCTAGAATACGCTTTAACACTTATCATCCACTTACGATCAAGTGTTATTGTAATCAACTAGGCAATGTACTTTTCGAGATTAAAATATTTCAATACACGAACACTCTGCTACGATATGGGAGGAGCGACCTCTATGCAACCTTTATCTTATCACTGCAGAGACTGTCTTTATTATGCGTGTGCTTTTGCCTATTCCATTACGAGAATTAATTAATATTATTAAGTACCCTAAAGACATATTTTGGTATCTAAATTAAAGTAAATCATGCTTTTTTGTTGTATTTTATGTTGAATAAAGTTTTCTTTCTTTCTTTTAAGTTAGTAGTAAAGAGGCAATGTTTCGATCCTCACCGACTATGAGTTACACATAAAGTATTAGGGAACGGACATGTTCCAAGAACAGGACCTTTTTGAGGACATCCGAGCTTATTCTAAACTATCACACTTCACCATCATCAGAATTAGTATCATTTAATACCACGTGAAATTGTGATCAATTAGTACTATTGTCGATGAGAAAATATCAAGTGTTTACTGTTCAAATTCAAAATGGTTATTATATTAATAACATGTATATGTTGTAGTGGTGGTGAAGTTATTCAACTTATCCACCTGTTCTACATCCTGTTTGTCCTTTTTCAACAAAATAATAAATAAATAAATTTAAAACTATTTGAACGGTAAGTTAAGGTCGCACGCCGTTCACTTTCCATTGTCAACTGCGTGTGCAAGTTACGTACAAACATATTCCCGCATAAGTTATATTCGGAAAAAAGTCGACTATAACCGTCTCCATAGTACGATCTATGTGTATACTAAAATTCATAACAATAGAATCACCGGTTTAGCCGTGATAGCGTAACAAACAAAATCATATTTATATATATAAAGCCATCTTGTATTCCCACTGCTGTGACTCGAAGTATTCTTTCACAAATTGAGAAGAGAAAGAGACAGAATGTATGTTTGATTTTCTCCTTCACCGGAAGTTCAAGGTCAGTCGCTCTTCACACATATAATACGTAGTTATATATACAACAGATATCTATTTTTATCACATTGTTAAGTTTAAAGGTACTTAAGTAGTGTAGATCTAAAGAAAGAGGTCAAGTGATCTCTTCAAAAGAGGCCTTCATTATTTTTATCTTTAGCCTATTTCCGCCGACAAGCATTACTGAAGGGCGCTGTAGCTAGTCATATCACTGGGTTACGAGAACTAAGATCTTAAAACGTCGGGTACATGGTGTAGTGTATATCATCCTAACCACCGCTGCATTATGTCGTATCACTTATTATCAGGTGAACGTCTCGCTCGTCTTATAGAATAAAATGATTTTTTTTATCTCGTAAAATCGTTTGGTTGTTAAAATTAGTAAAAAATAATCATCTGATGATTGATGATGATTTTTTTTATTGTAAATTGTAAATAATTTTACAAATCGTATCGTTGGTTAAAATTCCCATTAATTGTGGTTCTACGTTCAATTTAGAAATTATATTTTAAATTCAAGCAGGTTATTGTAATTATTGCGCGGGTATAAATAGGAACGCGCCGGCGGTGAGGACACAGTCGCGCGCCGACCGCCGGGGTGTACGGACCTCCTAAGAACTCGTCGCGCTGTTAGAAAAATGTAAAAATTTCTGTGAAATTACATTTTATTTGGGTAATCCCAAAAAATTATTTTAGTGCTGCCATACCAATGTCAATTTTTTTTTAAAACATTTGGAGCAAGTGCTCCTACATACTAATTCATTCCGCCAATACTATACAAGGTATCTGTAATGAGCTGATCAACATTTCCTTATTTGTTAAGGTAAAACCCGATTGGAAATTAGTTTTAATTAGGATGTGCACATTAACTGGTGTTGTTATTCTGCTTGCGGCGGGGAGTCGTTTTATATTTTCTTCTATTTGTAGCGATGAGACGATTGAGATGATCACTTGATAACAAGTGATAGGCACACTGCTGGTAAGGACCATGTAATCGTTGCTTTAATTTTAAGTCTCATTAGCAACTTCATTATCTATTCCGCCTTTCAGTTATCACAGTAATTTTCAAAACACTAGTTTTAGATAGAAATGTACTCTGCGATATTTACTACTTATATGTTCTCGTTACCCCAGTAATTTTATATTACTGTGTTTCAGTTTGTAACGAGGAATATGTCTCAAAGCGAAGAGCGCAGTATAGTAATGTATATCATCCGAACTACCGCTAAGTTGACGAGCGTGTAACTTACCATCAGGTGAACGTTCTCGTCTTATCGCAAGTTTTATCAACTACTAGTTTTTTTTTACTATCACGCCGTGTAGTTTAAGATAAGCTCCATCAGTTCCAACATTATTTCATTTAAATTAATTTAAAACATAAATCGATAAACGTCTTTCCTCTTTCGCGTCCAGATAGAGAATGAAAAATTGCATTTCTTTTCAATATTAAATCAATTTATAACTACCCCCACTCGGACGCTCTCGCCAGTGAAAGTTAGTATTTAAAATAATTGCAACATGCTAATAACGATGGAGAGCGTTGGTTTTGAAAAGATCGATTGTAACAATTTATCAATATTTTTTTTAGTAGTAATCTGACTATACATTTGACTACAACTTCGCGTAGTTTCAAACGATAATCAGGATGACGTACCCAAGAATGTACTGCTATCTAGATGATAGTGAATTTTAAGAAATTCATGACACCGGAATTGAACCAGTTATTTCATTGTAATAATGCGGTTAACGGCTGCGCCATTGCGGCAACAGGATATCAAAAAAAAATATTGATATTCTTTCAAATTATTTCTTGTTCTGTTTAATGTATTAACTAACTTCATGATGCAAAGGTTATATATAAAAATTATATATGTATTGGATTAATGATTTGTCTCTTATCCCAGAGTCCCAGCAGTGGGAGCATTTAGTGGGCTGCTCATATTTATATATAGAAAACAACCTATGATTTTCTTATTTTGGTTTTAGGTTTAACCTGCTATTGGATACAGGTTAGCCTATATCATGTAGTGATTATAAATCTTGTGCTTTTTCATTGTTCATACTACAGCACGCGTTAGTGAGGGACAGCGAACAGTGTTAGAGCGGGACAGACGACGGAATGTCAAACGCGGGTTGTTAACGAGGCGGTCGCCCGACGGCGGCCTTCGGAACAGTCGGCTTACCGGACCTTTGACACTGACGTAACTTACTTTGGTAATTGGCAGCTCGGATACACTACAACAGAAACGCTACACAATAAAACTACAAACAGTCTCAACACAACTGAAATTAGTTTAACTAACGCTAACGTTCGAGATGACAGAAAAATATGGCGGTAGTTAGAATGGTGTACAGCGTCACATTGTCCCCATCTTCGAGATAAGGTTGTCTCGTTACCCCAGTAATTTCACCTGTTACAGACCTTCAAATATACTGATTCGTATATTAATCGCCTTTTTACAGTTTAGTCGTACATATACGGAACACCAAAAACATATTTCATGTAAACTTTAATAAATTAAAACACTCAGTTCATTTACAAAGACCTGTAATAATTTTTTGACTGTTTCTAAGCGTACTATTTTTTTGTAGTTCGATTTCTTTTTGTAACACAAACTTATCTCTCACCCACACAATATCCAGAAAAAGTCGACTATAACCATTGCCATGGTAACATCTATCGGAATACCGAAACTCATCACAAAACGCAACGTTTAGGCGCGAAAACGTAAAGTTACAACCATTCGTCTTTTTTTATGATATTTATGATGTGAGTCCTTAAGAACTGGAATTGACGTTTTGTTTTTTTTTTTAAATATACTTAAAATTGCTGATAGTACTATAAAGAGGATAGGAGAAAGATGAAAGAGTATTGGATAAGGGAAAGGGTAAGTGGGGTGCTAGTGTAAGAGAGAAGTGAAAAAATAATGTAATAAGTAAATAGTTTATTTCCCACTGCTGGGAACAGGCACCTCGCAAGAATTAAAGCCATTAATTTATTTTATAAAGTCAAGGGTTCGGTGACCATGGCGTGCTTCGATTTGCAATCGATTGACGCAAGTGGAAACTGTACACAACGAAAACAAAAAAATACTATATCCTTTCGATGCATAGTTCTTACTACACCTCAGCTAATTACTGGCACGCGATCACTCGTACCAATGTAGTGTTGTAAACGCATTTTATATTAGTAACGACGGTTGATACTTCACTTATTTGTAAGTGATACATAACTATATGACGCACGTCTGTAAACATAAGACATTTAATCACGTTACCACCATATCACAAGTTACTAAAAATAACACAAACTCTCATGATCGTTTAGTTGAGGAAAAAATGGTGTAAAGTAAAAAATTGAGTTATCAAAGTAATGATGAGAATATTAACGTACACTGCCGGACAATATTATGGGACCACCGTAATAAATACAGATTAAATATGACTCAACATGTCAATGTCGTGTCATGTCGCCGCATGCTCAAAATCAGCTGGGCACAGAAAGTGACTAGCGAGTGAAAGCGAAACGGGAGCCTTTCCTTACCATCAAAATACGGAACACAGCATATCTAGGACATATAGCCCGAAATGTCAAATACAGTCTTCTGTAGATTCTTTCTCATACAGTGTCTGTTTTTAAAGTAGCCGGTAAGAGAAAGATCGGTCGCAGAAAAAAATCGTGGCTAGACAACATAAAGGAGTGGACCAACATCAGGAGTGCCGCGTAGCTGATCCACCTAGCGCGGAATAGGAACATATACGCAGAACTGGTGTCCAATCTCCATTAGTTGGAGAGGCACATTAAGAAGAAGAACATGTCAATGACCTATATATATGTGTAGTAAATGTGTATGTGTAATATATGTAATTTTCGTAAAGTGGAAAGGAGAAAAATTTGAGAATATTAGATGGGGAAAAGGAAAGTTAAATAGTTGTAAGTGGAGATCAGTTCTGTAGTCTCAGGATAGTAAGAATAGGATTTCGGTAAGCCCTCTTGGACTGTTTGGACTGGAGAGCTTTGGGGTAGGTCTTTGTCCAGCAGTAGGCGTTTATCAGCTGATGATTGGTTAAAGCCCTGTCTATCATAAAACGCGACTAAATGGTTCTTCGAGTTCCAATCTTGTGATTCAGGACCCATTAGCTCGATAAGCCAGACCTGGGTCGTCAAATGCGAGGTGGTCTTCTTTGCTGAAGATGGGCTTTATCCTTCTTTGGGTCATGTTTAGCCAGAGTGAAAAAGGCCATCACTGTGTTCCACAAGACACCCCAGAACCATTTCTAACTGACTGAAAAAGACCATCGAAGGTATTTCATTGGTTCTTAAGCCACGATTATTAGAAGATTAAATAGAAAAATTATTTGTAGATTCCCCCGATTAAAAAATTAGAGTAAGAATGAAAAGAGGAAGTTAACAGTTTAAAAATGTAACAATTTACATCCGGATGAGTTCTCCGGTTTAGTTTCGAAATGCTTGTTCTCCTCTGCTTTCATGGCTGAAACACAGCCTCCGAATGTTAACGCGCATGCGCATTATCATTATATAACCATTATTTTATATTAACATAAAATAAATTACTTATTATTTACGGTACTATAACTTTGTCCGGCAGTGTATACATAAATTTTTATTGTACACGTGAGTTGAAATGATAATGTGGGATTTTTATTATTTTCAGTGTTCACATCCTTAAAAAAAAATTAATTAAAAACTTTGCATTGAAATAATATAAAAATAATTATTATTAATTTACCTTTCATTTTTTTGTTTTTGTAATTAAATTATATAATCATGTGCTTTAGAGTGGTTTACGAAATTAATAGCCCACTCAATGTTCCCACTGCTGGGCCAAAAAACAGACGTGTCACATGTCGAAAATGTTTTTTTGGAAATCTGTTTAGTCCCGTTTTCGAATGGGAATCGAATCTCTTTGCAACATCTTAATTAAGTAGCATCATCATCTAAGCATTTCTTTATCTATACTTCCTTTCCGTTGTAAAATGTGCTGAAAGGATATTTTAAATCTGAATTTGTTTACAATATAGTATAGGTAGTATTATTTTATCATATTCTGATATTATGAGAATAGAATAAAATCTAAACTAGTATCTAAAGTAAACAAGATACATTATCGCGTAGTACACAAATCGATTTTTTATTTCGCATTCCGTCTGTATATCGTTTACGTTTTACCGATAAAGGGCGAAATTAATCCTTTAATCGTTATCGTCGAAATGTTTACCGATTAATGTTAATGAATGTAATACGTTTTATTTGTTATCTATTATCAAGCAGTAATCAGTCACTCGTTGACATCAAATCAATTTCGCGTAGATTAGATAAAGGACGTCTCGAGTTTTATTACAAACTAAATTTGTAAACGTCTGTAGTGTAGTAAATATATATGTTAATTTCTTTTGGCGGGATTTGTATGTTTGTTTAGGCGATGTGGACGCCTGTGTGTCTGATGCGGCGAGATCACGCGATGCCGCGCCACGCGTTTTCCGACCAATCACAGCGCGTCTTGCTCTCGTGCGCTCCTGTATCCGACCAATCCCAACGCGTCCCGGCCTCGGACGTTCCTGTATCCGACCAATCCCAGCGCGTCCCGGCCTCGGACGCTCTCTTTCCCTCCAATCGCGAAACGCGTACCGGCGCTTTCTAATAAACAAGGATGTGATCCCGCCGCATTCTTCTCCCGCGTATTATAAGTTATTGAGTTGATTTTTTTTTTTATTATTTTGACTTGAAACATGGCGGACGGATTGACCACGAACGCAATTTTTTAAGAATTTGTATCCTTTTATTTTATACGTCTATATATAACATTAGCTCTCGCTATCAATTGCGAAGATGAAAAGATGAGAACATGAGAACGATTGACCACGCAGACAATTTTTAATGGATTTGTATTCTTTTATTTTATACCTCTACACATGACATTGGCTCACGCACAAACCGTGCTCGTGCCATCAATTGGGAAGAAGAAGAATATGAAATTAAAATCTTTATATTTCTGTCAAGCAGTTGATAGTTGTTCACTAACAAAATGGAGTGATCAATTAAAAAAAACTCGTACTTAAAACTATAGAATCATAAGAGGCTGGACAGGAAACGATGAAGGCAGATCAGATGCAACCGTAATATTTCCCACGATTCTTATAAATGAAAATCTCATAAAAGTAGAGTATTTAATCTCGTGCATAAATTTATAAGAGAATTTGCTTTTTCAGGTAAAACCAGCGGCCATATGACGTTCGGTAGACGTGCTGCATAATCCACTTCTCTAACCAGCCAGCGGTGACATAGCAAGATGGCGTCGAAGGCCATTTACGAAGCGACCGGCAAAGATCTTATAACCAGGTAAGAAGTTGCGCTGGATTTTTTTTATACGACTAGATGAGCAGGATGCTCATCTGATGGTAAGAGATTCCCCTGATGATCATTTTGAGATAAAGATAAAGATGTAAAGTATCGTTAACCCAGTAATATCAATAGTTAACTGTTCGGCGGCAGGAACAGGATTTGCTTTGGTATCTACTTCGATGGTGTTTGGTACGGGACGTACTATCTGTAAATGCAGACTGGAAAGTTTTATTTAATATTTATGGATAAAGAACCATGTTATTTATTCGTATACTTTTTGTTCAAAAGATGGCGCTTATCACATTATTAAACGCGCTATTGGTATTTTTGATTTTAATTTTGTTTATGCTGTTTTGTCATGTAGTCATCTCTCTGTTACCTAAAACTTAACACCGCCCGCCGCCCGTTGTTCATATTTTACGATTTTACAATCGTGGTTGCAAAATTCGAAAATTTTTAGTTGTCATGTCATATTTTGTTTGTTACGCGACAAACATTTGGACAGCGGCGATTTAAAATGGAATGAGAATTCTGTGACGCTTTCACTTTTGCGGCACACGCTGAGAAAGGGGGTGAGGAGGGGAGTTGTATATAAGAACATTTTTAGAAGTTCTGTTTATATAACGAATAATATTTATTGTTTGAAATCATTTATATTTCTATGTAATCCATATCTAAAGTCAACTATTGTATGAGGTGTGTCACAAGCCACTGCGTTAACTCCGATATATTTTATGTTAAATTTGGCGGAAGACTTTGGAGTTGGCAACTGCTCAGCGATGGATGAACGAAAGCAGATGATGATGATTGATAATGTAACTTTTTCAGGCATATAACTGCTGGTACGGCTCTAGTCCCGTGTCGGTTCGCGGTTTTCGAGCAGGGGACCGTGTGGGAGGATGAGCTCGGGAAGAATCCATGGCTCGCTAAGGAGGTAAAGAATTTAAAATTTTCAATTTAAAATTTATAATACAAGAATGAAATTTATATTACAAAGATTGGGACAAGAAAGGCGAGATCATTAAAACCTCTGTAGTAAAAATATAAAAGTATGATAATTTTTATGACGATCAGTCCCAAAAAGAACGGTGTGAGATAATTTTACACGATCTCGATGAAGCTTTATATTTTATGTTTGCTGTTTTAGCAACTGGTTGTAAAACCGGATCAATTGATAAAGCGACGCGGCAAGCTCGGCCTAGTAGGAGTGAACAAGTCGGCTGCGGAGGTGCGCCGCTGGCTCAGCGAGCACTCCGGCAAGGAGCAGCAAGTGGGTGCGGCTGTGGGCAAACTGAGGCGCTTCGTGGTGGAGCCGTTCGTCAAACATGAAGCGGTGATTATCAGATGGCGCTATGTTAGATTATAAATCAAATGTCGAAGTTTGCGCAAAATGTCCAATAGATGGAGCCACCGTGTACAGCACGAAGTCGGAATATACACAAAAATGGCTCTTTATAGTTTATTCAGACGTGAATATTTATGTATATACATACTCCACATACTCCAACAAAATCAAGTGTTGCTCAAAGAAAAGTTCACCTTTGGAAACGAGGACACAGATTATAAATCGAAAAAAATATTTCCTCAGGAAGTATTCTATAACGGGAAGCTCAAGGTCATTGTTGATCGCACCTTACAAACTGAGCTAATGTTCACACTGCTTACAATCGCGAACCTTGTCATAAAGAACCCTGGTTCCTGGAACCTGGTTTGGTGGTCATTTATCCAAGAAAGCTGTTGTTCTTGGAACATGTCAGTCCTTCACCGGACGTAAACTCATTGGGGACCGAATATAGTCAAACCTAATATACTCACATTTTTTTCATTGTTACGTTACGACTTGTGTTCAGAGCGAGGAGATGTACCTGTGCATCCAGTCGGGCCGCCGCTCGGACACCATCCTGTTCCACCACCAGGGCGGTGTTGACGTCGGCGATGTTGACGCGTTGGCGCTCAGGCTCGAGGTAAGAACGCTGTGGTTTTTTTTTGTTCTTCTTCATTTTATTTAGATCATGTCAGTGGTAAGTAAACATCAGTTTATTTGATGTCCACCGTTGAACATTGGTCTAATAAGAGAGGGGACGGGGAAGGTTGTTGTTGATGATGATGATCAAATCAGCCATTTTCCTGGAGTAGATCGTGTACTCCATTCCGTGAAAGGCGCTAGTAGATTCTTCCATGAGAATAACACTCGAAAATAGGTGAAACGTACATGGGCTAAAACAATACATTTTCTTTTCACAATTTTTTCGTGTTAAATAAAAAATACATTCTTTTTTATAAATTCCAGGTGCCGGTGGACACTTTCCCTACTGGTGAAGATGTAGAAAGGCAGCTGTTGAAAAATGTGAAATCCGCTAGCGTCAAGAGGTTTTTATTGCACAGTTTTACATCGCTTCAATCTTACATCTAGAATATACATACCACTTGAGAATCTGTGACTTTTTCCATACAATGTTTTATGTGCATTAGACCAGTTTGATGAAATTATAATTCGAGAGGGAGGGTGCGACCCTCGCAGATTGAGCTTTCGGTTAAGGAAACCAAGGTCAGGAAACTGGCTTGTTCCTAAAGCTTCTGTTTAGAGCATCTATCAACTCACACTTGTGAGAGAACACTCTGTGTCCCAGCTGTGGATAAATCAAACAAATCTGCCCCAATTCTGTACTCATATTTTGTTAATCTTGCCAAAAAGGTTGCCGATTACTGATTTAATTTAATATTATCTACTTTCAGGATGATAACAACGTTCATCCTTTCACTTTACCAAGTGTACGTGGACCTCCACTTCACTTATATGGAGATCAATCCGATAGTGGTGACAGGCGACAGGATCTACCTGCTGGACTTGGCGGCGAAGTTGGATCAGACGGCCGACTTTATCTGCGCCAAGCATTGGGGCGAAGTCAGCTTCCCGCCGCCGTTCGGGAGGGACGCGTATCCCGAGGAAGCACACATCGCCGACCTAGACGCGAAGAGTGGTGCCAGCTTGAAGGTATGAACTATATTCTCCAGAACAAATACATAAAGTCTTTCATAGGTTGTTCGCCGCCAGGTTCAAAAGTCTTCTACCAGAGACTATACCACTGCAGTATCTACTTTTTCTCCTTCTTGTTTCAATGTAAAAAAATTGTAACTATCCGATTTTAAACACACTGTAGGTTGTGATTACTAAGGTAACATGACATACTATTTTATGTCTTTTAATGATGGACGCAATCTGATATTGGTTAACATCGTAACTTGTTAAAAGCTCTATTCAAGACGAATGTATTACACAGTTTCAGATAAAAAAATCAATACTATCTTCTTTGTTAGCTGACGGTGCTGAACAAGTCGGGCCGCATTTGGACGATGGTGGCGGGTGGCGGCGCCTCCGTGGCGTACAGCGACACAGTGTGTGCGCTGGGCGGCGCCGGCGAGCTCGCCAACTACGGCGAATATTCAGGCGCGCCCACAGAAGGGCAGACGGCGGACTACGCGCGCACCATCTTCAGCCTGATGTGCCGCGAGAAGCATCCTCATGGAAAGGTGACGCCATACTGATCGCAAATTACCATCATCATCACTCCGCCAAATATTTCCTCACTTCTTGTGATAAATGAAATGAATCTATGGAACATAAAAAGATTTATCTGGTAACAAATCCGCTATCCGAATCTATTGCCAAATGATGAAAAGGATTTTTAATTTTTTTTTAATAAGTTCTGCACCAACCTGCACTTGGCCAATGTGATGAATAAATGATCTTAAATCACTCAGGTGTTGATTATCGGCGGCGGCATCGCCAACTTCACTAACGTGGCGGACACCTTCCGCGGTATCATTACCGCCATCGAGACCTACAAGGACGCTCTCATACAGTACAACGTGACCATCTTCGTGCGACGCGGCGGGCCCAACTACCAAGAGGGGTTGAGGTGAGCACGTCTACTAGTGTCATGCTTCATCATCATTTCAACCTTTTGCTATCCAACCTGAACGCTGACCTCTAATATATAATTTAAATTTTCATATAACTACATCTGTTGTATACTAACTAAACTTCTGCTTAGTACTTTCTTCTGACAAATCCCATTAGTGGGAACGTTAAGTGACTTGTGTATTGTACATAATATATTATAACTCATTGTGTTCTTTTTCAGACAAATGCGTGAGGTGGGCCAGCGATTGCGGATCCCGCTTTACGTGTTCGGCCCGGAGAGCAACATGACTGCGATTGTGGGCCTGGCGCTAGGACAGTCGCCCATCCCTCCGGAGCACCAGCTCGATTACGCGCCGAAACAGCTGCCCAAGCCAAAACCTATCGTAAGGCTTTAATTTTAATTATTAATAGCTAATCATCTACCCGCCCTAGTCCACTGATTGACATAAACTATTACTTAACTTCAATTTCACATAGTGTTAAATAAAAATGAGTGATAGATGATTTACCGTGCTCGCCCATAGTACTTTGGCTTTTATATTTTGATAGCCGGAACACAGTTATGGTAGGCCATTTTAAAAACCTTACCTATCTAAAACGGCCTCAGAAGTCTTTAAGAAAATAGTTTCGAATGTGTCTTTAGAACGAGTGCCTGTACGTACAACATATGTACGTATACGTATTTTAGTGCACGTGTCTTTTGCATTGCATACATTTGTAATAAACTTAGTGTGTCAGTGAATTCCAATTATTTCAAATCATTACTGTATGATCATTTGCCCCCAGCCCGCCCCGAAACTGGATCTGCCGGAACTGACGCCGGCGCTGCTGGACCTGGTGTGCTCGCAGGCGCCGACACGCATCGATCTTGGACAGCCACTCAGCACCGCGCGCCCGCTCTTCACAGACCGCACTAAGGCCATAGTGTGGGGCATGCAGAACCGAGCTGTTCAGGTGGGGAGACGATTTATCCCTCGATCCACAAAGAAATTTTTATTCCTACAAGATTTAAAGATCTCCACTTAATCATAAGTATGCAATAGTATGCAATAGTAACAATGATAAAACTACACCATATTTTACAAGTTGCTTTAAAACAATATGTTGTGTCATTGCTCAAGTAACTCCACTAGCTACCAGACGGTCTCTGGCAATAGAGACCTACCATCAGTAGTCAAACAAAGAATTTAAAATATGAACTTACTTTGCAGGGAATGTTGGACTTCGACTACATTTGCAGGCGGTCGGAGCCTTCTGTGGTCGCCCTCGTCTACCCGTTCACGGCGGACCACAAGCAAAAATACTACTTCGGGGACCAGGAGGTGTTCATACCTGGTGAGAAATTCCATGACTAATAACTAACGTTGATCCTGTTTCGGCACCATTTATTAATATAGATACTGCTTTTGGATCACGATCAAGTAGTTAGCAGCTCTTCTCGTCTACGCTTGTCACTTTCCTTCTCTCCATAATTTTATAAGTCTAAGCACCTCGTCCAACTCCTATCGTGTGACATTATCTAATCCACCAAAAGAAGAGTAGTCATTGGTGGTAAGAATCAGTTGCCGGATACTGTCTAGGTTTATACAACAGAATACTACTGTGCAAACATTACTATGTTACGGTTTTAAGGGCGTTATAATTAATATTACTGGGGTAACAATACCCCATATATCATAGATCATAATGTGATGTAGTGTATAGATCCTAACCAGTATCTCGTTGTTATGGGCAGACGTAAAAGTTCAATAGTGTGTAACGTACGTTGTGTACATCCGCAGTGTTCTCGGATATGGACGTGGCAATGAGAAAACATCAGGAGGCGACCGTACTAGTAAACTTCGCGTCGCTCAGGTCCGCGTACGACAGCACCATGCAGGTAACAGTCATACATAAGTAAAATGGATCCTGTGTATAAATCCTAACATTATTCACCATCGAGTAATACAGCGTAGTGTATATTTATTATGTAGTAGTTATTGCAAAATTACAGCACCATCTATCGGCATGATTTAACAAATTGAATAATGCGAATGTAGCTTCTATTAAAATAATACGCAAACAATTTCACGGTGTTGAAGTTGCAACTGCAACGCCATCTAATGGCGAGTGTTCACACCTGTCGATCAAATAGTTCAGAGTACTGACTTACGAGGCATTAGTTATTTATTACTGTTTACTAGTTAACTTTGTTACTACACAGTATATCAAAGGAATTGTATTAAACTGACGATTTCGTGTCACAGGCGATGCAGCATCCCCAGATCAACACTATCGTGATCATAGCTGAGGGTATACCGGAGAACATGACCCGGAAGATCATCAAGGTGGCAGACACTAGAGGGGTGAGGACCTATAGTATAACTTGACCTCAATTCCACGTGGTGCTAAGAGACAATGAAGATGATGGTGAAGCTCGCCGTAACACTCCAAACTATTACATATTAAGCGCGGTGTATATGCATGTTACTGATATGAGAAATGTGGTCGCAGGTACGAATCTTGCCATACAAATTATAGTCAGGAACCACACAAGAAAAATTCTTGATGTAGTTAACGAGAATTTAAACAGTATTGCAAGAGTTAGAAAGAGAAAGGAGATTTTTTTCTCTATTACCATTTAAATAGGTTACCACAACAGTGCGGATTTCTCCCGCCAAACAGTACAACAATTATGGCGTTGTAGCTATTGAAATTACTGTGATAACAAGACTAAACATCAGATGTCTCAAGGCGAGCACAATATAGTGTATCATCTTAACTACTCTTTATAATAAAGAGTTTTGATGCGTTTTAGGTGAACATTATCGGTCCGGCGACGGTGGGCGGCATCAAGCCCGGCTGCTTCAAGATAGGTAACACCGCCGGAATGATAGACAACGTGATCGACAGCAAGCTGTACCGTCCCGGCAGGTAAGGGCAGAGAACTTCTACATGAATGTCCCCTCTGTAAGTTGAATAGATGCGGATTCGATTCCCGGCGAGCTAGAGCTGACAAAACTGACATTTTTCAACAATAACACTGAACCTGTACTTGGACAGCGTCGGGCCTCGACTCTCTCTAAGTGCGTGAAGGTCACATGTCATAGTAGTTGTAACAAAAAGAGGCCCAAGTCTTTCCAGTGCAACAGACATACCTTGTGCTTAGCTCATTTGCAGCTTTCTCTCCCACATTTATAAAAACAAGTTGTTAAAATTGTGTGCGCGTGCTCATCCGCAGCGTAGCGTACGTATCGCGCTCGGGCGGCATGAGCAACGAGCTCAACAACATCCTGTCGAAGCGGGCGGACGGCGTGTGCGAGGGCGTGGCCATCGGCGGCGACCGCTACCCAGGGACCACGTTCCTAGACCATTTACTCAGGTGACCATGATCTACTTTTATAAATATAAGTGACATGTCCAGAAGAATATGACTAAGGCGTGAGTTAAGATGTTTATACAGATTCATATTGCGCTTGTTGGTTTGAGGCTAGGAAGATGATCACTGGTTCCTTAGTGATGACAATAAAGCGTTAATTAGAATGATTTACACTGCGTCATATAACGCTTTAAGACATCTTCCGTAAGTCTCGTTACTCCAGTAATTTCACTAGCTATTCAATTGAGAATATGGTAAAGTTTGCACACTACTGCGTGGTAGATTGTCAGAAATGGACTCTGCGATGGTACCTTAAATCTATCACCAGTAGTATAAAATCAATATAACGTCGCAGGTTCCAGGCCGATCCTAACGTGAAGATGCTGGTGGTGCTCGGCGAGGTGGGTGGCGTGGAGGAGTACCACATATGTCGCGCGATACGTGACAAGCTCATCACTAAGCCGATGGTGGCCTGGTGCATCGGCACCTGTTCAGGTAATTCACGCCGCCTATTTAGAACATACAACTACTGCTTCAGTGGTGCAGCAGATCACTACTTGTAAAACGTAGATCTTTGGTTCCATTCCGTAACAACAGTTGGATATTGGTTGGTGATAAAGTATTTTAGAAGCCTATTTAATTATTACCAACCGTACATTTAAAATAAATAAAAAGCATTTAAATTGTATTCATCATCGTCATATCTTTCTTTCTTTTTCTAACCACTGTTCTCTTTTTTAAGCAT
Organism: Byasa hedistus; assembly: GCA_029286795.1. Taxonomy (NCBI): domain Eukaryota; kingdom Metazoa; phylum Arthropoda; class Insecta; order Lepidoptera; family Papilionidae; genus Byasa; species Byasa hedistus. The sequence goes on from JAGSMW010000039.1 coordinate 1,619,097, forward strand.
AGACAATATCTTGCCGTTGATATAATATACTTTGTTTCATCACCGCCAGACATGTTCTCGTCGGAGGTGCAGTTCGGTCACGCAGGCTCCCTGGCCGGCTCCGCGCTCGAGAAGGCGGCCGCGAAGAACGCTGCCTTAAAAGCCTTCGGTGTGACTGTGCCGGACTCCTTCGACACCCTCGGCGAGGCCGTGCACCAGGTTTACCGTAAGCTCGTCGACCAGGGCAAGATCATAGTCAAAGAGGAGGTGGAACCACCCAAGGTTCCCATGGACTATGACTGGGCGAGGGTATGTGCAACTCCATCTTAGTCCTACCACTAAAACTTATCTAACTTTATAATCATTTGTCTAGGCCTATGTCTAGTAGTGGACATCCAGCAGTTGAGATGATAATAATGAATGTTCTTATTTTAAACTTGAGATATATGAAATTTAGGCTCTAATGCTAGTTTTCTCTCTATAACAAGCACCATTAAAGTATTTAAATCCGTTTAGGCGCGAAAACTTAACCGATGACATACCTTAGCGTCGATAGTCTATAAACCAAATTGGCCGCCGTTACTATTTGAGAGCGACATCTACTCAAGCATACAACCGATCTTTATACAAATCGTCACGTATATGTATTTTTATGTGAAAAGCTTATTTAACTGTTTTTTATAATTGACCACAAGATGGCGCTTTAGCGTTATAAAATTAATACTAAAGATGTGTACACTGTACAATTTATAGATTTTAGTTTGGATATTGTATGAATAATGTATCAATGTAGTATGTCACATACTTAATGGTATTTGTAATCTGCGCTGTGCAGAAACTGGGCATCATCCGGAAACCGGCAGCTTTCATCAGCACGATATGCGACGAGCGCGGTCAGGAGCTCTCTTACTGCGGCGTGCCCATCAGCCAGGTGCTGGAGCGCGGGCTCGGCGTCGGCGGCACCATCAGCCTGTTGTGGTAAGTACTCACCATCGGTGTAGGTGGCTTCAGTTAGAGTCCAAACATACCATCAGGCGGTGCATTTCACTGTCGCTCCAATAATGTAATCGTGTTTATTGTCAGGTTCCAGCGCGAGCTGCCGCCGTGGGCGTGCCGGTTCCTGGAGTTGGTGCTGATTGTGACCGCTGACCATGGGCCGGCGGTCTCCGGCGCCCACAACACGATGGTGACCGCGCGCGCCGGGAAGGATCTCATCTCATCGGTCGTCAGCGGCCTCCTCACCATCGTGAGTACATGAACTCTGTCACCAATATACTTCTGGTCATTGTCATATATTCACTCGGCGTTCTTCACAGGGTGACAGGTTCGGCGGCGCGCTGGACCGCGCGGCCGCTGACTTCTGCGCGGCGTACGACAAGGGCCAGCACCCGCAGGAGTTTGTCAACGAGAAGCGCGCCAAGGGCGAGCTGATCATGGGCATTGGGCATAGGTGAGCTCTCAGCGACAAGAGTTGTCATGTTCTGACATTTATACAAGAGGACGTTCCTCATATGTTGACCTTCTTATAACAACGTGGACAAGATAGGATATATACACCACATTGTTGTCTCTTTGAAATAGAATTCGTTAAGACTCGTTAGCATAGGATTTTCACTAGATATAGTAATATTTGCATTCTAGTTAAACGGCAGATATTAGTGGTATTTACCTGGACAGTCACCGACAACGTTCACCTACCACTAGTGTAAACACGTAGAAAAGTTATGAAAGTTGATACGATACGTATACATATGTGGTTGTGTGAATGTTTGGTGCGCCGCTTGTGGTAATCACCAAGCTAACCGATCGCGGCGTGGTGCAGGGTGAAGTCGATCAACAACCCGGACTCCCGCGTGCGCGAGCTGAAGGCGTACGTGACGTCACGCTGGCCCGCGTGGCCGGTGACACGCTACGCGCTCGACGTCGAGGCGATCACCACGCGCAAGAAGCCCAACCTGATCCTCAACGTTGACGGCATCGTCGCAGCGGCCATGGTCGACCTGTTCCGACACTGCCAGCTCTTCACAAAGTCAGTATCTTTCTTATCCCATAAACTAAAGAAATAATTTCATCATCATCTCTATAATATTTTTTTGAGGATTAGAACATATGTTATATTTATCTTCTTTATCAGGGAGGAGGGCAACAGCTACATCCAAATGGGCTCGATCAACGCGCTGTTCGTTCTGGGGCGCACGATCGGTCTGGTGGGGCACTACCTCGACCAGAAGCGCATGAAGCAGCCGCTGTACCGGCATCCGTGGGACGACATCACCTACATGTCGCCGCTCAACTAGATCTGCTCCCTCGTCCCCGCGCTGTCAACTGTCGCGCTGGTGCTGCCAACCTAACGTTAGACTGCGGCTATAGTCTACTTTATGGCTTAAGTCTATCAATCAGATTTTTATATAAATTATTCAATGATGAACAGCAAAGTGTGCTCACCAGCGTAACAGTTCCACAGCGTGCGCACCAGATGGCGCTGCTGGGTATTAGATAATATGTTTCGAATAGATATTTATTGATGACTACAATTATGAACAGTAACGCTGTTGCACAACGTCCGTCTCCCTCCAACGCCCCCGCAGCGCCATCTGCCGGCGAATAGATTGTAGTGTAGTTAGCTTAAGTAGGTAAATCACTATCGCTTGGGGATCAAGTTCTGTAGCTTATGTAGGAATATGTAGCGGCGGTGGGAGGTGATCGATTTGCTTAGAATCTTTATGGAGACGAAAAATCTAAAATTTTAAAAAAAAACATCAGCTTCTTCCCACGACTACCTTTCGCAGTAAACGGTGGGATCTTTTCACTGCTGACTTTGGAACTGTACTTCTAGATGATTATCAACGATGTTTGATCTCTTTGGAATTTCACTATAATTTCTATAAATTCATTAACTTCAGTATATATATGTAATTCATAGACAACATAAACTAATCTGAACTGTTCTAAAAGCAGACTTGCTCTTGTTAAGAAAATATAGTCTCATGACATTCTCTCTCATTCTAAATGTCTTCTAGAAGTACGCCCCGCACGGTTCTAATAGTGACGTAATTTTGTCACAAATATAATTCTTCATGTACGTTGTATAGTCTGTGGTTTTGCGGTAGAGGACGCTGCGTCCGGCTTCCCACTTGCACGCATCGTTTATAAATGTGACAACACTGAATTCATAGACGACCGCTGTGAGCAGCACACTAAATAAATAAAGTAGAAATTTAATACAATGACAACACTTGACAATTTTTGTTATAATGGCAATATTTTTTTTTAATATCGATTCAATGATTTTAAAATAATTTCAGTATATTTTTTTCCGAGAATTTTTAATGAAATTGCAACAATAAGCAGAAGGTAAAGAAAGAGGGGCTCTAAAGGACTCGTATCCATAGCCGTACAAACATTCACAAAAAAAAATATAGATAAATAAAGTAATAATTGAATTATATAAAGTTTTTAATATATAAAAAGTATATACTGTATTTATTAAATCCATAGTTTCCGGTTAATAAATATGTTTATAGTTATAAGTTAAAAGAATATATTTTTCAAAGGCGAAGCAATTAATTATATGCAAGAAAATAAAAAGGTTTTAATAATGTTACGAATAATTTGACACGACGGCGGCCATTACGTTGAGCTGAGGACAAAGGTTTGTAAAAAAAAAAATCACTGACCGGTATACAAACAAATGCTTAGCTTATCTATTTTAATAATTTTTTATTTTTTAATAAGCAAACGAACGCGAATATTTAGAACACAAGCGATAAATTGTAGAATATTTCGCACAAAAAAGGTTTTATATTAAAATAAATATTAATGACGTCATAATTTTAAAATGAAGAGCATTGATACTTTTTAGTTCCCTACGAATATTGGAGCGACGAAAAATACTTGATGTTATTATCCTTGTATCTCTTCCTTATTAATGTTACCAACCGGAAATGCTTTCAGTTGAATGTATATCAAATCTGTAATTAACTTAAACGCGATCCCTCAGCGTTTCCTCTTCCTGTGACGTGGCGCATGCGTTTGTTTCCCGCTAAGCATTCTTTATTCTCTCAAGTTCTAGTTAAGTTATCGTTGTTTATCTTCACTATTGTTTCGGTTACATTTTCGTAAATTCCGGTGTGGGCTAGTACGTTCTCTTACTGGCTAGTACGTGCGTATACTGACTAGTACGTGCTTATACTGGCTAGTACGTGCTTGAACTGGCTAGTACGAGCGTATACTGACTAGTACGAGCGTATACTGACTAGTACGTGCGTATACTGACTAGTACGTGCGTATACTGACTAGTACGAGCGTATACTGACTAGTACGTGCGTATACTGACTAGTACGAGCGTATACTGACTAGTACGTGTGTATACTGACTAGTACGTGCTTATACTGACTAGTACGTGCGTATACTGGTTAGTACGTGCATATACTGACTAGTACCAGTGTATGCTGACTAGTACGTGCGTATACTGGTTAGTACGTGCTTATACTGACTAGTACGTGCGTATACTGGTTAGTACGTGCGTATACTGGTTAGTACGTGCTTATACTGACTAGTACCTGCGTATACTGGTTAGTACGTGCTTATACTGGCTAGTACGTGCTTACACTGACTAGTACGTGCGTATACTGGTTAGTACGTGCTTATACTGACTAGTACGTGCGTATACTGGTTAGTACGTGCATATACTGACTAGTACCAGTGTATGCTGACTAGTACGTGTGTATACTGACTAGTACGTGCGTATACTGGTTAGTACGTGCTTACACTGACTAGTACCAGTGTATGCTGACTAGTACGTGCGTATACTGGTTAGTACGTGCTTATACTGACTAGTACGTGCGTATACTGGTTAGTACGTGCTTATACTGGCTAGTACGTGCTTATACTGGCTAGTACGTGCTTATACTGACTAGTACGTGCGTATACTGGTTAGTACGTGCTTATACTGACTAGTACGTGCTTGAACTGGCTAGTACGTGCGTATACTGGTTAGTACGTGCTTATACTGACTAGTACGTGCGTATACTGGTTAGTACGTGCATATACTGACTAGTACCAGTGTATGCTGACTAGTACGTGCGTATACTGACTAGTACGTGTGTATACTGACTAGTACGTGCATATACTGACTAGTACCAGTGTATGCTGACTAGTACGTGCGTATACTGGTTAGTACGTGCTTATACTGACTAGTACCTGCGTATACTGGTTAGTACGTGCTTATACTGACTAGTACGTGCGTATACTGACTAGTACGCGCTTATACTGATAAGTACGAGCGTATACTGGTTAGTACGTGCATATACTGACTAGTACCAGTGTATGCTGACTAGTACGTGCGTATACAGGTTAGTACGTGCTTACACTGACTAGTACGTGCGTATACTGACTAGTACGTGCCGGAGGGCGCCGGGTAAGGAACAGAATTTCGAAGCGTAAGCATAATACCGCCGCCAGGGGGCGCCGGCGGAACGAAGTTAGTTTTGTAAGTTGTTTTTTTTCTTCGTCTAATCTCTAATTTATTGGTATATATGTGAAAATGGTTGGTATCTGTAAATATTGAAAATTTGTCAACTTATTTGAATATATTTTTTTATTTACAAAACTCCTCGTTTCATTTGTCATTAACGCTTCCGCCAAATATTATCAATGCGAATAACACAAATAAATTGTTATTTGTAATAAATAATAATAAGTATATTGGTAAAAAAAAAATGTTGGTAATTAATCTGTACGGTACAAATGGCGTCCGTAATTAATGGGCTATAAAATACCATAGTTTGTGGTCCAACCAATCAACATTTGAGGTTAGTAAATCAATTTAATTATATAAAACCGATAAACTGTATAACCTCAAAATAAAATGCATTGCTAATAATACTTAAATTTTATTAATGCTGTGAATTTTTTTGCAATTTAGAATTTTGATACACAAACACCTGACTTTAAACTCAACTTCAGAGAAAACTTTATTGAGCTTTGAGGTCTGGACCCCAAGACATGTGTGTAGTGTAGTGACTTGGTGTAAAGGGTTGTGTCTGTCGCTGTCTGTGTGTAACGTTTGAACTATTTATTTATTTTTTATTGTTTTAGCGCAAATAATCAAAATGTAAGTAAAAAAAGTGTTCCATCGATTACTTTGCTACACAATGTCAGGCCAGAGCAGAATAACAGGAGTCGGCATCACATGCCGATATACAGAGCCCTGGACCCTTTTGTCTATCTTTCCTATCTATCTACCTAATATAATGTTTATAGTGTTAAACTTTTTGCCGCCAGGGGCGCTACAAGCATCCCAAAACAATGACTAGTGTAAATCATAGAGTGATTAATGCGCCATCTAGTAGAAGCAGCTGGTACTTATTAAAACTCCTGTTCGAAACAATATCCAAATACAATTAAGATTTAGTTTGACTGTTTTAGATATCCATATAATTGAGATAATTAATATTTAGATTTGTTAATGATAAGTAACATTATTTAAGACGTCGGTACTAATTAAACACATTAAAAGTAGTTGTAAATTGTCAAGAAAAAAGGGCAAGCGTCCGCCATATCGATTCGATTATTGATCTTTGTGACTGCGGAAAGATTGACTGTTTTGATGTTATAAAGATTTTTGTGAGGAAAATACTGGAGTATTATTTTAACTACATTTTCAATAGCTTTAAGTAATTTATAGACAAATAAATATCTTTATTATTATAATATTATTACTTGAACAATACAGACTATGGAGTTTATTTAAAGCAGTCACGCGCTACGTTATAAACACCAAAAAAACAAGACCGCAATATGGCCTCTAGACAGCTTTTTAGTTCTCTACCAAAAACGAATTTCAGCTGTAAAAGGAAATGGCGGACACGCGACATAATGCGGTACTATATTAAATAATTAACTTATTCCGTTGATCTCCTCCTCCCGGACCTCCGCTTGTTGTTGTGGAGACATTTTTATAAGTTTCGTTTTTAAAATATATAGTGATTTAACTATTAATAAATTCAAGGGAATAAATAAACTTAAACTTTTTTTGATGTAACTATACTTAGGCAACTTTATTTTTGGATTTTTTTTTCTTTTAGTCTTTCTTATAACTAATTTAACTTTTCTATCTTTATACACACTCCTCTATACTCTTCTGTTAATATACACCTATACTTATCTTAGTTGTGTGGACTTGTAATTGGCCTTCCGTATTATACATGTTTTTTTTTAAGGATATTATAGAGGGAAGAAGATAAACGAGAGCAACTGAAAAGGATTTGATTTAGTCCCTTCGTCAACACCACATTCGCAAACAGTTGTTTTTACTCAGCGTGGGCATTGTCTTCAAACGGTTGCGCATGCGCGGTGTCTATATAAAGACATCATTGTTACTCAGTCCTTTTAGCCTCGGCTGTATGTATATTATCTCAACGTAGTTGTGTAGGACGATAACGTACACTGTAGAAATAATTTAAGTATAGTGTTAGTTTTGTACTGGTGGTAGGTCTCTGTTGCCGGAGACCGTCTGGATGGGTACCACCGCAGCTCCTATTGCAACCGACAAATAGTAGTGTGTAAACATTACTGTGTTCCAGTTTGAAGGGCGCTGTAGCTAGTGTAATTACTGGGGTAACGAGACTTAATACCTTATGTCAGGCGACGAGCGCAATGTGGTGCAGTGTGTACCATATTAACTAGCACCGCGTTGTTAACAAGCGTATCACTTACCATCAGGTGAACGTCTTGCTCGTCTCGTCGCATAGTAGCATAAAAAAAAAGTTATTTAATTAGTTGTCACTACCCGCCGCGAGTTGTGCTACCCATATTGACGGGTCGGAGGAATATAAAGCGGCGGGTGAGCGGCGTTGGGGCAGTCGTCGACAACAAGCAACAGAGGAAACAAGTGTCAAGTGAAGTGAAGAAACAGTGAAGATTAAAACGTTACAATGATTATATAAATATTTACAATAAATAATCTTTTTCTACCAGGCGTTTTGATTCTTGCAATCCAGCAACACACACAGCAGTAATCTTCTCTTTCAGTACAATATAAACACAAGCCAATATCATTATACAGTTTTGTAAACTATAAGTTCGATGAGATCAGAACGTTTATATTTAACTTGTAATTGTATACAAAAGAAAACAACAGTTTGATTATTAATTTTTTCCTTTATTTTTTATTCACCTAACAGTATGCAGTTCGCGCGGTTATCGGGGAGCGGCGCTTCCGGTATCAGAATTTACGGGATGGGACATCGCCAACGATTTAAAACATATAAAAACAATAACCACAAACTGTAAACGTATGAAAATATTTAATATATATATCAATAACACATTTCACGTAACGCTCGGTAATTTCTCAACATAACCTCAAATAAGATGGCGGCGACGAGCGAGCGCGACGTGAACGCTTACAAGACTTATTGCACCAGCTAACTTACCACTAACTGTGGTTACATTAAACAGTTAAACATAAACATATATATATATGTAACGGAGCTCGTCCGCTCCGCGTGCAACATTTGCGACAAACAAACAAACAGACGCGGCTGATACTTAACTTAATGAGTTCACATATAACCGGCCGGGGGCGAGAACGCGAAGGCATCAAAATTAACTTTTTACATATTCGTATCTCAGAAACGGCTAAACCGATTTTCGCGAAACTTCCATCAAAATACAGCTAAGGGTATGGAGCGTAACTTAAGTTACAATTTAGGGTCCCGCTTGCAAAGTTTGTGTGGCAAGTTCCGGTCCCCCGGCGGGCGGCGCGCGGTACACGATCGCTTAATAAATAAATCGTTAATAACTTAACACTACGAGTCGATAACAAGTAACGTATAAAAAATAATAATAATAATAAATTATTCTAAAAAAAAAAAGACAAATTTGGTACGAGACATCCAATTGGCTTTGGACAGGTTTAATGGCTACGAGTACGAGAAACACTAACAGGGAAACGAAACGGGGGGAGAGGAACGGAGGGTGGGTCGAGAGAGAGGAGAAGGAAAAGTGGGAATAGAAGAGAGACGGAAAGATTGAGTGGGGTGAAGGAACGGAGGAAGGATTGAGGAGGGACGAGGTATGGGAAGAGTTAGAGAGGAAGAATGGAGGAAAGGTTCAGAGGCGGGACGAGGATCGGAGGGAGTTGATGGGAGGACGAGGAGGGACGAAGTATGGGAGGAGTTAAGGAAAGGAAGAATGGAGGAAAGGTTCAAGGTGGGACGAGGATCAGATGGAGTTGATGGGAGGACGAGGAGGGACGAGGTATGGGAAGAGTTAGAGAGGAAGAATGGAGGAAAGGTTCAGAGGCGGGACGAGGATCGGAGGGAGTTGATGGGAGGACGAGGAGGGACGAAGTATGGGAGGAGTTAAGGAAAGGAAGAATGGAGGAAAGGTTCAAGGTGGGACGAGGATCAGAGGGAGTTGAGAGGAGAAGAGGAAATGGTTGAGAAGGTTGGCGATAGCCGGGGCACATTTCAACACCACAACTAAAAAAGAGGAGCGTTAGAAACATTAATCGGGCCAATGTCTCCAAACGGCTGAACCGTTAGCCATGATAAAAAATTGGTTCAGCCGTTCGGAGATCATCGCTTCCGGCGGGGCGGTTAATAATTAAAACGAGCCCCCGCGCGGACCCCGACTACAACTCACTCGATTCCAGTTAAGTTAACTACATTTAAATTCATTTAGCGTATAAATAGAAAATAAACTATAAATTGTCTTTTAATAGGATACTCTTTTTTTTTTAAATAACTCTCATTCAATGCGATAAAATATAAACCTTAACGGACTAAACGTTTTAACTGAAACATTAAATATTATAACTTAGACAAGTAATATAAAGTTCGAAATCGATCTCGAATATAATATAAAAAAAAATCGATTACAATAATAATACGAAACTATCAAATAAACTATAATAAAAACGTTTAGGATTTCAACTAAAAAGCTAGATTAGCCGTTATAGCAACTAATGATTATAAATTATAGCTAAAATGCGATTTAAAAATAATTGCTTGTCTGTGAGCCTTCGAGAGCGTGCGCATGCGCGGTGACGTCACAGAGTACAGACGACCGCTAATATATCGAGTAACAACTCTTAATAATATCTTAACATAATAGTGTTTTTTCCAATTCATTTTTAATTACAGTCATCGTTATTTGTATTATCCCGGAGTTTGATGATAACCGACGATAATCTTCGCGTGTTATAAGCCTTGTGGTGCTTGTGCTTATTTATCGAACGGTGACCATCGACAAGACAGACCTTAGTTATGGCGATCGCGTGACGTCAAAAGACGTCCGTCTATAACGCGTCGGACAAAAAAAATGTGACTCCAGAATCTAACCTGGGACCACCGTGTTATAAAGTCTTAGCTACGGTGACAGTTAATCTAAACAAAATTATTTATTTGAAAAAAATATAAATGTTTAACAAAAACGCGGGAAAAATGTTACTATTTCATAATGACTACAGACGGCCATTTTGTGTTATAATGACGGTAAATTCATTTTGAATTAGGAATTCTAAATCACGCGGGTAGTTCATAAATGTTGCGTCCCCAACATAGTTTTAGTTAGTCGACTAAAACGCAGCTCCCGAAGGCTCATGATGTCCGCAGGCACTTTGTAAAAATTACTTAAATGTCAAAACTAAACGCTATGACGTCAGAGGAACAGTTGATATAAATATAATCTATCTCGCTCACCACTCTTGTCTAACACCTAAAATAAAGCGACGGCACCCGTTTCGGAGTGTTGCCAGTTATAAATTTGATATACATTAACTACATTTACATTGGGGAAAATGCATGATACATACGGCTCGAATATCATCACCATCAGCACACCAGCATGTCGCCGTCCACTGCTGAACATGGTGCATATGGTCAAAAATACATTCAAACAAAAACAATATATTTCTTCATGATCATTGACCTCAAAAAGGATTTATAATCCGAACTTGTAAAGCGACGCCATTGATTGGTGTTCACGTAATGGCGGCTGTGCGACGCCAAAGCGAGCTCGTCAAAATGGCATCCGTTAATTTCCCGCCATCGTGTATTCTGCGATTGTATTTTAATAAAAAATAATGCATGTTCCCCGCTCGCTACACATCCAATATAAACTATATAATATATCCGCATATATATATTCTTTATATACTAAAATATCATCTTTATATAGAAATAAATGGAATTTACATTTACTAGTGTATAGTAGTTTTTTTTATCTTCACTCTCTTATACGTGCGCTTCGCTTGCCAAGCCCGATTGATGACGACACAGCTTAACCGACGGGAAAAGGGGGGTGTGAAAATATAAGTCATCTTCAGAAACGGCTGAACCATTTTTCTGTTTGAGTCTACTGTGTACTGTCAGAGTATTCCAGGATCCGATAAAAAAATGAAAACATCGATTAAAATCTAGATAGACACTGAACTACTGGTGTTACTGTGGTAACGAGACTTACCTTGTAACTCAACGCGGAGCATATAGATGCAGTGTAAGTATACTAACTAAAATTGTTTTGTAGTTACTTACAATCAGGTGAACTGTTTTTAATTTTAAACGGTAGTGGTGAAGCGCGGTGGTCTCGGCTCCCACGTCTATGGTAATTATCCGAGTGGTTGTGGGCAAACGTTTTGGCAACCGAAGCGCAACCTGTTACGCGTAACATATATACATTCAGTCGTGTGACGTGGTTACTATGTCTACGAGTAGAAATATATAACAGTCACCACCCACGGCGGAGAGATGGACACACAAACGATAATTCAACAAAATCGATTTAGTATTTATTTCGAATCGATACCATCGCATTAAAATCGATATGTAACTTTATTGTATTATACAAGCGCATTGGAAATATGAGAAAGACGAAAGATGTGTGGGAGGGGGACGGAAGATGAACGGCGACGCACCAACGAGACTGAAGTCTTCCGTTGCGACGTTTCGCCGAAATCGATGCTTCATTCAAATCGATGTTGTCGCTTTGAAATCGATATTATTTTTGTGTATTACCGTTCCACCGTGCGCGGCACTGATTACTTATCTATAAATATTTTGGTCTGTTACTACATATGTACAGTAGTTGTATATATTATCTTATGTGTCAGATAGCTTCGGGGTCAGGATCTACGCGTCACCACCGGCACGCTGACCGTCCCTGACTTAAGTGCACCATATGGGGTCAGTGACTGTTACTGAAGTTTTCAGTGAAACATCTTATAAACTTGAATATATACGTTATAACGCCCATTATACGAAGGTGTGTTCGTTACTGGTAATTAGTAACGCACGAATGTTCAAAATTGTTCACCAATCAGTTAATACAGTTAAAAACAATATTGAGCGTAAAACGAAAAAAAAAATTGTAGTGTTACTGGTAACAAGTTATGGTTTTGTTACAATAAGACGTTTAACATGTAATCATTTGTGGTGGACAAGTTAAGTGTAGATTTATACAGTGGGGAGGAGTCACTTAAGTTTTTGCTTGATAAGGCCAGTGGTTGGTACAGAGGCGGTCACGGCGTGTAGGCGGCGGACGGCGGTGGTGACGGTACGGTCAGGCGTCGTCCTCGCGCCGCCGCGCCGCCACGATGGTGAGATCGGGGCGCGTGCGCATCAGCGCGGAGGGCGACGGCGACGCGGACGGCGAGGGCGACGCCGACGTCGCTCCGCCCGCCGTCGAGCCGGAAGCCTCGCGCAGCGACTCCAGCGACGCCACGCGGATCGACGGCCACTTACCACCTGCGCAGATGATCATAAACACCATGATTAACAGGGTCACAGATCTGTCAATTCCGCATAATATAAACGAGCTCATTCTTCTTCACATATCTAAGTCAATTACAGATGTCGCTACTGTGCTCAAGTGACAATAGCCACACTTTCTTGGTTCCTTGGTTCAATTCAGTGCCCACACAATTTACAGTATGGAAATGGTGGTAGAATTCGAACACGACTGGTCAAATTCCTAAATAAAATGGAGGTGCACTGACTGGTGGCAGCCGGCTGCGCGCTGCTGTACTGCGCCTTCCCGTCGTGCGTGCTGATGACGGTGGCGGGTATGGTGTCCTCGTCGGTCACGCTGCCAACCACCACTTTCTTCGCCTGGAAATAACGCATCGTTGTCATCAGATTGATGGTAATGGCGAATAATAATACATTCGAGATGTAAAGGGGGCGTAAAAAATAAAGATGGTGGAGAGAGAGATAGCTAAAAGAGCTGGTGGCTCTTAGCTGTAAATAGCCTGCAAAGCCTGGCGAGTAGTTTGCAAGTGTGTACCATATCGAAGAACCAACCCTGACACGTCTCTAAGCAAGATACGCAATGTGGTGTTGTGAAGACATCTTAACTAGAACCTTTAGCGCATCCTTACCTTAAGGAACAGTATGCTCGTCTCGTGAATTGTTTGCTATGGAACATTTCAGCATCGACCAGTTGTAAACCACAATGATGTATGGATGTAGTGATGTTGTTTTGTTATGTAATATATATTATTTTTTATTTCTAATTTCAAGTTTTTTTTTATTATTTAATATCTTCATTAGTATACCTAAAATTAGGTCACGAAAGGCGGATTCAATGCCTTTGGGCGTTCTCTGCCAGTCAATCTAGAAAGTGGAGTGATGTGGTAGGCGAGGAGAAAAATAATAATTATTACGAAATTTACTGTACATACATACAATGTATAATAAAAACTCTATATATAAAAAATACCTATTTTCTTTCTGTACAAAAAATTATATTATTTTATTTGGAATAGTATTTGGTTAGTGTTATCTCTTTTGACAACATATGAATAAATAAATAAATTATTATTAAATATAATTTTAAATCCATCCATGGTTCTTCCGATCTTCAAACGTGGTGGGTGATATTCAAGCTTGGGTTATTATGTGTGTCGCGATCAGGTTACCTTGTCGTGCTGCTGCGCGGGCTTTCGCGTCGGCTTCTGCGCCGCTCCGCCGCTGAACGTGCGCGCGCGCATCTTCAACGCCGGGTCCACCTCTATAGGTATCGGCTCGAATTCTATCCATCAAATATTTTATGTCATGTTTTTAAAGACTCGCTTATAGTGTAATATACCATATTTATGATAATAATGACGGACGTTGATGGTCATGACTCTAAGACACCAAGAAAAGGTTTTAAGATCATATTGTGTCGTTATTTGATAAGTTTTAAAATTCCTATTCTCTTGTGTATAATATCTAAGGTCATTGCCTAATGCGCTGGTCAAATCTGGTGGTGACCACCGAAGTGCGTTGGTCACGTATATAGCAGCACTGGTGTCATGGGATATGTCCATGTCCAGCGTTGGTCCGCAACTTACCCTTCTCCGAAGCGAGGTCCGCGACATACGCGGCCAGATTTGCGGGGCTAACTCCTAGCGCGAGAGACGCCGCCTCCAAGGTCAGCTCGCCGCGCTGCAGCCGCTCCAGCACCTCCGACGGGCCCTTGGCCTGCCAGAAGTCGCGCGCCGTGCTGCCGATGTACATTAAGGACTTAATGAGCAGATATACTTAGACCTTAATTGCAACAATTTCTATTGATATCTCTTACTGCTTCCATTGACGTAGCAATTATTCCGCTTGATGTGTAACAGTCACGTTTATGGTAATGGTGATAGCCGTGACAGCGGCGCTGTTTTTTCTTCCACCGATATCGTGATTGCCAATCAAAATCATGTGAATGTTAACTATGTTATGTGCGTGCGTACCGGTACGGCCTGTTGATGCATCCGTAAACGTCCCGGTAGCGGCCGTACAGCGTGCCGTAGCTCACGCCCAGGATCTCAGCGGCCTGCTTCATCTCCAGCTCCTTCAGACGCACCGCCTCCATAACCTGTGCGGTGACAAACACACCCGCGTCAATTTGTTAATATCCTTATAAAGAGAAATGACTAGAAAAAGTGCGTATTAGTAAGAGAAGCGGTGATGAGGATGAAGAAAATGTTGAGAGGGGGTAGACCTTGCAGACAACAATAATGTCTGGTTTCACTGTTGGCAGCATTTGAGATACTTATTTAATCATCTAGTGTTTATATCTCTGGCTGTCTCTCTCACCCTCTTGACGTAGTTCTCCTCCCAAAACTGCGGGCGCCTGCCGTGCTGCAGGTAGTCGTTCAGCTTCACCACGTCCGTGAAACGCGGGTCCACCTGCCCCGCCTTCGCGCTCGCCGCACTCGCCTCTATCGAATTCAAACATGATTTTTATCACAAATTTGCATAAGTTTCTTTAAAGTTATTAATAAGTTTAATAATAATAAACAATGAAATGGTTATTTAATTGTTCCTTTTACTAGAACTCGGGGCTTTCCAACACGAGAAAAGAGCAAGGGTCATCCACCAAGTACGTCGCATGATCATGATAGCTCATGTTAGATCAAGACAATTTCTTAACTATGTTTCAGTTATTTTTTTAATTTTTTAGTTTAGCCGTGATGAATGAGACCGATTGTAACATTTCGCTGATACTTACGTAACAGTGTGTAGGGCTCCGGCGTGGGCACGGGGAGTGCGGTGGAGGGGTTGGTGGTGGTGGTGGTGGAACTGGAGCCGCCCGTGTGCCCCGTACTATCGTCCGATTCGTCGCCTGATGAAAACGTAAATAAACAAATAAAATCATTGAGATACTTAGTCTTGATGAGGTGCGGGTTCGTTTTCCACCGAGCTTGGGCTTCCGTGGAGATGCGTCAACTCGCGCTTGGCCGGCGCGGTGATAAAATAGCCCCATCAAAAAAGGTTACTCAAGATTGGTGTTACTTAAAATAGTTTAGACATATTGTTGTCCATTTCTCCACTTAAATATACTCCTCTCATTCTCCCTCTCACCTGCGCTGTTGTCGCCATCAACACGCAGTCTGGTGCTGAGGAAGGAGCCGATGTCTGCTGGCGCGTCTGCCCACTCGTCGTCGTCGGAGCCGTCGCGGGACCACGACGCCCCACCGCCGCCGCCACCTCCCGCACCACCGCCACCGTCGCCGCCCGCGCACCATCCCACCACACGCTCCGCCGTTATGTTCTTATGAAATCATTCAAACACAATTACTGCAGTAGTAAGATTAGATACGCCTCAATAAATTAAGCTAAGTATTTTTAATTAAAACTTATTGGGTTTCGAACCCAAACTAGTTATTTATTACTCTTTTTTTTTTTGTAAGCCATTTTTTAGCAAATTTTTGGGTAATAATTATGAATAAAGTTTTCTTTCCACCTTGCTTTCTTTTTTCTCTCTCCCTTTCTTTTTTCTCGGAGGAAGGAAAGAGAGAGATATATCTCTTTCTTTCCTTCCTTCCTCCCTTTCTTTCTCTCGCTCTCTCTTTCTTTACCACATAACAGGCAGTTGTAGTATCAAAAAAGAATCTTACCAGATTTCCGTGTTGCCATTCTTGTTCCCTGAAAGTAAACCAGATTATCATTAGACCTACTTGGAAAACAGTTTTCTGTTGTGATGCGAACAGAATCTACAAAAGCTACTTCATTGGGAAAGTCTAGATTACGTGGTGTTACCACTAAAACTCTTCAGTGGTTCTATTTAATTAAGGACTGCAGACTGAATCAATAGTGTCTGATAAACCATGTCCAAAGGAGCAAGGTCTTCCACAGCATCATATGCAGTAACCTGAAGACCTTAGACTTAGCTCGTCTCCAGGGTTAACATCAAGGCTTAAACCATCATCTAATATAGATATATAATAGAACCTGTACATACGTTTTAGGTATATGTAGCTCGTCATCCGTCAGCTCGGCGCCGCTCGCCAGCCGCTGCCGCTTCGGACTGGGACTGTCGCTGTGGTGATAGAGGTGATATTATTTAGCTGAGCGCGCTGCTGGTGATAAGTGACCACCACAGCAGCAAACTATCATTGTGGTTAGTGAAATTACCGAAGTCCTGACCGGGTCTATATTAGAGCAAGCGTGTCACTTAAAATCAAGTGAACATCCAAGAATGTACAAATAATAAATAAAATTATAGTCTATACAAAGCTGACCTGTCGGAGTTCTCCCTCTTCACGGGACTGGTCTTCTCCTTCAGCGGCAATTTGATCAGCGGCGGCGGTCCACCTGAAAATGAGTGATACAGCGTCAGACATTTAATTTATTGAACATACGCTGATAGTTCCACGTCATGATTTATACTAACCGTTAACGTTAAACTTCTCCGTGTGTTTGGTCTCTGTGGTGTCGGTCTCGCGTCGCGCGTGACTCCGGGCGTCCGCTGCGGTCTCCGTTCTGGTCTCGGCCGCGGGCCTGGTCTCCGGCGTCTGCCTGCTATCGTGGTGCCTCTCCGCCTTCGCCTTCGTGTCTTGTGATGTGTTTGTGCTCGTTGTTGTGACTACACCTGGAATTGATCACCATCTCAGTTTCGTTACTGCAGTTACATCACCAGCTATACGCCTTTCGGTAAGATTCCCACTGCTGGGATTCAAGGTTGTCTCAAGCTAGGTAAAGCCAAAAGTTTTTAACGTAACTTAGTACCATGTTAACTTATATTATCGATGTTACTTATTACATGCGGAGCTCATGGAAGACCAGCGCACTGGTCCGTGCTGAGTGAGGTCTATAACCCATAACCAATGGTTAAGTATTTTTTATAATCTTCTTCTTTTAATATATGTGTTTGTGTGACAAAGAAAAGTGGAAAGAGGTTGGCAGAGTGACAGAAAGATGGAAAGGGATTGGCGGAGTGAGAGAACAAGAGGTGGAGAGAGAGAGAAAGATAGGTGGAAATAGAGAGCGGTGGAGAGGAAGAGAGAGCGAGAGGTGGAGAGAGAAAGAAAGAGGTGGGGAATGGATTACCAATGGAGACCTGTTAGGTCTTTGATAATCCAAAGAAATTTCCAGTTTCACAAACTTTACTAATTATCTTGAAATTTGTGGTATCAGGTAAAACGTGGTGGTGGTAATGGTGAATAATTAATTGAATGTGTATATATATACCCGTTTCGCAGTCGGGCGGCTCGTCTTTATTGTTCCACCGTATATCCGTCAGCCCTTTGATGCGGAGCTCCTCAGCCGTTTTCAGCAGGCTGGCCAGCTGGGACTGGAACGAGAAGCGGACCGTTGATGTAATCCATTTTGACTACAGTAGCAAGAAGCGAGTCAGTATTACATCGTTATACAGTAATCTCATTAGCTACAGCATCCATCAAATCGGAAGGCAGTAGATAAAGCAAATAATAATGGTGATATCCAATCACCAGTTCATTGGGTTCAATTTGTATGTATGTTGCTACGAGACGAGCAAGACTTTCACCTGATGGTAAGTGATACGCTTGATAACAACGTGGTGCCAGTTAAGATGGTACACACTGCACCATATTGCGCTCGTCTTGAGACATAAGGTGTTAAGTCTCGTTACCCCAGTAATTACACTAGCTACAGCGCCCTTCAAACCGGAACATAGTAATGTTTGTCTACTATTTGGCGGTTGAAATAGGAGCTGCGGTGGTACCCGTCCAGACGGTCTGTAGCAACAGAGACCTACCACCAGTCTCTTCTCTATTCGTCGCAACGCGCTGGTTTTACCACTTATCACCAATCACCACGAGTGGTGCACTTATTACCAGGTGGCCAAATAGTAGTGTGCGAACATTACTGTGTTCCGGTTCGAAGGGCGCTGTAGCTAGTGTAATTACTGGGGTAACGAGACTTAACACCTTATGTCTCCATGCGACGAGCGCAATGTGGTGCAGTGTGTACCACCTTAACTAGCGCCGCGTTGTTATCAAGCATATCACTTACCATCAGGTGAACGTCTTGCTCGTCTCGTCGCATAGTAGTATAAAAAAAAAAAACTTACGTGGTGGACGCTCATCTCGCCGGTGTACATGTAGTCGAGGAGAGCGCGGAGGTGACGAGGCTCGGCGCCGTCTATCACCAGCACCGGCTCCCCGTGCGCCTCGTGAGCACCGAGCAGCGCACCCAGCAGCTCCGAGCACGCTGCCAGCACCACCCTGGAACACCAACCGCTTACACATTAACACAACACGGCATCGAACCCGGGACCTCCACTTTAGTTTCAAATTTGTATAGACCAACGCTCGGTGTACCTGATGGTGAGATTCCATAATGTAATTATTACATTTCTCTCGCCACTGGGATTGTAATCCCAGCGGTGGGACCGCGGTACGCTTTCACATTTAATTGCCCCCCCCCCCCCCCCCTCCCCCCTATTTAACAACTTCCGTTACTACGGTAACAACCATCAAAACTATACCTCCAGTTTAATGGAGCCGCATGAAAAGGTATTAAAAGATTAATCACCGCGTTCCCGAATTCGAAGCCGTGCGCGCTCGTAAAAAAGAAGTTGTAAAATTAGCCGTTAACCCCTCTCCTTCTCCCTCCTCCCCATTCAGAGGTCCAATAAGTAAGCAATTAAGTAGTAAACGCTGCGATAAATCGATCGTAAAAATTATAAACGAATAAATAGTGAACTATAAAAAAAAATTAACTAATTTAGTTAAGTATTAAAGATAAAGTGTGAAAGACAGTCAGTCGTCTCTCATCACAAAGATAAACTTCATGGTAGTATTCTTATGGTGGACGCCTTCGACCTTCCAGGATAAGGAACCCAGGCCGCACTACTCCGGAACTGACCCGGAGACATTCGTCGAAGGAGTTTCAAAGGATTCAAAAACAGGCTTCGAGGGCACATAAATCAAATACAGATATAATAATATATTTGGGCGCACGTGGTGCTGCCATCTAGTTTCAAAATGTTTAAACTTCATCTTAAATATTAAGATTTGTTACCGACACTTCCGCTTTGTTGTCATTTCGTTCAATTTACTAAAATCGATACAATTAAGAACTAAATTAATGAAGAAAGACATTTTTAGAGTTTTGTATAAATAGTTTGTAATTTTATATTGTTCTGATAATTATAGTGTCGAGTAATTTTACATTTGTATTAAGTAATAAAAATAGACATGTTATTGAAAAACAACCAAGCAAGGTATAAAAACCTTCACTGTCATCGAGTTCGATCGATTTAGTGTTCTGCTTTTGACGTGTAAAGTTGTCTCTGTACTCGGAAGTTACATTTTTGCAATGAACCTTGCGAAAGCTCTGGCCGTCCGCCGACATATATATCTGTTAGATTTGAGAAAAATAATTGTGATTACCGACATTTTGTTAGTATTTTACTAAGGAGTATCGATTAAGTAGGTGTATCGATTTTAAAAGACTAAAATGAAAAAAGGGAGGGTATGACATAACATCGTTTCGGTATAAAAGACAGATGATTGTAAGTCTCGAAACATTCGTGTTTGGGCAGTGTGCGAGATGTGAGCTCTGACTGGTGACTGGTGACGTGTGAATGTGAGAGGTATGGCAGATTCAATTTATATTTGAATAGATTATATCTCTAATATCTAATATATAAAATTCTCTTGTCACAATGTTCGTTCCCTAACTCCTCCGAAACGGCTTTACCGATTCTTATGAATTTTTTTATGCATATTCAGTAGGTCTGAGAATCGGCTACTATCTATTTTTCAAACCCCTAAAGTGATCAGGGTTGCCCACACCAAAAATTTTTTTTGTTTTTTGGGTATTTTTTTTTCTATTTTATTTTATTATTGTGTGGCATCAAAAAATACATACAACCCTAAATTTTCACTTTTCTATCACCAACTCCTGCTTTTTAATAGTCATTTTAATATTTTTGTCGCGCTCGATGACATCAATTATACATGGCCACGCATCAAATCGCGTGGACATAAACTCCAAAAAAAAAATATTATCACTTGGTAAGTGATCCCCTCCACGTGTATACCGGTGTCACCTCTCACCAGTACACAGCACGGAGTGGGGGTGACAACGAATTCTATATCTCTCAAACATTATGCATACCTCTACATATAAATATATTCTCAAGCAACTTTATTATTTATTATTAATAACTATATAATTGAATATAATTTATTATTAATCTATCTATATAACAACACTGTCCTGAGTTCAGATTGGTTCAAAATTGTAGTTAAGTCTTAACTTTACTTTGTTGATCTTTTGTGGTAGTGACACTATTTACCGCTGAAAATTGAAAACTGAAATCTGAAAACTGTAAACTGGAAATTGGAAATTGTAAACTGAAATCTGAAAACTGTAAACTGGAAATTGGAAATTGGAAATTGGAAATTGGAAATTGGAAATTGGAAATGGAAATTGGAAATTGGAAATTGGAAATTGGAAATTGGAAATTGGAAATTGGAAATTGGAAATTGGAAATTGGAAATGGAAATTGGAAATTGGAAATTGGAAATGGAAATTGGAAATTGGAAATTGGAAATTGGAAATTGGAAATTGGAAATTGGAAATTGGAAATTGTAAACTGAAATCTGAAAACTGTAAACTGGAAATTGGAAATTGTAAACTGAAATCTGAAAACTGTAAACTGGAAATTGGAAATTGTAAACTGAAATCTGAAAACTGTAAACTGGAAATTGGAAATTGTAAACTGAAATCTGAAAACTGTAAACTGGAAATTGGAAATTGGAAATTGGAAATTGGAAATTGGAAATTGGAAATTGGAAATTGGAAATTGGAAATTGGAAATTGGAAATTGGAAATTGGAAATTGGAAATTGGAAATTGGAAATTGGAAATTGGAAATTGGAAATTGGAAATTGGAAATTGGAAATTGTAAACTGAAATCTGAAAACTGTAAACTGGAAATTGGAAATTGGAAATTGGAAATGGAAATTGGAAATTGGAAATTGGAAATTGGAAATTGGAAATTGGAAATTGGAAATTGGAAATTGGAAATTGGAAATTGGAAATTGGAAATTGGAAATTGGAAATTGTAAACTGAAATCTGAAAACTGTAAACTGGAAATTGGAAATTGGAAATTGGAAATTGGAAATTGTAAACTGAAATCTGAAAACTGTAAACTGGAAATTGGAAATTGGAAATTGGAAATTGTAAACTGAAATCTGAAAACTGTAAACTGGAAATTGGAAATGGAAAATTGAAAACTGAAATCTGAAAACTGTAAACTGGAAATTGGAAATTGGAAATTGGAAATGGAAATTGGAAATTGGAAATCGGAAATTGGAAATCGGAAATTGGAAATTGGAAATTGGAAATCGGAAATTGGAAAATTGGAAATTGGAAATTGGAAATTAGAAAATCGGAAATTGGAAATTGGAAATTGGAAATTGGAAATTGGAAATCGGAAATTGGAAATCGGAAATCGGAAAATGGAATATTGAAAACGGAAAATGGAAATCTGACATCTGAAATCTAGAAACCAGAAACCAGAAACCTGTAACCAGAAACCAGTTACCAAAAACCAGTAACCAGAAACCAGAAACCAGAAACCATAAGCCAGAAACCAGTAACCAGTAACGTAAAGATTTGGAATGTGACAGTTATTTGTTCCTTAAAAATTATTATAGTAAATATAACTTATGTACTTTAATTATAACTTTGGCCACTCTTCTGGAGCCCACTAATATTTAAATATTAGTTATTAGATGAATATATATAGCGCTGAACCCCACACACCGCCCATAACCATGGTGACGGTTCTGTTCAGGAGATTTTTTTGCCCCGACTATAAAATAGGATGGAACAAAGAACATTCCAATTTTTTTTTGACAGAACGAAGTCTGTCGGGTCAGCTAGTATGTATATATATTTACTTAATTTTTTACACACTCAAAGTGTAAGGGATGACTTAATGCCTTTGGCATTATCTGCCAGTCTACCTTGGGTTGTGCAGAGAGCTTATGAGGTAGGTGCATAAAAAAGTAAAAAAAGAAACAAAATAATAAATACAATACAAATATTATAAATAGTTATAATATACACTCCCGGACACATCTATCGGCCCACCCAGTGTTTAAAGTTTTAACGGTGCCTAGCTAAAAATAATTGTTAGGTGGAGCAATAAGTTTTAATGCAGTTTTAAAGCTGATTTATTGGCCAACCCTTATGTATGTTTCTTTTTTAATTTTGTATTAAGGATTATTGAAAAAAACGAAAATTCGAGTCTGTTCATTGTTTTCAACGACCCAGGAATGGAGAAAACTTTATTTCGCACAAGTTGGATTTTTTTATTGATGTGTCCGATTATTGGTTCCATAAAAAGGCAAATCTAAACTTAGTCAGTTTTGACCAAAAAATATGAATACTCTGCCTGAAATTGTCGCCCAGGTTGTAACACTTCTGCCGGCCAAATTAATTCGAAATTAAAAAAAAAACGTACATTAGGGTTGACCAATAAATCGGCTTCAAAACTGCATTAAAACTTATTGCTCCACCTAACATTTATTTTTAACTAGACACTGTCAAAACTTAGAACACAGGGTGGTGGGCCGATAGATGTGTCCGGAAGTATATTTTATATATACATATATATATAAATACAAAGTAATTAAATAAATACATACATAAAAGATTAAGAAGATTTATTCATTGCATCGTTGAGAAGAAGTATTATGTATACTTTATTATTATAATATAAAGTATTACGTAAAGAATTATTTTTTTTACTCTTATAGTCCTGTTTGTCTTGCTGCTATGATTTATGCAGCAACGTTTGGTTCTAAAATGTTTGTCCTAAATGTATTAATGTATGTGTATGTATATATACCAGCAGTAAGTCTTCTCCGAAGATTGAAGACTGTGAGGTCGGAGACGCTCCAAGTGCGGATGCTTACCTGTGCGCCCTGAGCGAGACGCCGCGTATGCTCTCCGGCTCCACGGTGTCCTTGTTGGGCACCTGCGTCGCGAAGCTCGGCGAGCAGTACAGCGTCACATCGCAGAAGCGTTCTAGAAGTACGAAGAATATCATCAAGCACTTAATATGAACTTCAATTGGTAAGTTTAAGTACAGTTTGTAATGAAGCTATTTGTATTACCGGAGTAACGAGTATAATGTTGTGTGGTTTTCTAATTGTAGCTATTGCTCTAATATAGTCACTTATTATCAAGTGTTGATATAAACAAATGTATAACAGCCATCTTTGTGAATTAAACGTCTTAAAGGTACTGTAGATTAATTACGAGAGTAACGAGTATAATGTTGTGTGGTTTTCTAATTGTAGCTATTGCTCAAATGTGGTCACTTATTATCAAGTGTTGATATAAAAAATGTATAACAGCCATCTTTATGAATTAAACGTCTTAAAGGTACTGTAGATTAATTACGAGAGTAACGAGTATAATGTTGTGTGGTTTTCTAATTGTAGCTATTGCTCTAATATAGTCACTTATTATCAAGTGTTGATATAAAAAATGTATAACAGCCATCTTTGTGAATTAAACGTCTTAAAGGTACTGTAGATTTATTACCAGGGTAACGAGTATAATGTTGTGTGGTTTTCTAATTGTAGCTATTGCTCAAATGTAGTCACTTATTATCAAGTGTTGATATAAAAAATGTATAATACCCATCTTAATGAATTAAACGTCTTAAAGATACTGTAGATTTATTACGAGAGTAACGAGTATAATGTTGTGTGGTTTTCTAATTGTAGCTATGCTCAAATGTAGTCACTATTATCAAGTGTTGATATAAAAAATGTATAACAGCCATCTTTATGAATTAATGTCTTAAAGGTACTGTAGATTAATTACCAGGGTAACGAGTATAATGTGTGTGGTTTTCTATTGTAGCTATTGCTCAATGTAGTCACTTATTATCAAGTGTGATATAAAAAATGTATAACACCCATCTTTATGAATTAAATGTCTTAAAGGTACTGTAGATTTATTACGAGAGTACGAGTATAATGTGTGTGGTTTTCTAATGTAGCTATTGCTCAAATGTGGTCACTTATTATCAGTGTTGATATAAAAAATGTATAACAGCCATCTTTATGAATTAAATGTCTTAAAGGTACTGTAGATTTATTACCAGGGTAACGAGTATAATGTTGTGTGGTTTTCTAATTGTAGCTATTGCTCAAATGTAGTCACTTATTATCAGTGTTGATATAAAAAATGTATAACAGCCATCTTATGAATTAAACGTCTTAAAGGTACTGTAGATTAATTACCAGGGTAACGAGTATAATGTTGTTGTGGTTTTCTAATGTAGCTATTGCTCAAATGTAGTCACTATTATCAAGTGTTGATATAAACAAATGTATAACAGCCATCTTATGAATTAAATGTCTTAAGGTACTGTAGATTAATTACCAGGGTAACGAGTATAATGTTGTGTGTTTTCTAATTGTAGCTATTGCTCAAATGTAGTCACTATTATCAAGTGTTGATATAAACAAATGTATAACAGCCATCTTTATGAATTAAACGTCTTAAAGGTACTGTAGATTATTACGAGAGTACGAGTATAATGTTGTGTGGTTTTCTAATTGTAGCTATTGCTCAAATGTAGTCACTTATTATCAAGTGTTGATATAAAAAATGTATAACACCCATCTTTATGAATTAAACGTCTTAAAGGTACTGTAGATTAATTACCAGGGTAACGAGTATAATGTTGTGTGGTTTTCTAATTGTAGCTATTGCTCAAATGTAGTCACTTATTATCAAGTGTTGATATAAAAAATGTATAAAAACCATCTTTACAGTTCGTGAGTTTGAAGGAATACTGTATTTGTATTACCGTGGTAACGAGAATTAACAACATACGCACATTACAAAGCAGCGCCATAACTAATTCGTATCCCTTATAATTAAGTGAACTAAAAAACGCATGCATTTTACTATCCGGATCACTATTAGATATGGATACAAACGTCGCGGGTTCGATTCTCGACCAAAAAAAATTTTTTTTCCTTTGACCGCCGTTACGCAGTACCAAATTTGAACTATCACCTCTCCTTAACCGGAAGAGCTGTTGATTCGCGACTTCGGGTACCGCATCTCCATATCCTGTAGCACAATATACTGCTAAAATCATCCGTGTAGCTGTTCCGGTTTAAAAGCTACAATCGTTATTCGACTACACATCGCGATCAAATGATGGTAAGCGATACTAATAACGTGGTAATAAAGATTGTATACACCCCAATTAATTTTTAGTCTTAATCTCGTTACCGTAGTAATTTGACTAGTTGACAGTAAAGTTCACACTACTGTCCGGCAGTAGAAATGGTCACAGCGGTGGTATTTAGACGGTCAGCAATACAGACGTAGCATGCTACTGAATATTTAATTCTGCATCTCTCTCTTTCGCGCTGATACAATCTGATAGTCATTAGCAGTAAATCAATCGACGGTCACCACCTACCACCGTCCGGGTGCGACGGACGGTGGAGCTCGTTCCGTATAATTTTGACATAATAATAAAAACTCTTTAACGGATAGAATCGTTAGGGTAGTAAAAAAAAGCAATAATTCGTAATCTAATGCCGCGATAGTTCAGTCGTAAAGCACCGGGTTCGATGCCCGCTGAGAGAACGTTGACTCAGTCTATTATAGTCGACTCGCATTTGACTCTAATTTTGCTAATCCCAGCAGTGGGAATACGGAGCCGGTCGTCACATTTTATCGTCTGCTATTAATATGCAGTGTATGTAGTCTATTAGTACAGTAAGAAAAATTAAAGTTTTTTTTTTTTTTTTTTTTTTTTAATCACATCTCTCAAGGTAACAATCCAGCCTCGATCGAAACAATAACTTTAACTTCAAAAATTTTTTTATAATTTACTGTAGTACAGTAAGGAGAATTATCAGTTTTTTATTATAGCTTATAACATCAGCATTAAACCAGTGGTGGTAACATAAAAATCGGTTCAGCCGATTTCAAATTACCAAAAAAAAAAAAAAAAAAAGGTATTTACAGCAGTAGCAAGCAGACTGACTTAATTTAATTGGTTATTGTTATTGATAATTAACTTTAATTGTTGTTAAGTTACGAGCGGGACAAGTGGAACATATAAAAACTCGGAATCGAACAAGGGACTTTAAATAATAAGCATGTGTCCACTGAGGTACAAATAAAAAAAAAACTTTAAAAGCGATCGCAGTAATCGCATCGGCGGAATGATTTTGAATTTGGAACGCGATCGAGAAGCCGTTCCCCGCGAAAACGTATTTAAGACATAGATAAGAGACGGCGCGGATTATATAAATTAATAACGCCGCCATTCCGTATCTAGATTCGATTAAGACGCGCGATACGAAAAATAATAAGCTAATAATGTTAACATTTAAAAATCGCGCGGAGCGTGGGAAACGAACCCGCGACCGCTGGGCTAATGGCCGAATTATAATAAAAATCGACATTTTATAATCCCCGTCGCGACAAACACTAGGAAAGTCGCAATAAATTTCTAACGTCTTTTTTTTTTAATCACATCTCTCAAGGTAACAATCCAGCCTCGATCGAAACAATAACTTTAACTTCAAAACTAGATGGCAGCACTGACTACTGAACATACTAGTTCATTATTCGATTTTTTTTTTAATTTGAAATTTTCGGTTCTTTACTTATTTATTTATTTATAAGGTCTCCAAAAAAGATTAAACAATACAACTTACATAAATAAAACCAGGCAATACAGAAAACATTGTGCATCTTAAGTTTAAGGAGGCACAGATTGCATTACTTATATATAGGCACATAAAAAAAAAACTATTAATTAATAAACAGCATACATCAAATCAGTGACAAATCAAAATATTTTATAAAAATTAAAATTAAATATTAAATTAATTTACATAATATAACAAAACATTCTCTATACAGAGAGAGAATAATAAAATAAAAAATAAAATGTAGACAGACTATGTAGATATTAATCGCATCGTATTCGAATACTTTCATAAATCGATATCTAAATTTAAACGAATATGCGGACCATATTGAAACCGTTCTCTCTCCTTATCATACATACGATTTATGAGCGAGACGTAATACGTAACTGTTATTAAATGTTAGTATGATTTAGAGAATAAGTATTTTTGACCTTCACTTTGTTTTAAGTGCCACGTGCGCCGGAATCGAACCGGGGACGTTTAACTTATGATTACTGTTTATATAACACTCTCACCATGTTACACCATCACCGCATACCACTGATAAGTATCTCGTGGTAAATAAACAATGATCCTAATTAGGGTACATCGTTCAGATTTTTTATGGTCGATTGAAATAATGAACTGGATGTGGGAAGTAAAGGTGCCGGCTCACTAGAGCGGAGCGTGCTGTTGGTTAGGCTAATATACACTGCACCACATTCAACGCCATTAACACGGGAAGTTAGTAAGTTATTTATCAGGTTACTGTCTTCACCGAAAAAACGCGGTAACTAGTAAAATTACTGCGGTAACAGGAACATTAAAGGTGGTAACACCGTTGCTACTATCTCTGCTTTTTATAGCAGTGCATACATTATTATTTGTACTGATAGTCCCTGCAGCTAGTTTAAATTACTGCGGTAACAAGGACGTTTAGTTAAATATCACCGCAATTTCTATATCTGCCGTAACAGTATTGTGCGAACGTTACTGTGTTCACTAAAAAGCGCTGTAACTCGAGAAATTACTGCGGTAACAGTAACATATAGTTTGGTAACACGATTACTTCCATCTTTGCCGTAACATACGAATGCGAACATTACTGAATTTTGTAAAATTACCGCGGTATCAGATCATAAATTCCTCAATAAAAGCGTCGTGCTAATAAGGCGCAGTGTGACTAGCGTCAATATGCTATGGTCTAGAGATGCGGTCTACCCAGCTGAGGATCAGGAATCCATATCCTACCAGGTCCACGCTCGTTTCCCACGACCCCGGCGCCCGCGTCCGCGGTCCCTCGATATCTCATCGTTAAACGATCGCATTAAATTTTTTTTAAAGATTCGCACTAAAACCTTAATTGCACCAAAATCCGTGCGCTTATCGCACCAATAAAAAACCGCCCGAGGGCCCGGTGCAGTTTTATGGTGATGGTGTAATACCGATGATGATGCGCCGCCGTGGGAACATCGGGCCTCACGCCAGAGACAATGACCTTTGCAAAAAAAAAAAATTGAATAGGCTCAAATTTATGTTACCTTTGTTTTTTTTTTTTTTTAAAGATTCGCACTAAAACCTTAATTGCACCAAAATCCGTGCGCTTATCGCACCAATAAAAAACCGCCCGAGGGCCCGGTGCAGTTTTATGGTGATGGTGTAATACCGATGATGATGCGCCGCCGTGGGAACATCGGGCCTCACGCCAGAGACAATGACCTTTGCGAAAAAAAAAATTGAATAGGCTCAAATTTATGTTACTTTTGTTTTTTTATGGCTTTACATCCAGTATTTAGCCAATTTAAAAAGTTAGGGAAACGGAATATAAAAAGTACTAAAATTCCGAATTAAATATGGAACAGGAAATGGATCAGGCAGGTAACGTTACGTGAAGATTGTTTTTTTTTTATACTACTATGCGACGAGACGAGCAAGACGTTCACCTGATGGTATGTGATACGCTTGTTAACAACGCGGTGCTAGTTAAGATGGTACACACTGCACCACATTGCACTCATCGTAAGACATAAGGTGTTAAGTTTTGTTACCCCAGTAATTTCAATAGCTACAACGCCCATCAGTGAACACAGTAACGTTCACAGACTACTGTTCATCAGCAGAGTTAAGCACTACTGTATTACCTACTCACATGTTCTCGTTACCTCAATAATTCTAATAGCTACAACGCTCTTTTGTGAACACAATAATGTTTTTACACTATTATTTATCCGCGGAATTAGCTACGGTGGTACCTACTTAAACGGTCTCGTTATCGCAGTAATTTCAATAGCTACAACGCCTTTCAGTGAACACACTAATCTTCACACATTACTGTTCATCAGCGAAGTTAAGCACGACGATATTACCTACCTAAACGGTCTCGTTACCCCAGTAATTCCATAAGCTACAACGCTCTTCAGTGAATACCACAACGTTAACACATTACTGTTCATCAGAAAAATTAAGCACTACGATAGTACCTACCCAAACTGTCTTATTACCCCTGTAATTTCTATAGCTACAACGCTTTTCAGTCAACACAGAAATGTTCATACACTATCCATCTCCGAAAATAAGCACTACGATAGTACCTACATAAACGGTCTCGTTACCCCAGTAATTTTCATAACTACAACGCCCTTCAGTGAACACACTAATCTTCACACATTACTGTTCATCAGCGAAGTTAAGCACTACGATAGTACCTACATAAACGGTCTCGTTACCCCAGTAATTTTCATAACTACAACGCCCTTCAGTGAACACACTAATCTTCACACATTACTGTTCATCAGCGAAGTTAAGCACGACGATATTACCTACCTAAACGGTCTCGTTACCCCAGTAATTTCAATAGCTACAACGCCTTTCAGTGAACACACTAATCTTCACACATTACTGTTCATCAGCGAAGTTAAGCACGACGATATTACCTACCTAAACGGTCTCGTTACCCCAGTAATTTCAATAGCTACAACGCCTTTCAGTGAACACACTAATCTTCACACATTACTGTTCATCAGCGAAGTTAAGCACGACGATATTACCTACCTAAACGGTCTCGTTACCCCAGTAATTTCAATAGCTACAACGCCTTTCAGTGAACACACTAATCTTCACACATTACTGTTCATCAGCGAAGTTAAGCACGACGATATTACCTACCTAAACGGTCTCGTTACCCCAGTAATTTCAATAGCTACAACGCCTTTCAGTGAACACACTAATCTTCACACATTACTGTTCATCAGCGAAGTTAAGCACGACGATATTACCTACCTAAACGGTCTCGTTACCCCAGTAATTTCAATAGCTACAACGCCTTTCAGTGAACACACTAATCTTCACACATTACTGTTCATCAGCGAAGTTAAGCACTACGATAGTACCTACATAAACGGTCTCGTTACCCCAGTAATTTTCATAACTACAACGCTTTTCAGTGAACACACTAATCTTCACACATTACTGTTCATCAGCGAAGTTAAGCACTACGATAGTACCTACATAAACGGTCTCGTTACCCCAGTAATTTTCATAACTACAACGCCCTTCAGCGGACACAGAAACGTTCACAGATTAATATATGTCAGCATAAACTATCGTTGTGGTGTCATCTACTCACACATTCTCCTTACCCCATTAATTAGAAGAACTACAGCGCCCTTCACGTACAAACAATCGCTCACCTTTCTCCAGCAGCTGCGCGAACATGTTCTGCACGTTCGTGTGGTGGTGCTTCCACCGCAGGCAGTACTGCTGCGGCACCATCTTCACTGTCCCCGCTCCACCACCACTTAACACGCTAAAACTTTGGTATCATAAGGCAGGAGGGCGGTGCGCTTTGTATATAACTACACTACAGTAAACAACTCTTCTAGAACGAATGGCCGGTCTTGTCCTTCTCTTCTTTACCTGTAACAAGAGATGCATATCTTTATAATGGTCAGTTAGGTTTCAACATTAATTCCTGTAAAAAAAATCTAGACTGTAATAGTTCATACAGCTCTCATTTTTACTGCCGAACAGTAGTGTGTAGACATTACTGTGTTGTGAATGGTGTTGTAGTTATTGAAATCACAGGGGTAGAGACCGTTTTGATGGGCAATACCGTAGTGCTTAACTGCGCTGACAAACAGTATTGTACATATATTATTGTGGTCTCTGAAGGGCGTTGTAGCTAGTGAAATTACTGTGGTATCGAGACCGCTTAGATGAGTCATACCGTAGTGGTTAATTGCGCTGATAAACAGCAGTGTACATATATTACTGTGTGCTCTGAAGGGCGTTGTAGCTAGTGAAATTACTGTGGTATCGAGACCGCTTAGATGAGTCATACCGTAGTGGTTAATTGCGCTGATAAACAGCAGTGTACATATATTACTGTGTGCTCTGAAGGACGTTGTAGCTAGTGAAATTACTGCGGTATCGAGACCGCTTAGATGAGTCATACCGTAGTGGTTAATTGCGCTGATAAACAGCAGTGTACATATATTACTGTGTGCTCTGAAGGACGTTGTAGCTAGTGAAATTACTGCGGTAACGACACTTCAAAAAACAAACAATAAGAAACTAAATTTTAAAAACCCTTCCGGTCCCGGTTTCGAACCGGGGACCTCACCCACTCTGAGCAGCGGAAGCGGCTGTTTTGATATTCACAACATTTACTTTAAATACAAACGGTTTATTATTATAAAGCGTTCGGCATCCGGCGCTGGTGGTATTTATTTATATATAATTTTTAATGTCGGTACTACATCCGGGTTCGAATTCGCGAATGTACGAAGTAATGGAACGAGCGAGATCATTCACCTGATTATAAGCGATACGCTTCCCGATAGGATAGTTAGTATGTGCACACTGCGTCGCGTTACGATCGCGGCGAACATTAGTGTTCACTGAAAGGAGGCGTCGCTAATATTACTGGGGGTAAGGTTACTTAAATTAAATCTTAATGCGGTGAGCACGTGATGCAGTGTGCACATCCTAATTACCTGTTAAAATTACTGATGAAAAAAAATATCTTGTTTTACGAGAGACAGATTATGATGCAGTGTGCATATCCGAACTACCAGTAAAAAATACTAGCATAAAAATATTTAAAATAAAAGTGAATTACGGTGCAGTGTGCACATCCTGACTATCTATTGAAATTACTGGCATAACAATAATCCAAAGAAAAAAAAATTGATGCAGAGTGCACACGTCCTATCTATTAAAATTACTGGTGCAACAATATTTCAGACAAAATATTAATTATGATGCAGTGTGCACATCCTGACTATCTATTGAAATTACTGGCATAACAATAATCCAAACAAAAAAATGGTGCAGTGTGCACATCCTGACTATTAAAATTACAGGCGCAACAATATTTCAGACAAAATATTAATTATGATGCAGTGTGCACATCCTGACTATCTATTGAAATTACTGGCATAACAATAATCCAAAGAAAAAAAAATTGATGCAGAGTGCACACGTCCTATCTATTAAAATTACTGGTGCAACAATATTTCAGACAAGATATTAATTATAATGCAGTGTGCATATCCTGACTATCTATTGAAATTACAGGCGTAACAATAATCCAAACAAAAAAAAATTGGATGCAGTGTGCACATCCCATCTATTAAAATTACAGACGCAACAAATTTTCTACCAAAAAAAAATATGGTGCAGTGTGCACATACTAACGTTACACTTACACGATAGCGCATTGCCGTTGAACGAACAACCGAAATTGACCGAACGATCTATTACGCAATCGTACGAATTGAACGCGAGAATGCGTTCCGAGAACGGCGCGGAGCGCGCGGACGATAAGGGCCGACCCTATGACCGCGTTATCGCTTTCCAAAATACGGCAACGCAGCGATATCGTTATCGCGAGCAGACGCACATCCAGAATAGGACCCGTTGTTCGACTAACGGTCAATTTATGAAACTAGTTGTTTACTGTAGTTGTATAAATATTTCATCATCATCATCATACTGACCGTGGAGGTACCACCGCAGTGTCTATTTCTACTACCAAACAGTAGTGTGTGAACATTACTGTGAGCTACTGAAATTACTGCGGCCACGAGACATAATAATATCTTAAGGCGAATACAATGTGATGCAGTGTATACCATATTAACAACCGCCGCGTTATTGTCAGGTATCACTTACCATCAGGTGAACGTCTTGAAAATGAAAGGCGTTGTAGTTAGTGTAATTACTGCGGTAACGATACTTAATAGTATCTCAAGACGAGTACAATGCGGTGCAGTGTATACCATCTTAATAACCGCCGCGTTATGGGCAGGTATCACTTACCATCAGGTGAACGTCTTGAAAATTAAAAGCGTTATAGTTAGTAAAATTACTGCGGTAACGGGACTTAATAACATCTCAAGGCGAGTGCAATGCGATGCAGTGTATACTTTTTAACAACCGCCGCGTTATGGTCAGGTATCACTTACCATCAGATGAACGTCTTGAAAATTAAAAGCGTTGTAGTTAGTAAAATTACTGCGGTAACGGGACTTAATAACATCTCAAGGCGAGTGCAATGCGATGCAGTGTAAACTTTTTAACAACCGCCGCGTTATGGTCAGGTATCACTTACCATCAGATGAACGTCTTGAAAATTAAAAGCGTTGTAGTTAGTAAAATTACTGCGGTAACGGGACTTAATAACATCTCAAGGCGAGTGCAATGCGATGCAGTGTATACTTTTTAACAACCGCCGCGTTATGGTCAGGTATCACTTACCATCAGGAAAAAGTCACGATAGTCTCGTAAAAAATGCAGTCTAAGTAATCGATTACCATCACGATTATCTCAATACCATCCGATTCCCTTCGATCTTCATCAGGTCCATCCCAGACTTAGCTATAAACTTATAACGGTACCAACATCACCGGTACGATCACCTGATGGTAAGTGATACATACATCCAAATGCTCGTCGCCTTCACATTAGTCTCGTTACCCCAGTAACTACACTAGCTACAGCGCGCTTCAAACCGGAACATAGTAATGTTCGCACACTACTATTTGGCGGTTGAAATAGGAGCTGCGGTGGTACCCATCCAGACGGTCTCCGGCAACAGAGACCTACCACCTGGTAAAATGGTGCAAGCTGAGCTTTCAAGAATTTCCAAGATGATTCTAGATGGTGGAGCCACCGTCGCCGTTACCGTTACCATTATAAATATGATTCGTCCCCCAAACAAACAAACAACAGTTACGGATTAAAACTAAACAAATGACAAGAGCGATAAAAATATTTACACGCCGTCCGCTGCGCACACGCCTCGTTATATCTGCGCGTTAGAGGGAGACGGGAGTAGACAACGAACGAGTGCGAGCGGGAAGGGGCTATAGAATACGATAAGTTATCTCTTTTGGACAGTCCCAAAGGAAGAAAACAAAATTTCATTTATTCAAAAATAACAAATTGAAAGCAACGGTGATAAATTCACCACGTGTCCTTTTGTGATAGCTACCATCATCGTGAAAGTCTGCACCAGCATCGATTCCAGTTTTCAACATGACCGCCGGCGTATCATGACCATCAATATCCTCACTGTCTCCTAGGTGAACAAAGCAATGCTGACAGATCTATGTTGGATTGCTGATGGTGGTAGGATTTTTGAAATAGCTCGATTTGTTACCATCCTCATAAAGTCAGCATCGCTTCCAGTTGCCATATGAAATCCTGCACCAGCGTCACCATCTACTGTCGTTGCATAAATAGGAATTGTGACTAATTGTCATCCCATTTTGGTAATGATCACCTCAGCTCCTATTGCTGATAATTTGGTGGTATGTACCATATTTATGGTCGATCGAAATTTATGTATACAGCGATGACTACATCGTGCATTACATTCGCTACATAAAAAAAAAGATGTTAATTTGAATGTTAAAATAATCGCGGATATAAGATTTCTCACATAATTTAAAAACTTTACGTCCGCCTCGGCTTATCGTTTAAATGAATATTTATATAAATTTAAATGGCGACCAGCCGCTGAACCGTCCGCGCCCACACCGCGCTGCTGTATACACTTCACATCGTCTGTCTACACCTGATAAATCCCAACTGGTGTTAATTGGAGATATTGTCTACGTTGGTAAAGCTAACTAAACTAGCAATAGTCCAATTCACTTTTGAGGACAAACGCGTCGTGGACGGGAACCCTGACCCTGGCGAATCAACTCCTGGTGTTGCTAGACAGACCTCTTTGTTAGAAAACTGGGGAGATTTACAAAATAAAGGTGGTGACTCATTTAGCAGTGGAAAAGTGATGATGAAATTAGCTTAATTAAATTTTAGAACCTTGTGGAACACCGCAATTCTGGAGACTCGGGTCTATTCATTCTAGCTTATGACAAACTCCTGGTCGCCGATAAGCTTCTCGAACCGCTTCTTTATCGAATCTAGTGCTTTAAGATGTCTCACCAGCACCAGCTCTAGTCCGGATACGGTAATAATACTTTATACACGACCGGAAATACACAAAATTCAAAAGTTGGCCCAGTTTGAAATTTGACAAGGGTGGCCCAGTTTTCATGTTACTATAAGCTTAGACTCAATGAACTGCACAAACTACGATTATTACTACGCCGATCTATTCTCTATTAGACGAGAGCAAAGATTTTAGTCGACTAAATTTTATATAGATAATACGGAATAAAAAAACGAGCGGGTTTAAAAAGTTTCTGATTAAGCATTTACTAAGGAAACAAATTAAAGGTTTAATAGTAGATAAATATTATAAGCCTGAATATCCCAATGTTGGGATTTGGATTGTTCTTTCAGGAAAGAGTCTACTGGTTATCGTCATTAGCCAAGTGGGATGGCAGCTTAAAGCTTAGTGGGAATCGAACTCTCGGCCTCTAAGCACCGTACATACAATGCTGTATCGGCTTCATATATGTTAATGTACAACTGAAATATTGCGTACATGGTAGACAGTCTATCTGTGTATGATATTAGATAGTCAGTTTCCCAGTTGTGGGAAGTAAAACTCAATGGAATCCCAATGCCGAGTGATATAATAGCGGCCCAGTTCGCGGGGGACATTACAGTAATACCGTTGCCAATCGCCGTTGCGTTTCAATGCGCCGGCGCAATTGCGACACGCCGCCCTAGGGTTGCCAATAGATAAAAAAATATATATATATATCAATGAATAATTTTAACCACACTTGGCCCTGGGTTGGAAAATCAAATCCGGGCAAAATTCGTGTGTGCGTGTAAAGTGTGAATTGAGACTTTACGAAACGAAAAGAGACAGCAATAAATGTATTTATAGGGTTTACGCTGTGAAAGAATGAAATGGAATGCATTTCTATATAACCTAACCATATTCGTGCTACGGTCTGCAGTACGCCTTCTATTTTGCACGCATACTAATTTCCGTACTGTATCATCATCACTATATAGACGCCCACTGATGGACAAAGGCTTCCCCAAAGATCTCCTTTCCAAACGGCTTTGCTCTGTCCGCATCCAGCGGTACTGGTATACTTCACTCTGAATGTATGAAGAATATGAATTACTGTATGAAGTGAGTGAGAGAGAGAGAGAGAGAAAGATAGTTTTTCTCGCACTCGTTGCAATTAGTACATTATTTTACGCGTATCCCTCCGCCGTTATTTTCTACTTCAAAAAACTATAAAATTTTCGGAGAACCTCTCTCTCTCTGTTTACTACCTCTTCAGTATATCCGTCTCGTTCTCACACAAATTAATCATAATACAAAGTTTCACTCGTACAGCGCGTGACACTCACGCTGAATATTTTTAATTAACAAAATATATAAACTTTCTACGTGTTAAGAGAAATTAATCGGAGCAAAGTTATCTGTGGCTTCGTGGATTTGAATGTTATATCTCGTTACCGCGGTAATCTCACTACATACCAAACTGGAACACAGTAATGTTTGCGCACTGCACCTTAACGCCTATCACTTAAACTGAAACTTATATCACATAACAAGCGTATCACTTACAATCACGTGAATGAACGTCTCGCTCGTCGTTTGGAATAATCTGACCGTTATCACCAACAGCCGACTTCCCACAACTGGGACTCGGTATATTGATCTCTCACGCCGTTAAATGCTCACTACAATCCCATGCTTGAAGACATGAAGGCTTTCTTACCATGTCTTCATCATGATGAATCTCGTAAAATAATTATCGATTAAGAAAGTTCTAGATGTCGGCGTTTATATATACATTATGTATTATCAATAAACATAATGTATATATATCTGCCGCCCACTCTATGGCTTATGTGTGAGCGAGAACGCCTTATCGGTTACCGTGTAGATTTTTATGGCGTAAGAACCAGTCGTGTGAATATTTTCACTAATGAAATCTCTTGTAGCGATCCGATCCAATAGCGATGCGGTGCATTTATGTATTCATTAATATGAAAATGTTTGATTGGCCTTTTATCTACTAATGGTTAAGTAGCGTTTCATTTCCCTGCGGTAAATGGTGACAATGGTGAAATGTTAGAATACTCCAGCTCTATTAAATTGTGCTGAAACTAGCTACGGTTTACCTCCATCTTTTATATATTGGCTTATTGCCAGGACAATTCCAGGTTCAATTCCGGCAGCAGCAGCTATCCAAACAATCTTTTGGTCTGACGCTACATGTTTTATATATTAAAAACATGTCCAGCTTTTTTTTTCCTAGTCCAGCTATTATTAGGTATAATGTTTTTTATTTTATTTTATTTTTTTATTCTGCTATGCGACGAGACGAGCAAGACGTTCACCTGATGGTAAGTGATATGCTTGCCCAAGACAACGTGGTGCTAGTTAAGATGGTACACACTGCACCACATTGCGCTCGTCGCCTTGAGACATAAGGTGTTAAGTCTCGTTACCCCAGTAATTACACTAGCTACAGCGCCCTCCAAACCGGAACACAGTAATGTTTGCACACTACTATTTGGCGGTTGCAATAGGAGCTGCGGTGGTACCCATCCAGACGGTCTCCGGCAACAGAGACCTACCACCTGGTATAATAACAACTATCGTAGAAAACACTAGAGAAATCAATAAGCGAACCAAATATCATGGGAAAAGCTGAAGCCTCATAGACTCCCTGATGATAGAAGATGATCATCAGGAAGCCGCCAAGCTAAATTGACAGGAGACTGAAGCAGTTAACATTGGTGTTCTTAGCCAAAGTCACGAATCACTATAGATCACTGCACCGAGATCAATAGGTAAGTATGCCAAAAAAACTCAACCTTAACATGAGACATAGATAAGTCTCGTTACCCCAGTAATTTCACTAGTTACCGAGCTTTCATTTAACACAATAATGTTTGCATATTACTATAGGTAGGAACTACGGTACCTTCTGTCTCCGATAACATAGACCTACCACTAGATTTCCTATGTCCAACTAAATTTACTAGTTCATCTTTCGTGATCTGTTCACCTGATGGAGAAGGTTTGTGTTCTTTACTCCACTTTACTATCACGTTTTTTTAAGGGTTATTATGAGTAATAGATTTGGGTACATCAAGTTTAAATTTGTCTAAACTCTCTACATTCCGTAGAGTATCAGCTTTAGATATACCTATAGGTCATAAGCCATTACGAGTTTGAACTAGATTGTTAAAAGCACAGCGTTGGGACACAAGAATACAATGAGACAGAGATATCTATATTACAATATCTAATTTATCATCTGTCTCGTGATTTTTGAATAATTTTTTGAAGTATTCATCATCATCAACTTAAAAACATTCATTAAACATTTTTTGTAATCAGTCATACGCCGCACCAGATTCCACCCGACCTTAACCAGGTCAGTCCTGAAGGTCATGATTATTATTTTTTTTAACATTCCCGATTTTCACACAAGTGGCAACCATAATCACTTTCCTATCCGCGACGAATGCATCAGCGACTTTCGAATGCAAATCCACCAATAGTTTCATATTTCCCTTGCCTTCTCCTTTTCGACTCGCAACTCTTTCATACCTAGTAACCTGGCAAACCCGTCACTTGATATCAAGTGTTTTAATAAAAGGATCACATAGACACTGTGCCGTGCATGGTGAAGTGGTTACGGCGGCGGATTAAGAATAAGACGGAGCGGACCGAGGTTAGTAACCCTTCCATCTTCCGCAACATGTGACCTCGGCACCGAACCTTGGATCTGTGTTACTAGACAAGCGATTAGTCACTAAGCCAGTACAGCAACAGATTACACTCATCACAGTACTTATCGTTGATATAGTAATTTTACTAGCTAAACCACCCACAGTTGGAACCCAGATGGAATACAAACCAAGATATTCTTAAACTATTTATAAACTAAAATTTGAGACATTCAAACTAAAAGTTTCGAGTTCAAAATAATCATAAATATTAACTTTACTTTTTGCAATAAACTAACAACCTTCTAAACCAGCATCGACTGTTGTACCGATCGCAAAAACATTATTATTGTCGCTTTTTGTCCGGCGTTCGCAAAATGGCGCAAAACGAGCGCGGCCATTTTGATTGGCTTCAATGTTACTTTGCGTAATAATTTTATTACGAGTCTAGTGAATAGTGGAAATTTACTTAGAAACGTTCGTAAGAAGCCCAACTTAATACTCCCACAGTTGGGATTGGTTATCACAAAGGTAAATATGATAAACGAGAGAGTAATTTTTTTGGGACTTATACAGCGTCGGCGATTTTAGAAAAATCCTTTCCCATCCCAATCCCACATCAGCTGCAAACAAATGGAAGACATGAGGCTTTTTCACTTTTCTTTTTCACTAGTGGTAGATATTAGTTCCCGGTAATTGATTAGTTACCATTTATATGTTCCAAAAGGCGCTGTAGCTATATAAATTACCGGGGTAACGAGACTAACGTCCCATTAAGGCACGTGATGGAGTGTATGCCATCCAAACTAAACGAAATTGGGGAAAAACCGTTTGTAATATAACCTTGGGATACCTCGTTACATAAGATAGTCGACTAAGAAACGAAAAACAAAATTGACGTTTAAGTACACTGATAACGTTTTCTTGTTGTATATCGATTAAAAGGCGACTAAAAATGTTTTTAGATAATACTCTGCAGAGACGTTGGGCTTGTGTGAGATTTTCACCCATCAGACAAACCTCCACCCATCCCCCCCCCCCCCATTATCTTCTATATGCTAGAAGGTTTCCAAGATTAGCTACAGAACTTCAGTGTACTGTAACCATGAGCTTCCTAAAGCGGAACGAAATCTTTTCATTCACAACACGATTCGTATCTGCCGTCCCTTTCTCGCAAGCTTACTTAACCTAGGTTGACTAGAGAATGCCCATAGGCATTAAGTTCGCTTTTTGTAACCTAATTTTTGATATGCCAATAAAGTATTTCAATGAATAAATAAAAAATAAATGTTTTTTCATCATTCTTAGATAAAGATGATAATGAACGTTTACTGTAGCATAGTAATTCATGCAGCGTTCTAATTACTACTTACAATGCATAGAAAGCGATCTAAAAAAAATTTTCAATTAAATTAAAAAATTTCGATCCCAAATTTAATCGACTTTTAATACACGCAATAAATAATTTAGTTCGCATGAAATCCGCTAGATGGCGTTAGGCGTATTCGACAACGCGGTACCGTTTAGTTACAACAATAATATGTTTGTAGAAATTTGTTGTTCACGTTACATTCTTATTACAAACATAAGTAGTAATGTCGGATAAAATCGGTTCAACCGTTACCGATATAACCCGTAAAAAACATACAAAATTTAGAAAATCTCGTTCGCAAATTAAATCGACTTTTAATACACGCAATAAATAATTTAGTTCGCATGAAATCCGCTAGATGGCGTTAGGCGTATTCGACAACGCGGTACCGTTTAGTTACCACAATAATATGTTTGTAGAAATTTGTTGTTCACGTTACATTCTTATTACAAACATAAGTAGTAATGTCGGATAAAATCGGTTCAACCGTTACCGATATAACCCGTAAAAAACATACAAAATTTAGAAACTGTATATATGTAACAAAGAAGATATTTTCGTATTACAAACAGACGATCAATTTATTATATATATGTTAGCTTAGTTAAGTTGATGCCCAAGTTGTTTACACAACGGCTCGTCTTAAATCACACTTGAACAGGTTTTAAGACTGAACGCGTCAAAAATTCCGCGAGCAAGTTAAACTAAACTGTATAATGGCCGTTAAAGGCTAATATTGTCTCTAGCTAACCAGTTAAAAAATTTAACTATAACTTTTAACGGTAACAACACTCCCGGACACATCTATCGGCCCACCTAGTGTTTAAAGTTTCGACGGTGTCTAGTTAAAAATAAATGTTAGGTGGAGCAATAAGTTTTAATGCAGTTTTGAAGCTGATTTATTGGTCAACCCTTATGTATGTTTTTTTTATTTCGAATTCAGGATTATGAAAAAAAAACCAAAACTCGAGTTTGTTCATTGTTTTCAACGACCCAGGGGCGGAGAAAACTTTATTTATATCGCAAAAGTTGGATTTTTTTATTGATGTTTCCGATTATTGGTTCCATAAAAAGGCTAATCTAAACTTTGAGCCAGTTTCGACCAAAAAATATGGATGCTCGGCCTGAAATTGCCGCCCAAGCTGTAGCACTTCTGCCGGCCAAATCAATTCGAAATTAAAAAAAAAAAACATACGTAAGCGTTGACCAATAAATCAGCTTTAAAACTGCATTAAAACTTATTGCTGCACCTAACATTTATTTTTAGCTAGGCACCGTCGAAACTTTAAACACTAGGTGGGCCGATAGATGTGTCCGGGGCGATAACTGCGATACACCATATGGGCAAGCGTATCACTTACCATCAGGTGAACGTCTCGCTTGTATCGTCGCCTAAACTGCTGTACTATAGCTACTAATTCACATGTTCTCACCGCTGGGACTGATTTAATCATACAGCCATTCGTTTACAGTTAAGAATGTCGGTTAGATGACACATTACTGCCGGCTAGTGAAATTACTGCGGTGACGAGACAATAACGAACCAAGAGCGCTACACCATATGGGCAAGCGTATCACTTACCATCAGGTGAACGTCTCGCTTGTATCGTCGCCTAAACTGCTGTACTATAGCTACCAATTCACATGTTCTCACCGCTGGGACTGATTTAATCATACAGCCATTCGTTTACAGTTAAGAATGTCGGTTAGATGACACATTACTGCCGGCTAGTGAAATTACTGCGGTGACGAGACAATAACGAACCAAGAGCGCTACACCATATGGGCAAGCGTATCACTTACCATCAGGTGAACGTCTCGCTTGTATCGTCGCCTAAACTGCTGTACTATAGCTACCAATTCACATGTTCTCACCGCTGGGACTGATTTAATCATACAGCCATTCGTTTACAGTTAAGAATGTCGGTTAGATGACACATTACTGCCGGCTAGTGAAATTACTGCGGTGACGAGACAATAACGAACCAAGAGCGCTACACCATATGGGCAAGCGTATCACTTACCATCAGGTGAACGTCTCGCTTGTATCGTCGCCTAAACTGCTGTACTATAGCTACCAATTCACATGTTCTCACCGCTGGGACTGATTTAATCATACAGCCATTCGTTTACAGTTAAGAATGTCGGTTAGATGACACATTACTGCCGGCTAGTGAAATTACTGCGGTGACGAGACAATAACGAACCAAGAGCGCTACACCATATGGGCAAGCGTATCACTTACCATCAGGTGAACGTCTCGCTTGTATCGTCGCCTAAACTGCTGTACTATAGCTACTAATTCACATGTTCTCACCGCTGGGACTGATTTAATCATACAGCCATTCGTTTACAGTTAAGAATGTCGGTTAGATGACACATTACTGCCGGCTAGTGAAATTACTGCGGTGACGAGACAATAACGAACCAAGAGCGCTACACCATATGGGCAAGCGTATCACTTACCATCAGGTGAACGTCTCGCTTGTATCGTCGCCTAAACTGCTGTACTATAGCTACCAATTCACATGTTCTCACCGCTGGGACTGATTTAATCATACAGCCATTCGTTTACAGTTAAGAATGTCGGTTAGATGACACATTACTGCCGGCTAGTGAAATTACTGCGGTGACGAGACAATAACGAACCAAGAGCGCTACACCATATGGGCAAGCGTATCACTTACCATCAGGTGAACGTCTCGCTTGTATCGTCGCCTAAACTGCTGTACTATAGCTACCAATTCACATGTTCTCACCGCTGGGACTGATTTAATCATACAGCCATTCGTTTACAGTTAAGAATGTCGGTTAGATGACACATTACTGCCGGCTAGTGAAATTACTGCGGTGACGAGACAATAACGAACCAAGAGCGCTACACCATATGGGCAAGCGTATCACTTACCATCAGGTGAACGTCTCGCTTGTATCGTCGCCTAAACTGCTGTACTATAGCTA
This sequence comes from Byasa hedistus, assembly GCA_029286795.1. Classification (NCBI taxonomy): domain Eukaryota; kingdom Metazoa; phylum Arthropoda; class Insecta; order Lepidoptera; family Papilionidae; genus Byasa; species Byasa hedistus. The sequence continues at coordinate 1,662,986 of JAGSMW010000039.1, forward strand.
CCAATTCACATGTTCTCACCGCTGGGACTGATTTAATCATACAGCCATTCGTTTACAGTTAAGAATGTCGGTTAGATGACACATTACTGCCGGCTAGTGAAATTACTTGGTGTTATACTAACTGCATGTAAATTGAAAAATTCATCGGCGCAGGCCGGTTTCGAACCCGGTACCTCCGGAATTGTAAGCGTTCAAACCACTATACTATTACTGTGCTACATTATGTCCGACATCACTTATTACAAAGTGATGTAACTTAAATACTTTAAGTTGGGTTGCCCGGTTCGAATCCGGGTCTAATAAATAGTCGACTTTTGTTATCACCATTAAAATAATTAGTAATAATATATCTACATTACTATTGTTACTGATGATGAAACTCTTCAACAATATTACCTAGATTCTAGATTAAGCAATCCATTATTACTATTAGGTAGTATGGTAAGGCGATACCATCAAATCTGGCTTAAAGGTAGGACAATTGGAAATGTGATATTAGAATGTAGTGAAATGTAAACTGTAAAAGAAATTGTGATATCAGATAGGAAGGAAATGGAAACTGTAATAGAAATGTGATATCAGATAGTAAGGAAATGGAAATGTATTGTGAAACAGAAATAAGAATAGAATAAGGAATACTGTAAAATTAATAAAGAAAGAATGGTGGTCAATTCATTAAGCGCGAAGTATGGAAGGGAAGGAATGGAATGAAATGAGAAGGTAGAGTTAAAAGGGTATAAGAGATGATGAGTGACAAAGAGAATTAGAATGATAACGAGAACAGGAATGGAAGAAGAAGTATGAAAGGTAGTAAAATTAGATGAAAAATATTATAAACGAATCCTTGGCCTAAACGCACCAAGGGGGAACAAGATTAAAAAAAAAAATGTGGCTTAATGAAGTTCAACATCTAGAAGCTTCTGTGCATAAAATCAAGTTCGATATTTTATTTATAAGTAAAAAGTATATTTTTTTAATTTCACATGGTGTTGGTGATGGTGTTGATGAAGCTCCAGGATATTCAGACCTGAGACAGGTAACAATATAAAGATAGTAATTGGGTAATAGAGTTTATTAGAGTTATGTTGTTATTAGTTTTAGATAGATTTTCCACATTTTCTTACATTTATAATTAATAAATTAAAAATTTCTTTCTGCGCTTTCCAACATATTTAATTAATGTACAATGAAACTTCATTTAGCCTTACATACTGTAATCAATTAGAATTTAATATAAATTGTTAACGCTGTTGGTTACAATAAATAAATAAATAGACAATCTAGATGATTGCCGCAGGAATTGAACCGTGGACCCAACGTTGAGACGACGCGCCACTATTCCGAGATGGTTCTTTAAAATTATCGCCGACTCGTTAAGCTCAGACATTTTGTTAATAATTATCATTCGTTAGGCCCTTAAAATACATTTCCCTTCTCCCCCTCCCCAAATGGGACTAATTAATATTATAATCAAAGGTGTCGTCGATTGGTGGCAATTAAGAGACACACTTCCGACGGCGGACGGTCACAATGGGCGCGGTGCAATCCGATACACCGTTAGATCGACCACCATGAAGAAAGAAAGGCAAAGGCGGTATAAATCCTGGACTTTACGGTTTACTTCTACTTATACATGATTTATTTAATTCACATATAAGTCCCAGCTGTGGGAATGTCGAGTGGGCTATTCAGTATGTTATTGTTCAGTTTGAAAGCCAATATTCCCCGAACGAATCGGATCGGACGGCGCTCGGTTTAAAACAAGCACTTAGCCTAGTATGTGTCCCAGATGTCATCAGCTTGTCATAGACAAATGTATCAACGAATCATAAAATCCTTTTGAACTGAACTGATTGTTCTCTAATCCCAGAGCTGCTGCTAGATCGAGAAATATTGGCTTTCAAACTGAACAATAACATACTGAATAGCCCACTCGACATTCCCACAGCTGGGACTTATACTAGGCTAAGTGCTTGTTTTAAACCGAGCGCCGTCCGATCCGATTCGTTCGCTACACGCGACGGCTGGTGACGTCACACGATGCGACCAACAGCGCCAGTGTAAACATCCGGACGTCGGCATCCCAACAACGCAACGGACGGACCGACAACTCGTATATATACACTGCATATAACAAAACACTACAAAGACAACCCGTCGGAAGTTAGACGGCTGTGGCTTTGCGTATAACAGTTCCAGCTCCGATTTAAACGTGGGACTGAGAGGAGTGTAGGGAGAGGGAGAAGGAGTAGTTTTTTTGGGGGGGAGAGGGAGTTAAGGTAATGAAGATTTTATATCTACCATCAAACAGTAATAAAATTACCGCGGTAACGATACTTTATATCTCTCAAGGCGATGCGGCGTGGTGCTGTACATACTCATAACTAGCGACAGAATGCAGTAGGCGGGGGACTGAAGGGGGTAAGAGAGAAGCAGTAGTTTTTTTGAGGGGGGGGGAGTTAAAGTAATGAAGGTTTTATATCTGCCATCAAACAGTAATAAAATTACTGGAGTAACGACACTTTATATCTCTCAAGGCGATGCGGTGTGGTGCTGTACATACTCATAACTAGCGACGGAATGTAGTAGGCGAGGGGACTGGAGGGAGAAAGGAAGGAGTAGTTTTTGGAGGGGGAGAGGAAGTTAAAGTAATGAAGATTTGATTTCTGCCATCAAATAGTAATAAAATTACCGCGGTAACGATGCTTTATATATCTCAAGACGATACGATGTAGTGTTGTGTCATTTATAGTATAGTCATTCATTGCTGCACGCGGGGGGAATGAAGGGGGAAAGAGAGAAGCAGTAGTTTTTTTGAGGAGGGGGGGAGTTAAAGTAATGAAGATTTTATATCTGCCATCAAACAGTAATAAAATTACCGGAGTAACGACACTTTATATCTCTCAAGGCGATGCGGTGTGGTGCTGTACATACTCATAACTAGCGACGGAATGTAGTAGGCGAGGGGACTGGAGGGAGAAAGGAAGGAGTAGTTTTTGGGGGGGGAGAGGAGTTAAGGTAATGAAGATTTGATTTCTGCCATCAAACAGTAATAAAATTACCGCGGTAACGATGCTTTATATCTCTCAAGGCGATGCGGCGTGATGCTGTACATACTCATAACTAGCGACGGAAGGCAGTAGGCGGGGGGACTGGAGGGGGAAAAGAAGAAGTTGTTTTTGGGGGGGAAGAGGAGTTAAGGTAATGAAGATTTTATATCTGCCATCAAACAGTAATAAAATTACCGGAGTAATGATACTATATATCTCTCAAGGCGATGCGGCGTGGTGCTGTACATACTCATAACTAGCGACGGAATGTAGTAGGCGGGGGGAATGGAGGGGGAAAGGAAGGAGTAGTTTTTGGGGGGGAAGAGGAGTTAAGGTAATGAAGATTTTATATCTGCCATCAAACAGTAATAAAATTACCGGAGTAATGATACTATATATCTCTCAAGGCGATGCGGCGTGGTGCTGTACATACTCATAACTAGCGACGGAATGTAGTAGGCGGGGGGAATGGAGGGGGAAAGGAAGGAGTAGTTTTTGGGGGGGAAGAGGAGTTAAGGTAATGAAGATTTGATTTCTGCCATCAAACAGTAATAAAATTACCGGAGTAATGATACTATATATCTCTCAAGGCGATGCGGCGTGGTGCTGTACATACTCATAACTAGCGACGGAATGTAGTAGGCGGGGGGAATGAAGGGGGAAAGAGAGAAGCAGTAGTTTTTTTGGGGGGGAAGAGGAGTTAAGGTAATGAAGATTTGATTTCTGCCATCAAACAGTAATAAAATTACCGGAGTAATGATACTATATATCTCTCAAGGCGATGCGGCGTGGTGCTGTACATACTCATAACCAGCGACGGAATGTAGTAGGCGGGGGGAATGGAGGGGGAAAGGAAGGAGTAGTTTTTGGGGGGGAAGAGGAGTTAAGGTAATGAAGATTTTATATCTGCCATCAAACAGTAATAAAATTACCGGAGTAATGATACTATATATCTCTCAAGGCGATGCGGCGTGGTGCTGTACATACTCATAACCAGCGACGGAATGTAGTAGGCGGGGGGAATGAAGGGGGAAAGAGAGAAGCAGTAGTTTTTTTGGGGGGGAAGAGGAGTTAAGGTAATGAAGATTTGATTTCTGCCATCAAACAGTAATAAAATTACCGGAGTAATGATACTATATATCTCTCAAGGCGATGCGGCGTGGTGCTGTACATACTCATAACCAGCGACGGAATGTAGTAGGCGGGGGGAATGGAGGGGGAAAGGAAGGAGTAGTTTTTGGGGGGGAAGAGGAGTTAAGGTAATGAAGATTTTATATCTGCCATCAAACAGTAATAAAATTACCGGAGTAATGATACTATATATCTCTCAAGGCGATGCGGCGTGGTGCTGTACATACTCATAACTAGCGACGGAATGTAGTAGGCGGGGGGAATGAAGGGGGAAAGAGAGAAGCAGTAGTTTTTTTGGGGGGGAAGAGGAGTTAAGGTAATGAAGATTTTATATCTGCCATCAAACAGTAATAAAATTACCGGAGTAATGATACTATATATCTCTCAAGGCGATGCGGCGTGGTGCTGTACATACTCATAACTAGCGACGGAATGTAGTAGGCGGGGGGAATGGAGGGGGAAAGGAAGGAGTAGTTTTTGGGGGGGAAGAGGAGTTTTAAAAGGTGTAATTTTTAGAACTTCACTTTTTTACAGCCGGTTAAAATCGTAAGCCCGTTATAAAGCGGGGAAGGTAAAAGAAGACATAAACAACCAATTAAAATGATTAACGAACCGGCATCCGAACTGGATCCCTTTTAGGTTTTATTAATGAGAACAAGTTAATGCACCGGGTTCGATTCCCGACATAACAAAGTAGAACGTTGTGTATGCATCCTAACGACTGTTAAAGTAATTCTCACTTAAAATCGGGTGATGGTACAACGCGAGGACACCGCCTTCGTAACAGTTCAACCGGAAGTATAATTTACACCGGATTAGAGATACGATCGCCAACGCTGGTGATATGATGGTGAAAGGAACAAATCCGGGTAAGTTCTAGAAGGAACCTTTTTATTACTAAACGATAACTAAAATAGATCAGTACCATCCAGATTACTACGATAAAGTAACAATAAAATGAATCCTAAATCATACAGTTCCAGTTGTATATATAATTTTTGTATTCTCATTAATATGGTAGAGAATGAATATATTGTGGAGGTGGGGAGTAAGAGAGAGCGAAAGAGAGCGAGAGAGGGATGAAGAGACAGTGATGGGAAGTTGAGAGGATGTGAAGTAGAGAGAAAAAGAAAGAGATAGGGAAAGGGATAACGAAAGAGAGATTAGAACGAGAAATGTCGAGAGTTTATCCTTGCCAGAGTGCGGCGGTACTTTACACCGGGACAGCTTCTGACTCTGTATAAAGCCCAGGTCCGATCGTGTGTGGAGTACTGCTGCGATATCTGGGCAGGTGCTGCCAATTACCAACTGGCAGTCCTGGACTCGGTGGAGAGGCGTGCTATGAGAATAGTTGGTGAGCAAGAGCTTCTGGATGCAGAACTCGATAGCTTGGGTCACCGTCGTAGAGTAGCTAGTCTCTCGGTGTTCTATCGAATGCACTTTGGAGAGTGTGCTCAAGAACTGCATGATCTAATACCGCCTTCGCCCTTTTATCATCGGACGTACAGACACACCGCAGGCATCCATCCCTTCGTTGTCGATCTCCCGCGCATTAGGACTAAGCGTTTCGCTTCGTCCTTCATAATGCGTACAGCGAGGGAGTGGAACAGTCTGCCGGCGTCAGTGTTTCCGTCCAGGTATGATGTGGGGGTCTTCAAGAAAAGAGTGAATAGGCTTCTTCTAGACTAGTGCGCTTTACCACCTAGATTAATCCCCGCTTATCATCAGGTGGAATCGTAGTCAAGCACTCGTCTATCCTAAATAAAAAAAAAAAAGGGAAATGGAGAGAAAGATAGATCGTTTTTTTATTGAAATAGGAAAGAACGTGAGAGAAGAATTAAATTATATACAATCTATTTTTCAACGTCTCTCTCTCTCTATCAATCTCTATCTCCTTCGTATATTCAGAGTGCAGCATACGGCAGAGACTAGTCTCTATGTAGGCGCGTACGTAGGGTAAACTACACAAACGCTCTCCATCTCACTCCCACTCCACTCATGGTATACACTGCACCATATTGAGACGCCTCGAGACATAAGTCTCGTTACCGCAGCAATTTCACTAGCTTACAGTAATGTTTACCCTTTGCAGTAATGTTTGCAAATTACTGCTTGTCGGTTGAAAGAGGAACTGCGGTGGTAACTAAACAGTCTGCATCACCAATTCACTTTTTTTTTTTTTTATTTAGGATAGACTAGTGCTTGACTACGATCCCACCTGATGGTAAGCGGCGATGTAATCTAGGTGGTAAAGCGCACTAGTCTAGAAGAATCCTATTCACTCTTTTCTTGAAGACCCCCACATCATACCTGGACGGAAACACTCTCCTAGATCACTATCCTAGATATGATGAGGAGTAAAATATTTAAGCTCTAACTATGAAAATAATGTGAATTACTCATCAGTGATGATTGGTGTGAGATGATGACGATGAACTCAAAATTCTCACGCTTTAAGTACGCTAATGCGGTGATAGAACTTTCTTATCACATTAAATACTCGAACACGTTTCTGTAGCTCATCATCATCAGGCGATAGACTTCCACCTGCAGGACACAGGCCTACTTTAAAGATCATCTCATCATCCATACCGAAGCGACTGTGAATGAACAGCCCACTCATCATTCCCACAGCTGGTATACACTGGACCACGAAATGGTTTCCTCGACATATTCTCCATCACTGGAATAATCATAACTGTACACCCTCAAAGTTGGAATCATTCACAATCATAAAGATCACGATCATCACCAGACCTGTCAAGTTTTAATCGTCCAATAAAGCGATGATACTTTCACTGGATGTTAAGTGTCGTTACCGCGGTAATATCATTAGTTAATACACCCTTCCATGAATACAGTAGTTTGAACATTATTAACTAGACGGTCACCATCAACAGATCTTCGACAAGCAAACCGAACCCAATTCCATCTATCTGGTGTGAACTGCTGCTTTACTATACAGTCATGGTGAGGCTGTGATAAGGATCCTCGGCGACCTGGAGGCAGTTAAGCTAGCATCTTAGTCATCCACACCAGACAACCCTGAAGCTTAACAAATGTAGTCGCCACAATTCAATTGGGACCGCTGCGATGAACTACACTGTGGCGTCGATGACGTCATCTACGCGAGCCAATATTTCCAAGAGATTGCATCTAACTGCGCCGTAATTCCACCATACCTCACCACTGTAATTGGCCTTAAACTGGCCAACAACACTATCACCACCGGCCATCTCGCCACCAAATGGTGAGTCAATTTGTTTGGTGTGATTAATGTGAGCAGTGCTTAATTACATCCCTAACTGATGGTAAGTTACCACCAACGACGGAAGTACGCTCTCATAGATTATCTGTGCTCTTTTTATTCTATTGTCGATGAGACGTTCACCTGATGGTAAGTTTAATGTGGTGGTATACCATTTTTTTTTTATACTACTATGCGACGAGACGAGCAAGACGTTCACCTTATGGTAAGTGATACGCTTGATGACAACGTGGTGCTAGTCAAGATGGTACACACTGCACCACATTGCGCTGGTCGTGAGACATAAGGTGTTAAGTCTCGTTACCGCAGTAACTACACTAGCTACAGCGCGCTTCAAACCGGAACACAGTAATGTTTGTCTACTATTTGTCGGTTGCAATAGGAGCTGCGGTGGTACCCATCCAGACGGTCTCCGGCAACAGAGACCTACCACCAATATACAATCTTAACCAGCGGCATATTACGGCAGGTATCATTTACCATCAGGTGAACGTCGCTCGTATCATTGAATAAAAAAAAGGGAAACGTTTTCCAATAACAGCGCTGGTTAATGTAAGTTCGGTGAAAGACGGTCTCAGAGGATGATGGAGAGACGAACCAGCTCACAGCTTCTGGTCACTGAGCATCCATACGGCAGCCACACCATGACTGGAGAAATACAGCCAGCTGTTCTCATACCGGACTGATCGAATCGGGGTTAGGTTAGTTAGTGAAGGGTCTCTGTTGATGACCGTGACCATTTTTTTAATGTCTATGTAAATAAAAAAAAAATCTTTTTAATTTTTTTTTAGCTTTTCTTAAATTTTTTTCTGTTTTTATAATTCAATTAATTACAGGCAACAATAAGCTGTTGAAGTATGCACTAATATATTTTTAATCTACTGAAACGTTCGCTTGATGGCCAGTAAAAAAAAATATAAAAAAAGTTATATAAATAAATAAAAAAAAAAATTAGGAAAAACCTAAAAAATAATTAAAAAAGTAATTGGAAAAAAATTAGGATTTAATTAAAAAAAAAACATTTATTTTTTTTTAATTTACATAGACATTAAAAAAATCGACACGGTACAGATAATTAATTATCTGTATATATTCAGCTGGAAGCCTTGTTAGATTTTCGCTTATCATCAATGTACTTCAGTGTGATACTCATCACTTGCTCTTTATCTTGTGATGTGATAACACTCACTATCAGGTGAACGTCCTGCTTCGAGGGAGGGATCATAAACAAAAATTCCATCGATACCGATCAACATTAGACACCGTTACACGACCGCCTTTAATACTTATTTCATGCAAATCAAAAGGGAAAAATTTATTACCGTAGTACCAATAAAAGTCGACTAAATTGTGATTTAACGATGCCGCGAATAAATTATCACCGAAACAGGTCCCCGATTCAAAGTTAGTACAGTTTGTGTAGCTTAAGGGTTTTTAAAGCTATCGCAGCTTTTCGAAAGTCGCAGGTTCGATTACCGCTTAAATGTTAAAAAGGTTATTGAAGATGGCCTTGAGTTTGCTTAAGTCCCACAAGTGGGAACACAAGTGCTATTTAAGCGTTTGAAATTTTAAGATGAACGATGATCGGGGACTGAACTTCACCGTCACCGATTATCACTTAAAACCACGTGAAATTATATACCTAATAACCTAAGTTATGCCTTAGACCTTCAGCTATCTGACTGCGAAGGTCGTATCAAAATCGGTTCAGCCGTTCCGGTATATCACATAACCAACTCCGCGATGGAGCTGATCTTTGCGATGCAACCACCCCGCCCATTAAATTATAAATCGATTACAACTCGAAATCGATTATTGGAACACGCGTGATTAAAATCGATATAATTAGTGGATGTGAACACGGAACCGTGAACCAGAATTAAAACCTCTTTACAGCCTTACGTGTTAATTGATATAAAAGAAAATGTGAAATAAATACTTTTCCATGTGCTTACGTCAGAAGATATTTTAAACACTTGATATTTAGTGATGTAATTTTTTCACGCCGCTGTGGTTCTTTTCCATGGTTAATAATCTCCGGCGAGGTACATCCGAGACGAGGGAGACGAACACTTGATATTAAGTGATAGATAATGCTCGAACCCTGTCGCTGCGGTGATACAAAAAATAGTAGTAACAAAGTTATGGGCCGATGTGAGATTTTTTTGATGACCTTCAGCTCCTTTTTAAACACACTCATTTTTACGTGACCACCACAAAACATAAAAAAGAGATATCTATTATAGATCAGCTGGTAATTAGATCTTCGTATATATAACAGGAAACGGAACGCGGTCTTTGGTCTTCACGACAATCTTCGACAGTCCAGACACAGTAAACAGAATTTAAAGTATTCACACTGCACCCGTCAGTCATATACATTACTGCCATCGCTCTTCTAACTCGAGCACAGTAATGTTATCGCAACACAACCATTCGGTGGGAAAGAGCAATGATGTCATTAAAAGGTTGCCTTTTAGGGTTCGCTGTTGGTGATTAATCTGGTGATGGTCGTGAGGAGCCGTTGGAGACGGATCACCATCGATGATGCTCATGGCTTCGTGCCGATGATGATGCAAACATCATCAAAAATTACATCATCTTCACACATACCAAATAACTATCACAAACACAGCGACCGGTCAATCAAAAAAAAATCGAAACCGGTTCAGAAACCAGAGTTCTAGATGTTAGTTAAGCGTTCGTTGACACCCCGACGGACCCATGCGTCACCAGTTTTCGCGTGCTGCAGGTGTCCCGAGTAGATTTAAAAAAAAACAATCGGCGATACCGTAAATTTTGATTTTTGATAAAAAAAATCGACCATCAGTTTTACGACCTCGTCCCCGCGGCGACACCTGTAGCTGGTGACCTTCAAATAGACACATCAAAGAACACATGCTGATTTTCTAAAAATATTTGTTAATATTGTGTATTTTAGTGCATTGTAAACATCCTAACTGGCATAATTTAAATGGCAAGCGAGACTTTCACTTGATTTTAAGTGATAAGCCTATCGATGTATCATCAACATTGGACTCATCGGCATAAAATTTTAAATCACCTCAGTAATATACAGCAACAGATTGTGTTTGTGATGAAATATATTCTCATCGTCATCATCATCATTAGTCAATAGATTCCCACAGCTGGACATAAAGATCTCCACTCGAAAATTCTCCGAATATATTAAATGAATACTAACAATTAGACGTTAGTAAGAATGCAACAGCGAATGGTCCCGATAAGTGTTATTGGCTTAGTAATTTCGGTGATCACTCCGTCCTTATCGTTGCCGAGTAAACTCACGAAAGGGGTATATAAAGGCATTCCTCAAACATTACTCGAATACGTATCAGTAGCATTTGGGGCCAACTATCCTACAAATATAACTTGCCCTATTAAGATAACATTTATGACCTCAACATGAACGGTAACAATTAGAACTAACAACCATTTTCTACTGTTCTATTAAAAAAAATCAATCTTACTGGTGGCAAGTTTTATTAAAGATCGTTTTACTATAAACCACAGCAGCAACAACGACAGTGTGATCATATCGTCACCAATTTGTGAGCGCAGTTTGATGAATGATTCATCGGAGCAAGTAAACAAGAATAAAAATGATAAAGTCCGTTAAGGAATTTGATACTTTACCATTAACTACTAAAACAAGCATTTAGATTCATATCACTCATTATGGCAACATTTCAAATAAATTTTATGAATAACTATTTCATGTTAGTTATAGCTCACCAGATAAAAATAAAAACTTGAATGGATACACCGGGTTGGACTGCTAAGAATGTAATCACAAAGTCTGATAAAATCACAACCAGATAATCGTAAAAATTAAGAAAGGTTGAAATGAAGACCGAAGATTGACATTGAACGAGATCTAAAAAAACATTAGCATCAAGAGCTGGAAGCTTAAAGCCCAAAGAAGAACGATGTACAGAAATTTACTGGACTAAACACGCTGTAGATGATGAACAGCCCACCGAATGAATTGACAGAAGTCTGAGAGGTGATGAATGAAAGAAGAAATGGAATAATTGTAAAAAGAAGATATGAAAGAAGGAGATAATATTATTTAATAGTAATAATTAATATTATATTCAAAAAAATATATAGAAAAATAAACTAAGAATGGAAGAAAGGAAAATGAGATAACTAATCCCGGCAACATTCAGGATAGAGAGAAGTGGAACATGAATAGTAGAGAATCAGACTCCATCACAAGACAGGACTAACATAAAGAAGAAGAGATAGAGTTAAAGATAACTGATCTAGTTACCTTCTCATGAGAGATTCCATCCTTGACAAGTTTTCACAATAATTATAATAAACATGGATCATTAACTTCAAAATGCAAACCTTAAGACTGAAAAGAAAAAGAAGAGAAGTAATACACAAGATATTGTCTCGTTACCCTAGTAATTTCATAAGCTACAAATATCTACCACCAACATTCCACTTCAACGTATTTTCTCAGTGGTTGTAATCCGTGTAAATTATGGGTCGTTGGAGTCATATAAAATTAAAAATTCACATGATAAAAAAAAATCATTGAGTTATGTACTAAGATTGTAATCTAGATTATAAATTGTGGGAAAATAGTTTATTAACGAAAATTTATTAAATTATTCATATCAGTGTCTAGGCGAGTATTTTTATCTTACACCAGTTATATATGGTGGTGATAGCTCAGTAAGTGGTGGGATAACGCAGTAAGGTTCTCGAAGAGGCACTGATTCGAAATCAACATGGACTTGATCATCACCACAAACATCAAATTCCGAAGATGAAATCTGCCAACCCACACTTCATCTAGTGCTTAAGTTTTTTTCCAATTCAAACTTAAAATTAATTCGATAATTATAAAAATGGATTTCATCGGTAGCTTAGATTTCACTTAATTCGTCTTTATTAAATAGTTCTGTGAAATTTACATATTAACTCTAATCACTTGATAAACTTAATTTAAACAGAAAATAAATTTGAATAACAAATATGTGAACTTGTAACATTTAACTTAATTAACAGTTTTTTACTGAAGCGAATTGGATGTGAAGAACAAAGAAAACTGACCCCACCACCATCAGAAATAATACATAAGCTAGGAAGAGAGAAAGAGAGAGAAAAGATAGTTCTTCACTGACTCCACGAGAAGTAGATCAGAGAAACAAAGAAAGCTGTCTCCACCACCACCTGGAGCATTAGCTATGGAGAAAGAGATATAAAGAGAGAGAGAGAGAGAATAGTTCTTCACTGACTCAAAAAAAGTAGTTCCTCATAACTTTACAATGCTGAGATCTATCTGTACATATACTGCTTTGATCTAAACCCATAGATATTAGAAATTATTTAGTTTCTAGTTTTTCTTATTGCAATACAATGGCAAGGACGCAAAGGCCAGTCTGATGGTAAACAGTTACCGTAGCCTTAAGACTACAGGGGATTCACAACTACTTCACTAACACTGGATAAACCTTATTAAACGCTTTTTGAAAAACCCCAATTCTGTAGCTCCTTGAGTAATCCTTAGCAAGGAGTTCATTCTAGAGAGAATATTTCTCTGACTTCAGTTATATTTTTTACTGTATTAACTCCCTTTTATGAAATCAACCTAAATACACATATAAATTTGTCTATAAGTAATGTATAAAATAACTATTAAATTAAACCTCATTCATGTTTACTTGGCATATAAACTGAAAAACCATGTAAAAAAAATTCATGTCTGTTTATTCCTGATATCCGGAATGATACAAACATAATAAATTGGAGGATTTTTCCATTACTTAATCCTTTTCAGTTTTGCTCTGAACATAATACCAATAAAAAAAAAAAAAGAATAAAAAAAATAGATTTTCATATGTTCATTTATTATCATCTTTACCTATGGTCATCCACCGCTGGACTTAATTCTTATTAAATCTGATCAGACTTTCACATGTAACTACTACACTAAATACTAACTCATGTAAGAAATATTGATTTAGAAAAACATGATACACTGCATCCATATAAATTCTACACTAATTTCAAATTACTTAGAAACAAGATCATAACTATACTAGATCTTTACCATCAATTTTAATATATATATACTAGCTGACCCGACAGACTTCGTTCTGTCAAAAAATTGGAATGTGGCAATTTTTTGTTCTTACCTATTTTATAGCCAGCGCAAAAAAATCTGGACTGAACCGTCACCCTGGTGATAGGGCGGTGTGTGGGGTTCAGCGCTATATATGTGCATCTAATAACTAATATTTTTTTTTTTTATATATATTTATGCTTTTTCCTCGGACTAAAGTCTGAGATCTTATTTGCTATTTATTTATTTATTTATTTGTGTGTGTATATTATATATCTGTAGTTACTCCTAATTACTCCTATTTCTTTTAACAGCATCCTTCGTAACCTTCTCCATAAATTTTAACAATACTTCTTTGTATAATAACTAATATTTAAATATGAGTGGGTTCCAGAAGAGTGGCCAAAGTTATAATTATAGTACATAATTTATATTTACTATATTATTTTTTTAGGAACAAATACCTGCCACATTCCAAATCTTTTTGACAGAATGTAGTCTGTCAGGTCCGCCAGATGGTAACGCGGTTTGCGCTCGGCTGATGTATTGACGTGAAAACGAATGCATTTTATGTCGCGCGCCGAAACTAAAACAAAAGAAATAATACCGCGAAGCCGACCCTAATTGAAAATCAGTACTAATGATCTTTAGCTCTTACATTTTTTGACTTTATGTTATTATTTCATTCGTTTTAATTTCGGCACGCGGCGTTAGATCCTCCGACGCGCATACGCACACTGTTTTGATAGAATAATTGAATTTGAACTTTGTGCAGCTGCAATAAAGTGCAAATTGACTCTTTAGCGTTACGAACGCACCTACATTGCTTAGACAGCAGTGAAAGCTTGTAATTTAATATGAACTTTATTAAACAGCAATAAAGTTCAAATTGACTCTACATTTTAGTTAGAGAACGTTTGTATAGGAAAAAGAAAAGCGCTGTTTTTAGGGGCTTCCCGGCGATTATTCGAATTTTACTCACCGTAGAAGCCATGCTTGGACTTCAACGAACATTTAAAAAAAGAATTGGCCAAATTGGTCCAGGCGTTGTTGAGTAATGCGCTTACCGACACAAACTTATATTATAGATTAATAATAAATTATATTCAATGATATTAGTTATTAATAAATAAATAACAAAGTTGCTTGAGAATATATTTATATGTAGAGGGAGTGACAGAGAGCATAATGTTTGAGAGATATAGAATTGGTTGTCATCCCCACTCCGTGCTGTGTACTGGTGAGAGGTGACACCGGTACACACGTGGAGGGGATCACTTACCAAGTGATAATATTTTTTTTTTTGGAGTTTACAGCCACGCGGTTTGATACGTGGCCATGTATAATTGATGTCATCGAGCGCGACAAAAATATTAAAATGACTATTAAAAAGCAGGGGTAGGTGATAGAAAAGTGAAAATTTAGGGTTGTATGTATTTTTTGATGCCACACAATAATAAAATAAAATAGAAAAAAATACCCAAGAAACAAAAAAAAATTTTTTGGTGTGGGCAACCCTGATCACTTTAGGGGTTGAAAAATAGATAGTAGCCGATTCTCAGACCTACTGAATATGCATAAAAAAATTCATAAGAATCGGTAAAGCCGTTTCGGAGGAGTTAGGGAACGAACATTGTGACAAGAGAATTTTATATATTAGATTAGATTAATTCCTAGTCAAAAGCACACATCTTCATAAAGAATTATCTGAAGCTTCGTTGAAATCCAGCACACTACTGTAATGCTGAAGAACGATGATACCAAGCCGTTGAATCATGTAGATATGATGGTATATTAAATATAAGCTTATTGTCAATAAAATTAGATAATAATAGCTAATTAGATAATTTAAGTATTAGTTAATAATTAGATCATATTAGTGTTAGATGATAAAAATACTTTCATCTAATACTAAAATGGTGTTACTCAAGGCCTGATTTTTTTTGTTCACCCATATTGCTTTAAACGTTACATTAAAAGCAACAAGTTAAATTTGTACTATAGCAACAATGTTAATTAAAGTTAATAAGTAATTAAATATTCTTATTTATTAATATTATTGCAATGTATGAAGATAAAGAATAATTACAATTATAACAAATATTAAGGTTATTCTATAGGGTCTTTGAATAAATTCTGTAGCTCATAACGAGAAGTTTGACAAGGAAAATGACTGTCGGTTAGTCTTTCAGATTAAATCACCCATGATACAAGTTCAACGTAAACCAAACCACTTATTTATGCTGATATATTGACTGTATTCACTTAATTTACAGGTGATATTCAATAACATATCAATAAAAAAAAATCTGAAATTTAAATTTGAAACTCAAATGCTCCACATAATACCCAGCGTTAGCATAATGTGTTAATTTTATGTTCTCTGATAAATTTATATCTTGTTTGTCTCCATGAGTTACGGCAGTTTTGAATAAGAAAGAATGAATTGATTTCTTTCCAATCTTCAACATCAGCACGACTTCATCAAGGATATCATTCAACCGATGGTAAGTGATGTGCTTACCGAATAACTAACCCTAGTTAAAATGGTATAATTGTTGATTTAAGACATAAGATGTTAAGTCTCAACACTAGTAATTTTACTAGCTACAGCACCCTTCAAACTGGAATGCAGTAATATTTGCACACTATTGACTGCAGAAATCACAACTTTTCATATTGGAAATTGAAAATGTTAGTTTTTTAAGGTTTGCTCATATCCAGTGATGGATGTCTGGTGATGATGTATTAATGTTATACTTTATTTATAGTTTTTGATCTGACCTAATCAGTAAATGTACTACTTGTATGCAATAGTAGACATTTTTGAATTACCACCAAAAAAATGTACAAAATATTGATTTGTAGTAATAAAAAACAATAAAGTTTCAAAATCCATTCACAACCGGTGCATGATAAAATAGAAACAAATAAACTAAAGTCACTTGTTTCGAAAGTTCATTATGTTTGCTTATAATGCTTCTGGAATATTATATGCATAGAATATAAAGGGCAATTAATATTTTTAGTTTCACATCAAAAGTGAAGCCGAGATGGAATTGAGTTTATGTTCCACTGATGATGATGATTTATTTCCAGGGTTGGATACCAGCTACTTCCTGGTCCCATAAATAAAACTAGAGCTATAATGTATGTATTGAATATGATTAATTTGTAAATCTCAGAAAATGATGTGGTCTTCCATAGATGATGAATTTTTGAAGGTATATTTTCAATGAAGGTCCTATTGGAATTTATCTCATTTGACATGAAGGTTTTAAATATATGACCTACAGATTTTTTACATATTTCACATTAATTTATTATGTAATTCAAAAAGAATTCAGGAAATAGTGTCAAGGAGCATCATGTTTCCTGAATATTTTTAAATGAACAGGAAGTAGATATCAAGTACAATATTTAAAATCACTTTTAGGTATTAACTTATAATCATATAAATAAAATGAAATATGTTTTCCTAAACAGAATATAATAAGATTATGTCAGATAAAACTTGGGATTGATTTTACACATTTTGCGAAACAAAATCCGCTGTTGAATAAATTTAAATAAAAAAATTTACCTGCTTATGTTATCTATGCTAATTGCAACAAGCTCAAGATGTGAATTAATAAATGTCATTTGGGATTTTTTTCCTTGCTAGTTTTTGGATTAAAAGTTTCTAGTAGGTGAATTTAGTAATTGTATCAAAGTTAAACTTTTTTGTAGCTTCGGAAGCAATTGTAGCTGTTCAGCCGCTTTGGGTTCTAGAGTCGTCATTAGGGAGTACTCACGCGGACGTGCAGCCGCTACCAGACCACGCAACTGACGGATGGGCCTCCGTCAGGAAAACCCTGGCGCTGCCGACGCGTCCCGCCGCGCTGCGCCCCAGACATCCGTCACAACAAAAAAAAACCACTCAACTCAGCCGTATGCTTTCACGCACGGAATGCACTGTACACAGCAACTAGACAAACGAAATAGTGAAAACACGCACTGAACAAACATTCGATCGCATTGCACTGGACGTTTACAGTCTGGAGACTCCCTTTCGGAGCACTAACCCATATTCGAGCACCGTATTACCGTGTAATGAACGGAATTATTACCAATTTACGGCGCCGCGCACGACGTCCGTCCGCTGCGAGAAAATACAAGTAAAACGTTTTTCGAAAGCGCCTAGACACTCGCACGCGGACCTTTCCAAAAAGTACAAAATACAATCGCGCGCTGAATAGGAAAATCGATGACGCTGCCGTACCGACGTCCGTTCACAACAGAAATTATTATTTATCGAAAAATTTAATAGAAACGACATTATTTACTAGTGACGGCTGCGAGCTGTCAGAATTTTCTACGAAAACGCGCCCGATTAGAGCGGCGCGCTTGCACCGCGGCCGGCCGTGCGCGGGGGGGCCTATCCAACTCGGCCGGGTAGCGCGGCCGTAACGACAGCGGCACGACTTTCATACAAAGCGCTGCTCGCGAAAAATGCGATACAAATTGCCGTGTACAACTCACAAACAGGCGATCTGTTTCGATGTATTGGGAAATTCCAAATAATAAAATGGTACGGCGGGCGCGCGACGCCCGCACACGGAAACGCGACACACTGTTTTCGAAACATTTGGCCGCGACGTCATTTTTGGCGTATTTTGAGTTGGTGCCGCGGACGGGAAAACTCGAAGCCGCTCGGCCCCGAGAATGGGACGGACGCGGAGCGCGCGCGCGATACTCAACTTTACGGCCCTTCGCCCCTCGTACTCCGTACACTTTACTTTCCAATCCCTAACACAGGGAAATGAGTGAAGCCGTACTATTTTCAAGTTTTTTTTCAACAGCTACTCTATACAACGGCTGTTTTTCTATGTAAATCCACGCTGATGTGTGCAACTTGTATCTACGACAGAAAGTGCATGTGTGCGTTTACTACATATAAATTGTACTACACCGACTTTGGCTTACGGAATCGATAATCTAAAAATTCATTTTATATTTTTCCACGGACTCATGCCCCGTATACTTACTACTACCATGGTAATTGTATACAGTTACCAGTAAATGTATCCGTAGCGGTTTGTAGATATGAGCGGCGGCCTTAGAAACCAGCAATCGACTGTGTCTAATATGTGCAAGAGTTATTACGTTTTATGTATTGTAATCATTATTTACCTAAACGTTACACGTGGATGAAATTATTGTTTTACTTGTAATAAACATTTGAATGTAATAGGAGCATTCGCTTTAACGCTACTACTATTACCTATTTCGACACTTGCATGATGATACATCAAATATATTATTAAACCGGAAACTTTAATTAAAAATGTATTAACGTCGTAATTTTTAATTTTTATTCGAATATAATAAATTTCTTTATTAAGTACATTTATAAATATTTGTGTTTATTATAAAGTTTTGCAGTTTTTTCTTTCGTCACCGAACACAAACGCTAATATCATTAAGCCCATTTGTGTTACAATAATACATAATATAAATAACACATATTACTCGAGTAATCGTGTTACGTGTAATTTAAATATTTCGCTAACCGCTTGTTACGGTTTCTATTTGCAAAGTGGGCGATGGAAAATTTTTATGCCGTGTATTGACTTGGTAGATATTTTTTTAAATGGTTTTATGTATTTCTTATCGTTAAAAAAAAGCAGACACATGCGAATAATAGATTGTTTGTTAAAATTATTTATGTTAAATGATATTAACGTGTTATCTTATCTGTGCTGTTACAAAATTCAATACACGAAACTTTTGTTTTTAATCTTATAACTTAATATGTTTTCAAACTTCGGCCATTTTTTTTTAGTTATGCAATAAAGATACATTTAAGTGACGTGATGATAATTAGTTTTAGGCCTGTTCATAATGATATGGCGCTAGTTAGTATGATGTTTTGTTTGTCGTTTTAAGAAACAAAATTTATTTCTACAGCGTTAGGAAGAAAGAAAAGGTAAAAATTACAATAGTTCATAAAAATTAATTAATCAAAGAGGTTTTCTGTACTTTAGAAAAGAAATAGGCTGACCATGAGAAAAATTGTTGATTTTGTTTTATTCCTTATATGATAGGCAAAGGTCAAATATGCATACAGACATTTGTTTGATATATTTAAATAATATATTAAAATTTTTTTTTTTTGGGTACACCAGAAATATAAAATGACCACTACAAAAATTATTTTTTAAAGTGTTCAACTCATTATAAAGAGCGTCTATAAAGACACACGAAGAAATTGACAAAGATTCTGTTGTGAACAGACAAAAAAATTACTTTTCTTGAAAAGGTGTTATATTTAAGATTTAGAAAAGAGGAATTAATACGTAATAAACTTAAGTGGTACCACAATTACTGGATCGTGGACCATCAAACCTGATATCCAATGACCATATCTGATTATGGCTTAACATAAAAACATCCGCTTGCAGATGAGATGAAAGAGAAGAAAAAAAAAATTCTTCGAACCCGATTGCGTTTTATTTTATTATTATTATTTTCAAAACTTGAAAGCTTGAAGGCAATGCCTTATGATATAATGCCCACCATTTTAATTATCATTTTCTCTTACATTTTCTTTTGTTTATTAAAAAAAAGTGTTAACAAATAAACGTTTTAACTTTTAAATGCATTAAAAATACTCTATGATAATTTTATTTAAAACTATGTAATAACGTAATAATTAAATAATTAAATTGTTTGTAATAAAACGACGCCATTTTAAAATTTTGACAGCCGCGAATGGCGGGAAATAGATCGGCGAGGTGGCGTTTTTGCTTCGTTTAAGATTGCAAATACAAACTATAGAAACTGGAAAAGGCCTTCGAGCGTAACTGCATTCCGCTCTCTTGCGAATATGCGCGTAGACCATTTTCGAAAAATTGCTAGAAAAAAAAAAGAAACTGTGTCATGCTGTTTTTTTTTCATTCTACCTTCAGTTTGATTTCCTAACCGGATAACGAAATCGGCCTGGCTGCGAACTAGAAGTTTTTAATAGGGTAGCCATTTTGTGTACGCTTTTATGAGGTCATTGATAACACGTTGCGTCGTAATTCCTGTTGGGGATATGTTTTAAAATAAACATAGCTGTCGCGTACGAATAATGAATTCCAACTGGGATAGTTCAGCTCTTCCAAATCCCATTAACCTCGAGTTTCTGATGAAGGAAAATATAAATATCATGAGGAATTTCCTCTAACCTGAATTACCAAGAGTTGAGAATTTTAAATGAACTCTTACGTTAACCGTATTCTTTTGTAAGAAATATCAATTAGCTGATATATAACTCAATTCTAAGTGGTAATTATTAAAATTCATGAATGTAAATATCCGTAATTACCGAAACCCATCGTCACCACCATCAACGGTAACAGCCAGCGGTATTTTCCCACCTTTCTCCACGAACACAGCGTTCAATTCAATTCATACTGTAATTGCCGCAATCGAATGACTTTGTATGAAACGTGCGTTAAAGATCGATATTTAGTTACCGATGGTAACTATTCTGGTGAACACCGTATAGGTAACTTAGGACTTATTAAATTCACCAAACATACTAATGTTTCAAGCTTATTAGTGAAATTACTGCGGTAACGATACTTAACGTCTCAAAGCGATGACGACCGTCTTAACTAACGCCACCTTTTTATAGATCTGTCTATTAACGGGTTTAAGTTCGATTGTACTAGAGAAATTACCGCGGTAACGAGACTTAAAATCATATGTAATATACACTACAACACATTGTGTTAGTTTTGATATATCCGCAGTAATTTAACTAAAAACATCGTCTTTTAAGCACATCACTACTGCTCGTCGCAACTTGTCAATAGTATAACTAAAATAGATTTCCTCAATCTGTAGCTATTTTTGATTGAAATTAAATATTGATAACGTACCGCAACTGTCTCCCTCTAATACAGTCTATTTTTAATTCAGTCTGAAACTGTATAAGATGCGCGCTAACGATGCCGGATCCGGTTTGGGTATTGGTAAGTCTAATCAGCGGTGTTATTACTTTACGTACAACGCGATCTATCGCTTTTGAATTTATTTATTTAATCATCATCATCATTATATTATTCAGTCCATCATCATCTAGAACTCCACCGACTATTCTTTAGTTGATTTATATATTACTTAAATAAACATCAGACTGGTGGTAGGTCTCTGTTGCTACAGACCGTCTGGATGGGTACCACCGCAGCTCCTATTCCAACCGCCAAATAGTAGTGTGCAAACATTACTGTGTTCCGGTTTGAAGGGCGCTGTAGCTAGTGTAATTACTGGGGTAACGAGACAACAGCTCATGTCCGGCGACGAGCGCAATGTGGTGCAGTGTGTACCATCTTAACTAGCGCCACGTTGTCATGGGCTGGGACTTAATAGTAAGTGATACGATTTCACGCTAGTTTAAGTCTCGTTACCCCAGTAATTTCACTAGCCATTGAACTACCGTCGTGTACTATCGCTAGCCGTTCTGGTACGTAATAACACCGCCACTCTTTAAACTCCAAGGTCGATCGATTTAATGAACAGTCGTTTTGTTTTTGATTCGAAATTGAAAATTTTTGAATAAGAAACTTTTAGTTATACTCCGAGCACAGTAAGAATGTAGTAATATTTTACCGGTAGATCTCTGTTTATGGAAATCGTTTGGGTAGTTAAGAGTAGCGTACAAACATTACCGTGTTTACTGAGCGCTGTAGCTGATATTACTGCGGTAATGAGCCTTTACATCTTATGTTTTCAAATGAGCACTTGATGAAGTGTATATGTCCTAAATAGCGTAACATAAATTATTAAGAGGATTTTTTTTAATAATCTAAGTGATGAGACAAGTTCACTTGAAATTATTATAGCATTAAAATGGCTGCTCATTCTTGATTGTTATAAACTTTACATGTGCCCCGGAATGGAACAGGTAACCTTCTCATTACAAAGCAAACGCTTAACCACCGCGCTGTACCTCAAGTATTACATTTTAATTAATTAAAAAAGAAAAATAATTTTATTTTAACATCCGCCCATTTGCACATCACTATTACAATATATTGACAAACGTCAAACAGTACACCCGCCCCGCCATTTTGAAATCGATAATTTTAATGAAGAGAGATAATAAAATTTTCATTTACATCCTGTTCAATACAGCCCAATGCACAATTTATTTTTATCTACAGACAGTAATTAATAATAACATTTTTAATAACGACAAATAAAATTGAGTTAAATATAAAATTTGTTGTGAATACAACAAATTTTACAATACAGATTATGTTATTCTAATATTACAGAGCCGTAAAAACATTTATAAAAAAAATATTCTAATATTACAGAGCCGTAAAAACATTTATAAAACAAATATTCTAATATTACAGAGCCATAAAACCATTAACAAAAAAAATAACCTAATATTACAGAGCCGTAAAAACATTAACAAAAAAAATATTCTAATATTACAGAGCCTTAAAAACATTTATAAAAAAAAAATATTCTGATATTACAGAGCCGTAAAACCATTTACAAAAAAAAAATTCTAATATTATAAATGCTGGTGTTAGTTACGCTTTCGCGCCTAAACCGCTGGTAGTACGATTGTGATGAATTTATGTATTGAGATAAAAAAAAAGTGCTCTTAGGCGACTATTTTAAAAGAGGTAGAGAGGGGAGGGATAATCATTACATGAAATTATAAGAACATCGTTGCAAATATTAATTATTGTACGAGATTACGCTTCTCCATTTTCTTTCTCATTATCATTATGTAAAATTGAGGTTATATTTCATTATAGATAGATCATTGTTTTTTTAATGTTTTAGTGATGATTTAATTTCACATTTATAAAATTTCACGATAAATTATCTGTTAGTTTTCATGCGAACTCTTAGACTGCGTAATATTTTTAACCGCTTTCATAAAGGTTTCTTAGGATCTATGTAAAGATGTCTTAGCCTCATTCCATCGTCATCGTGGACTCCATGCTCCAACTCTTGAACCTCCACAGATGTTTTCTTCCCAGCACAAACAAGGAAACTGGAATGAGAGAACTAGGCCGTGACCCAAACCACGCTTGGAAAAAAAAAGTTCTTTCTTTGTGGTTTTCTTTAGTAGATACAATATGGATTTATTTAAAAACGGGCGCGATGAAGTCTCTTGAAGTTTAACATGTAGGCGATATCTGTGGCGGTAATGATCTGTATAGTCTATGGAGATCGAACGTCATGCTAGTTTTTTTTTATTTTTTTATTAAAGAAGTCATGTAATGATACAGACATATTGAGCATCATATTACTTATCTATTATATTTTATTTTATCAACTATCATTCAGTCTGAGAGCCTCGCCGCCAATATCACAATTGGAAAATGAAAAAAGTTACCAAAAAAAAACTGCTGTTTTATGAAATAAAAAAAAATCTTAACATTTATTAGTTATTAAAATGAACTCTATTACTTTAATAATAAGGCCTATGAGAAGTTTAAACGTTGGTTATGTCCAAGGTCGATCAAAACAAATTTGATGCGGCCTTGAGGACTATGTTTAGTTATGGTTATCAGAGATAGGTTTTTAAGTCTGGATCAAGTTATCTACCTGTACTGAAACCTAAAAAACTTAATTAACCTATTAGGATGTAAGAATGAATTAAATTATATTTTAAAGCCCTTTAAAAGTATAAAAGAAATTCTTTTAAAAAAAAGTTGTAGAACTTGACTTTTTAATTTTTGGCCAAAAACAGTGTTGTCTGTTGAAAAATACACAGATAATGATTTAATTTTTTTTTTTAAAGTCGCGTTCCGGAATTATCCGAGTTGTGATTATAATTATCTGTGGTTAAATGGATATCAGCTGTTAAATGGTTTAATGCGGGGGTATTTTACTTGTACAGATAAAAAAATTAAATATTGCATTTATTTTTTCCAGATGGATAATACAAATGTTCAATTTTTTTTGGTTGATTATTTCAATTAATTCATTTGTAGTGCTGAGCGTCAAAGAATTTATATTTTTAAATATACAGATTAAATATACTGGCGTGCAGATCTCTGTTACCGGAGGCCGTTTAAATAGTGTTATATTACTGTGTTCGAGTTTAAAGGGTTTTGAAGACAATATTATGGGGTAACGATATAATATGTTATTCCTCAAAACATCATTACTAGCGCTCCATTGTTATCACTTACCAGGTGGTACAGACCGTCTGGATGGGTACCACCGCAGCTCCTATTGCAACCGCCAAATAGTAGTGTGCGAACATTACTGTGTTCCAGTTTGAATGACGCTGTAGCTAGTGTAATTACTGGGGTGACGAGACTTAACACCTTATGTCTCAAGGCGAGCGCAATGTGGTGCAGTGTGTACCATCTTAACTATCGCCGCGTTGTCATGGGCAAGCGTATCACTTACCATCAGGTGAACGTCGCGCTCGTCTCGTCGCATAGAAGAATAATCACACCATCAGGTGTGCGTCCTGCTTTAAAAAAAATACTCAACAAAAAAGGTATCTATAATATAAAGTAGGCTGAATAGCTATCGCCTTCGTCTCGGCGCGGCTGGCGTTTATAAAAAAAAAAGGTACGTAAAAAGCGATCGTAAAAGGAAACGCCTGGGAAGACGACGACGGGGGGGACTCCCAACGCCACCATTTCGAAAATCGATGACGCGGCGCGTGTGTGGACTGTTTTGAATTTCGAACTCGGTGGTATCTATAAATCCTTGAACGCGACACGAGACGAATTAAGCTTTATTAGAATACAAATAGAGTTCATTTTGCAATGAAAGATCGCGGAGGCCATAACTCAAACTTCTTTTTTTATTAGACCTAAAATACATTACGCAATGGCGGCCGCCGCCCGCCAAAATAGACGCTCTTTTTTTTTTTCATTACGGCGCCCGTTTCGTTGGGAAGTAAAAATTTTTTTTTTTATGGACACAAAAAAGCGACTGCGTTTTTATGTTCATACACGAATACTTCATTTAATTGATAATATATTTAATTATCGCATAAATTATATTGACTTTATTATATTATGTATCTGATTTTAATGTTAAGAAACTTTGTTTTAAATAAGCTTATTTATGAGCACTCTCATATTTGTTTCAATAGTGATTCGGATTGACGGAGATATATATATATACTATTAACATAATCAAACACTTATTTCGGGTGTGCACATAATTAATGTTATTTTATTACGTCACTTATATAATATAAATTATGTTTTCGATAATTAATTACTAATAAGGATTATGGCAACAATAATATGAACCATTTGAATAGTAATTTGACGGCGGAATGATAAACTATTGCTAATTGATTAATTTTGTGCAAATAATATGCAGTAATATTAAAGCTGTGTCTGTATGAATAATAGACGGAAAAAGTCGACTAAATAATGGCGACGCGAAGTTTTTCAATATATATAAAATTAAAATAGTTTATTTCACAAATGACTGTTGAATAATTGGTGTTGGTGCTTTATCTTTTGGTGCACAAATCTACAGATTGATATTTATTTTATTTATTTATTATACACATTTTCTTAAAATGATATCCTTTGGATCCTGAACTAAGCACAAGTATTTTTTAATATGAGTAAGTTTTTTTTATTATGAGATAGTATTTACCATATTCAGGCTTTAATTGGGTAACGTAGGTCATCACCTTCAATCCCTGAACCTGACGGCTCTTTTAGTCGCCTATAACGGGTAAGGATTACTTTAGTCCTTTATTCCAATTCTTAGACAACGCTAACAAGTTACAAAGATTAAAGTTTCTAAATATCTTTTTATTGAAGGGTACGTTCAGGTCGTTGGGTAAAGGTTCCTTCTGCTTTTCTTGGTGGTTGAGGGTTGGTGAGGGCTCGGATTCGATCCCTACTGAGATCGAGCTTCGGGTAAACGTGACAAAGAAATCGTCGCTACAAGAATAGTTTGAACTTTTGAAAGTACATAAGTCGCAGCAGTGGGAATATTACTATTATAAATAAAGCTATGGTTCGGATGAAGTTATTCTCTCTTTTTAGAGTTAAACTTTTTTCTCTCACTTTGAATTTATTTTATATAATTAAATATAACGCCTGCATTTTTGTGTGTTGTGTTGTGTGTGTGTACTGTTGTTACTATATTAACTAACTATATTACTATAACTATTAATATACACTCCCGGACACACCTATCGACTCACCTAGTGTTTTAAGTTTTAACGGTGCCTAGCTAAAAATAAATGTTAGGTGGAGCAATAAGTTTTAATGCAGTTTTGAAGCTGATTTATTGGTCAACACTTACGTATGTTTTTTTTTTTAATTTCGAATTAATTTGGCCGGCAAAAGTGCTACAGCTTGGGCGGCAATTTCAGGCGGAGCATCCATATTTTTTGGTCGAAACTGGCTCAGAGTTTAGTTTAGCCTTTTTATGGAACCAATAATCGGAAACATCAATAAAAAATCCAACTTTTGCGATATTTATAAAGTTTTCCCTGCCCCTGGGTCGTTGAAAACAATGAACAGACTCGAGTTTTCGTCTTTTTTTTTCATAATCCTGAATTCGATAGTTTTAATGTTTATTAAAACTAATAAATAACGAGAAAAATCCATAAACGACGAGCACAATGGTAAACATTTTTAACATTAGATGAAAACTTTTAGTAATGTAAAAGTGCTGAATTAAAAAATTCTCAAGGTTGTCTGAAAGAGTGATAAATAAAATTCATAAAAGAAACTAAATTTTTTTGCGATCTGAAAGCAAAACGCTTACTAACCATTGCTTATTAAAAAAAAAAACAAATTTACTGAAGCAAATCTGACATCTGAATTAATACAAAACGTCCGTGGGAACGTTCCGTGTAACGTGAAATAATATTATTATTTAATCGATGTTCAAAACCGTAGATCGCATTTTAATACGAAAGTATAAACTATCGGAACGTTACTCCATTTTTTTTCGTTTCACTATTCGCCCGTTTAGATTTTAACATAATTCGCAAATTTAGAATGTAGAAAAAAAACTTAAAATCAACATCATTATGGCATTAATTTATAATTGACAAGAGCGCTGTTGACATTTTAGTGGAAAAAAAAACCGCCAATCGGGATAAGCTGCAAAGGTAAACGAACTTACAGCACAGATTATATAAATAAAAAAAAAAAGACGCGTGGGAACTTTTTTGTCTTTCATTATTTCTAACTGTTCATACGAATAGTATACTAATAAAAATTCTTTTAATGCACAAAGCATACATATTTATTACTGTTGATATTTTTTTTTAATTATTATCGACGTCCTCGATCGGATACAGCGGTGAACGTCGGCGACGTTCAGATATTTTTATGAAATTAAATATAAATTAATAATTATATCAAACCATCGAGGCAAAAGTATCGGATTACGATGGTTATGATATAAATAATAATGTGAGTACAATCAAAAAAAAAAACAAACTTTGAATTTGCGCCCATTTCATTTTAACGAGCGCGTTGCGAACCGACCTCACAAATAAACGAGTAACGTTTAAATATAAACATAAATAAAAACAATTAATTTAATTTAGTTTATATTTTTTTATAAACGAATTCAATGATATATTTATTTATTTTATTCAAAAACTCTATTCGTATGCTTAAAATTAGATTACAAATGGCGGACTTAATGGAAGAGTGGAGAGGAAGGAAGTGGAGAGATGCTGTGATATAAACATATGTACATAATAATAAATTACAAATATATATTATCCACCATAATACGTAACAATAAATGCTCACATATATTTATATATACGTACATGAATACATATAAATACTATATACATAACAAAGAACTAGTCCTGCGAGTCCAAATAATTCAGCCGTCTCCTGAACAGTACTTTGCTTGAGTTCTTAACTATTCAGGATATACATTATAATGTAAATAATAAACATCTATTAATCAATATTGAAATTGTTAATTTGTTAATTCGTTTGATATGTAATAAGCATTTGGTTGAGCGATTTATTTAAACGTTTTCGTCACATAAATTAACTTTCATCATCAACTGACGTTTAGATAATAAATATCTTCAGATGAAAACTAGTAACTTAAACATATATTTAAATAATAATTATGTAGATTAATAACGTAAATGGTTATTTGAAAATCGATGACTCTGATAGATATATTTTACGTGTCTTTTTGCCCAGCGGTGGGAATGCAACTTGGGATTTTTGTGAATGTTTTTATTGAGATGACTCCCTCCCGTGTGGAGCTAAGCATCACATGCTATAAGTAACATTATATCACAACCCAGACGGTATCGATTCAATATTTTTTTTGTCCACTTCTCCACGCAGACGCGAAGATATAAAATTTTTTACAGCCTCCCCCCTATCCCTCCCCCTCGCCCCCTCTCGGAAACCGTCTGGAGGAAAAGGAGTTGGAGGCTATGCGATGAGAGGAACCGTCTCTCATATACAAAAGTAGCTCGTGATGAATAATAAAGAAATCCTTCAGTCTTCATATTAACACGTGGTGTTAAGTATGATGGTTAAGTTAATCGATATTACAGCGAACGTTACGGATTTAATTGATTTATTTCAAATGATTACTAAATATTATAAATAAATCGAATATACGTTATTTTGTTATATATACAAACCAAAAACTTATAATTAAAAAAAATAAAAAAAAGAGTGTAAACTAAAAATACAAAAAATGTCCCATGTCGTCCTCATCTGGCAGAGTACCGAGTATCGAGTTCCTTTGCTTTAAAAAAAATGGTTTTAGTAAACGAGAATACTTCACCACTCGTACGTTTATAACTATATAAATCTTTACAAATCACTGTCTCCGGAATCGAACGGAGGACCTCCATATTACAATCGTCTAACTGCTGTAAGACAATTAAAAAAAAATTTGTCATTATTGAAGACCCATTTCAAGATGATCAAGTTTGAAGACCTGAAGACTATTATTAAAAATTGTATTAATATGTTTTAATAAATTAACTATATGAATTGCGTTCACAATTTTGTTTATTGGGAGGAGGGGGGTTCTAATGATGATCCTGGTAGTAGCCAGGGTTACGAAGACTTTGATCTGATGGTAACTGTCACATCTGCCAATAATAATATATTGTTAATGTTGTACATTGTGATCCCAATCACACGTGGACACGCGCGATGTACCCAAACGTCGCCTCATATAAGATCATGTCTTACTGGAAAGCAGTAATGTTTACACACTACTGAGTAGCTATAGATATACGGTGGAAAAGACTATTAACAACGAACTACGTCAATGATGACTGTTAATAGCAGAAGTTATATTACTTTTGTATTCATTTCGGAACGCATAGATTAGACAGAGAAGGAAGAGCGGACAACGACACAGGTGCGAGAGGGACGCCAACATAGATTGTTTAATAGCGATTTTTATCATGTTTTGAGTTCAAATATTCATTTGATGCGATTTATTTTTATGTATACGTAGCGAGTGGGAAGATGTCCACTGATGGGCATAATCTAATTCCGCCACACACAAATTCTACGCTGTCTTTATCGCCGAAGCCATTTTAATCTATTTAGAATATCATTACATATAAATTGCTAATAAACTGACCATAAATTTTTCGAAAACTAATAGAGCTCTGAACCTTACTAATCTGGTGATGGTGATGTATGATCGTTACACCAGTACACGATCACCGTTCGAATGGCGACTTTAGATTTAAACCATGTTTAATTCATTTTATAATCTGTCGATGGATGGTATTAGCATAGCTCACTTCCTAATCTCCGGCTTTAAGTTATACCTAATTAATAATTCATTAAACCTTTTTTTTATTCTCGTCTTCCGTAATATATCGCTTGTTAATCTGTGTAAGTTATATGGTGTTCAAAACGAGCATATTAAGTTATTTACACAACTTCACCGACGTGTCGATAGCGACGCGAAAGTGTTCACGGCGATAGATTGAATAATTTGAAAACTTTAATAATCATGTGTCAAAAGTTTTTTTTTATGGCAATGGTTTTAAACATTATGCCAGTTACAAGTGAAAACGTCTCAACAGTTTATAAAAAAAAATATTACTTTTATTGTTTTAATTTAGGTTTTGCCGCGTATTAGGTTTCGAGTCTTTCTTTTTGTTTTTTCCTCTTCATAAACTTCATTCTTACTTTACTAACTATTTATGTACATCATCATCACACTGATGGTGTACAATTAATAAATTTTGTAGTAATTTATTTTATGTAATAAGCTTGTGTTCAATATAGTCTACTCTTATGATCGGTTATTTATAATCTGTGGCCAAATGACAGTTGAAGTTGCTAGAGATTCGGGTTCGCGGTCGGATCGCGCGCGCAGCTGTCCCCGTATATTATAATCGAAGGGTTGCAAGTTATATATGTTTATGTTGTTGGGTTGGATATCGGAACCTATTACATTACCTTACACAACAATAATACACAAAGTAGCTGTGTTATGGAATAATAAAGAAATCCTCATATTCATATTAACACGTGGTGATAGTTATGATGGTTAAGCTTAATCGATATTACTGCGAACGTTACGGATTTAATTGATTTATTTCAAATGATTACTAAATATTATAAATAAATCGAATATACGTTATTTTGTTATATATACAAACCAAAAACTTATAATTAAAAAAAATAAAAAAAAGAGTGTAAACTAAAAATACAAAAAATGTCCCATGTCGTCCTCATCTGGCAGAGTACCGAGTATCGAGTTCCTTTGCTTTAAAAAAAATGGTTTTAGTAAACGAGAATACTTCACCACTCGTACGTTTATAACTATATAAATCTTTACAAATCACTGTCTCCGGAATCGAACGGAGGACCTCCCTGTTACAATCGTCTAACAGCCGTAAGACAATTAAAAAAAAAATTGTCATTATTGAAGACCCATTTCAAGATGATCAAGTTTGAAGACCTGAAGACTATTAATAAAAATTGTATTAATATGTTTCAATAAATTAACTATATGAATTGCGTTCACAATTTTGTTATTGGGAGGAGGGGGGTTCTAATGATGATCCTGGTAGTAGCCAGGGTTACGAAGACTTTGATCTGATGGTAACTGTCACATCTGCCAATAATAATATATTGTTAATGTTGTACATTATGATCCGAATCACACGCGCGATGTACCCAAACGTCGCCTCATATAAGATCATGTCTTACTGGAAAGCAGTAACGTTTGCACACTACTGAGTAGCTATAGATATAAGTTGGAAAAGACTATTTACAACAGAAACTTACTTTCAATGAGCAGAAGTTATATTACTTTTGTATTCATTTCGGAACGCATAGATTAGACAGAGAAGGAAGAGCGGACAACGACACAGGTGCGAGAGGGACGCCAATATAGATTGTTTAATAGCGATTTTTATCATGTTTTGAGTTCAAATATATTTTTATGTATACGTAGTGAGTGGGAAGATGTCCACTGATGGGCATAACCTAATTCCGCCACACACAAATTTTACGCTGTCTTTATCGCCGAAGCCATTTTAATCTATTTAGAATATCATTACATATAAATTGCTAATACTGACCATACATTTTTCGAAAACTAATAGCTCTGAACCTTACTAATCTGGTGATGGTGATGTATGATCGTTACACCAGTACACGATCACCGTTCGAATGGCGACTTTAGATTTAAACCATGTTTAATTCATTTTATAATCTTTCGATGGATTGTATTAGCATAGCTCACTTCCTAATCTCCGGCTTTAAGTTATACCTAATTAATAATTCATTAAACCTTTTTTTTATTCTCGTCTTCCGTAATATATCGCTTGTTAATCTGTGTAAGTTATATGGTGTTCAAAACGAGCATATTAAGTTATTTACACAACTTCACCGACGTGTCGATAGCGACGCGAAAGTGTTCACGGCGATAGATTGAATAATTTGAAAACTTTAATAATCATGTGTCAAAAGTTTTTTTTTATGGCAATGGTTTTAAACATTATGCCAGTTACAAGTGAAAACGTCTCAACAGTTTATAAAAAAAAATAATACTTTTATTGTTTTAATTTAGGTTTTGCCGCGTATTAGATTTCGATTCTTTCTTTTTGTTTTTTCCTCTTCATAAACTTCATTCTTACTTTACTAACTATTTATGTACATCATCATCACACTGATGGTGTACAATTAATAAATTTTGTAGTAATTTATTTTATGTAATAAGCTTGAGTTTTAAATTAGAGATAATAAATAACATTTTTTAAAACCTGTGATATATATCAACTAACACTTGGCCAGTACGGCAGATTAATAAACCTTAAGTATATTAAAAGATCTCGAATCCCAGCAGTGGGAATATAAAATTTTGATTCGTCAATTGAGGTATTAATATGTGCAGGATGATATAAAAAATAGACACCGGTGTATAGGATAATTAATATTTTTTTGTAGTATTACTATCTCACTCGCACCGTATGTCAGTGTAGTAAAGAATCAATGAGAAGAAAGGAAATAGAATATCAAGAAATTTTTATTATTGTTTTTATTTACAACTACCTATTACCGCGACTTTGTCCGCGTGGTATTTCAATAAAAGAGATATAGAAAAAAACATATAATATACAATTTATGTATAAAACTTCCCTATTTGTATAGAAATTTTTCATTAGTTTTAATTTATATTTTCCAATAAAAGTAGCCTAAGTTACTCCATGCTAAATCAGCTATCTATCATTGAAAGTCCCTTCAAAATCGGTTCAGCCGTTTTAGTGATTATCCGGAACAAACAGACAGAAAAAATTAAAAATAAAATTGTTTTGGTGTCGTGTTACTTTATAGATACAATTTTATTTATTTGTATAGATGAATCATTATTACAGTTTTTACCTTTCGCTCTAGTAATCCATCGTCACTCGCATTTTGTTATAAATCAATATGATCATGTGTTGCCATCATCGAACACTTTGTTCTTTCTGGTATCTCCATAACATTAATCATGTTAATTTTTAATCATCCAATAATATTTTGTTGAGATAAAGATCAGATGAGGATGGTGAAATCGTTACAATACTAATCTCAAATGCCGACGGAATACAACTTTGGTGTTGTGATGAAATTTAAATGACGGTGAATTAATTTAGATGATACCCTACCACCAATTAATCACCACATCGCAAGGATAAAGAATTAAATGAAGGATCAAGACGGAAGTAATTGCAGACGCCTGCATTTTTTTTAACAGCATGAATGTATAGTTGGAATATCGTCGACGTATCCGCAGTTGAAATAGCAACAAAAAAAAAAAGGGGAACCCCGTCAAAGAAAAAGAAACTCGCGAAAGCTCCTCAACTGTATCAAGATCTCGGAGATAAGCTCTTTATCATCGAAATCTTCATGCATCAAACAAATAAAACTTAAGTACAATGTTATGATTTTTTAATTTTTAATGTTGCATGAAATTTAAAATTTTATGGAAGTTCATTTTATATATGTCCATAACATTTTGTAACGGTTCCCGGTGGTACCGGTTACGGTGGACCTCACATCCGGTGCGAGTTGCTCGATTTATATTTTTAATAAGATTGGAGTAACAAACTGGCGGACAAGAGTCATCATGTTGAGATGCCAAAAAAAATCATGGGCAGCCATTTTGTGATAACACTCACCGAAGGAAGCTGCTGAAGATATATCAAGCATGGAAAGGCTGATAAGTGGGAAAGGAGAATTGACAGGATCTCAAGAAGGTTTATTATATAACTGACATATGATCTACTCTCTTCTCTTCTTTAGCATCGTATTGATAATACCTTTAGATTCCTTGGAGTCAAAAGACCAAGGTGTATCAATTTTCAGCAGAGAATCATTTACTTCTTAGATTTAATCTCCGCAACAGTATTAGTATGAATTGCGAGATGGTGGACTGTCACCAGTTCCAGCAGCTAACCAACACATATAAACAATATTTTTTAGTATTTTTTCTTATGGCAATAGTTTTAACTTTATGCCAGTGCCGAGTAAGGGTAAAAAACCACTCCATTGTAACTGCCAAGTAAGTCGTCGTGTGTTTCAATAAAAACATGATGACCACGATCCTCAGTCATGAGGAACGACTTAAAAGAAGAGAAGAAGTAAAAGTTATGGAAACTACACGATAAAAAAAAACAAAAGCTTCAGAGCGTCTGTAATTAGAAACACTTTTCAGAACTGCAACATGACGATATCAAACAAGATGGCTGACAATTTTGTTTACCGATGTGGCAACATTAATAATTATCGTGATAGTTGTTTATGAGCAGATTATAAAAAAAAAGAGAAACTTTCGGATGGATTAATTAAAGTCTAGATATCATTGACGACATTTTTTTTTTTAATTTAAAGCGAAGGCACAATTATGGCACGAGCCCCACTTAATCGCTTCATGGTCATATACCTTAAACGAAGAACGGCTCATGACATTCTCTATACATAAAATATAATTTCGTGTTTATGTATTTTATTTATCAAAGCGATTTGAGCTGTTTCAGGATGGTAAACACTGCACCACGTGCTCATATCGTTACAGCAATGACTTCTCTTTTGATTATATTTACTATCTACTGTTAGGCAGTAAGTCACATCGTTGGAGGAAACCGACACGATTCATGAATTTTTTATCGTAACACATTGCGAATGAGTCTTGAATCCCAGTAGTGGGATTATAAAAATCATAATTTCTTCATAATATTTTTTTTTAAATATAATGATTGAATTTTGCTGTATCATCATCAACCGATACGCTCCTGGTCATTCAGTATCGCGTCTGTCAGCTCCCTTACTGCTCCACCAGAAGTCAGACCCTCGTGCGCCGTCGTTGCCGCCAAAATCATTTAGGCTATGTGACCTTAGTTCTACGGACCTCCTCATCACTGCTTTAAAAAACTCCGACGACTTTGATCCCTTATCTTTTTTTTTCATTTAATGATTTCCTGCAAGCGTCCAGTATTTAAAAATTAACATTAAAACCTCTTCGGACAGCTTGCCGGGTTTTAATACGATTTCCCGCTTTGATATTTTTTATATTTCATTTAGCGCTGTATTTCAATGTTCTGTGATAAATATAAACAAAATCTTATCTTAAAATTACCTTAGTTTCCATTGTCTGATCACAAAACAGTTAAACACCAATATTACGCGAAGGCATCTCTTCGTCCAAATGAATAAGGTGAGATATATAAAAACGAGAATTCGTGTTGAAACTCAGCGGGCCGTCCAAAGAGGTTTCACATTTATTTTTTGAAAACACCGAACGCTGAGATATTTGAGTGTTTTTTAATATTTTTTTTTATATGGCAACTGTATAAGATCTGCGTAACTATGGAGGCTCAAAAGGACTCGTATCCAGAGCCGTAAAAACATTTACAATAAAAAACAAAATTGTACAAGACAGCCATGAGATGTAGCTATAATATTATCAAGAAAATTAATTGAATGAGATAAACTCAATAATAATTTTTTTTGTAATTGAGAAGGAAATCTTTTAAAAAATATGTTAATTGTATTAATTAAAAAAATGTACTCGGAACCGAACTAAGGTTAGTCTAAAAGGCGCCGTAGTTGAAATGTTTAACAAACACTATTTAATGGCTTACGGCGTTAAGCGTATTGTCGTGTAAACATCTCATTCGAGACCTGGTGCACTTCATTACTATCAAGTTATCGACACTTATGTACCTTTCACTTAGATTATAAAGGTTACAATTAAATGAAAAAAATATCCGTGATGTATGTAATTATACGTATTTTTTTTCTTTTGGTCGTTCACTTGATATTATGTGACACGCTTACCATTAATTGCATCTCATTATATTCGTCGCTTTAAGATCATATGTGATATGTTGTCTCGTTACTTGGGTAATTATATTACAACGCCTTACTATAAAAGATAGATTTTATCAAAATAATAAAATATTTACATTAAAACAGAATTTTTTGTGAAAGACATTGTAAGATTTCGTTTTAAAAGATCACTCTGCATACAATAAAATGTTATAGATAATCTATAAAAATTAGTCACAGATTATATACACATACGACCTATTCATTTGTAGTTAAAATAAATTGTTTTAAAAAATTATTACACAAAAAAAATGGCGTCAAACAAATTACTTAATTAATGCTGATTTAAATAGCCATTAATTTAATTAGACATTATTTGTTACACGCTCCTTTTTTTCAATTCGGTGTCGGCGAAAATGTGAGGTTAAAAAAGGTCATAAATGTGGTAATGTGTTCAACATTTAAAAAAAAACCGAGAAAATTTTTAATTGATGACTAAACCGATTTAATTAATTTGATTTGTATATATTATTAAAATATATGCAGCCATTTTGTTTCCACGAATTATGAGTAACCGATTACCGTTGGACATGTGACAGTAGACGTAACTCATATCATTAGCCGAACGTCCACTGCTGGACTTAGGTTTTTCCCAAAATCTGTGCCCTGGTGTATTAGTATTACCTAAGGAATCAAAGCTAAAGACTTTAAAGGAACGAGAAAGGAATCTTCCAGAAAGTTTTGTGTTGCTGTTGAAGACAACTGATTAAATAAATTGTTTGTAGTAATAAGTATATAGATAGTCTATGTAATAAAAAAAGTTAAGTGTGTGTTTTTTTTCTAAAGGAAAATGACGGAGAGCAAGGAATTTCGTCGGTCACGCCAATCGTCCATAAAACGACAAATTGACTAATTAATTTTTAAAAAACACCGAACGCACCGAATTAAGACCACTTTTTTTTTAAAACTGGGTTACAGCAAACACGACATTGTATTCACGTTTTTCACTTATTAAATTAGGCTATTAATTTATTATCTGTTAAAATCATGTCGAACTTGATTTTTTCATGTACTTTCGTTTTTGAAAGATAACCAAAAATAATTAATTTTTTCGATACGAGACATGTTAACGTCTGTTATATATTATTAAGTGAATTTTTACTTTTTTCTTTAATTTATGTGGTTTTAAGTGACGATGAGAATGATGGTGACGCGTGTTAACTTTTAATACTCCACTACTATTATTCACAAACAACACTTAATCACATTACTACACCGTTCCGGAGCCTTTTCTCGTAAGGAGTCTGCTGGTTAAGTGATCCTGTTCCACTAAAGCTATTCCTGGAACACGCCGCATTCATCACGATGTTTTTCTTAACCGTTTTTGGAGTGGTTTCATCATAAACCGGTGCATTATCATGATATATAAAAAATTGATCATTCATAATTTTGCAGTTAATTGTTACTTTACAGTATCATTATCATCAGCTCTAAGTCCACTGATGGACTTAGGTTTATGGGCACGGTTATACAGGCAATAAATTAAAGTATACATTTATTAACAGTTAGCTTTTTTGATGTAAAATAAAGATGATGTTTGAGATGTTCACACAGCAACACAACGACCAACGTCTGGACAAGAAGGATTGTCAGGCTTGTTACCGCAGTAATTTCATAGTTAAAACGCCCTACAGTAATATTTGTAAATTACTGTTTCCTTTACTTACCTAGTAACAAGATATCTACCATTAAAAAATCATACAAACATAATCGTCTACTAGTAACGGAATGTAGATGTTAAAAGGTTAAATTTAAAAATACGAAACACGGTGTAATAGTTTCAGGTTAATATCAGGTTAACAACACTCGGAATTAATTAATAGACGTTTCGGAACATTTTATTAGGCGATAGATAAGAGCAGATGAATAGCAAAATTATTATTTGCTTTTAACCGAAACTCGATGTAGGAATTTATTTAAAAACATTGTAATTATATTCATTTTACATTTGTTAGAATTTTTCTTACGGAATCTGTGTTACGTTGGACAGAATTTTTATTACATCACCAATTTCGGAGAGTCCATTGAAAATCAGCAGAGAGATGAGCTGGAATAGCAACTTTAGAAGTCTTTAACAGTATTTTATAGTCCGACGGTTGTGTTCCGTATGCTTTAAAACCTGAGGATGATCAAGGTGACTATATTTGGTACAAAACTCTCTATAATATATCCCCGAAGACCGGAAATCTTTTCTAAATTTTCCTTCTAATCCCTATAAAAGATTTACATTTGGATTTTAAGTATATTCTTATTGCTACTTTGTATGTTATTCGCCAAATTGGATTCGGCATGCGTGATGAGTAAATAGCCTTGATCCCAGCGATAAGAATATTAAGTAGTACATTTATTTTATTATACAATTTATAACAGTCCTAAATATTTCATTAGCCATCAGTTTACAAAGAAACGGCAAAATAACAACAGAAGTAAATTCGGCGGCTTTATTTTTATCTTTACAGTATATTATCGAAATACATTCGTTAAGAAAATAAGTCATAAACTCCGAACGGATTAACATCGACTAAGTAAACAAAGGCGTAAGTAAAAGAAAGTTACTTAAGGATAACTGTTATTTTATTTTTAATCAAATTTATTTAAAAATAATTACATTGCAAATATACTTGCAAAGTAAATTGTTATGCTCAATTTGAGGTTAATTTATAATAAGTGTAACACTTTGACCGGAAATAAATATATATTAAGCCTTAATTTATGTTACCTTGCACAAGAGACTCTGCTTTCGGAGGTAACAACCAACCTTCAGACATGAAAAGGAACAACAAGAAGAAGAAGTCTTTATTTAATCAAATAAAATAGAAGAAACAAAATAACATCAGTAATGAATTATAGTTATTTGGCAATTTATCATTATAATTACTTGTTGAAGAACTAACGTCAAAAATCCCGCCATTTAGTAATGTTTTCGTTTCTACCCTAATAGAAAAGTCAAAGGATAAAAGACGTTGCAGCCAAAGACTTCATATTATCAAACAATTCATTACCTGAACATAAATAGATAAAAAAAACTTAACTATCTAATTCATTAGAAGCTATGACTTAATTCGAGGTTTCGATTGCCCTTGATCTTCAGCTTCCGGTAAAAGAAATCGTCCATGGCATAAAAAGCACCGTTTAAATTTAACGTCGAGAAGTATTTAAAAAAAACATTGACAAAAATAAATGTGTTTGTTTTAAATAAGTCAAAAGTGCAGTATTAACATTCGACGATAATTAAATGGCAATACAAACGAAGTAAATTTAAGGTTACGTTTGTTGATAGTGATGTAAATTATTTGTGTAGATACATTCGATAGCAGCATCTCGTTTAATTCGTTGTCATTAACCTGAACCATAATTTATTACTTTGTGACAGATTAAAACGGAGATTATTGCTTTATTGCCAGCAAAAAAATCAAAGCAAAATCACCATCTCATTATTATCGAACTTATCTAAACATAACCTTCTCTAATTGATTGAGAAAATATAAAAACAAATGTTCTCCTCAATGTGTTGGGGGAGTCGAATCAATTTTTTAGTGTTTTTATAATTATAGTTTGTTTTATCTGTGGAAAAATATATAGTTCAGTAAATATCCATTATTTTTTATAAATAAATAATTATACAATCGTATTTTATTTACGGATACACTGTATCGCATTTGTATCCACAATGGGTTGACAATTAAATTTAAAATCTAAATTATTTTAGTCCGATTTTTATAATTTTTGAACGTGGGCATAGTATACGCACGTAGTATGTATACTCGTATTATTTAGCATACGCAAGTAGTATATATGTGTATTTTTATCACTTTGTTGTTTTCGAAATTTTTATGGCACCCTTAATTTGAAGCATAATCGCATTTTAATTTTACTTATGCTGGTTTTTACGAGGCGGACACCAATCGGCCGATCAGTGTTGCCACTTCGCCGGTCACGCCCATTCACTGTTTATTGGCAGAAAAAAGGTTTTTTGAATTTTTTCGTAAATACATTTTGCTTGTAGTTAAAACTTTTACGAATACTTACATAAAGGTAGAAGGTACTAAATATTCTCAAGTCTTTTTATTTATTTGTATTTCTACAACTTTTTAATCACATGGAAGACTGGTTATAACATCTCCATCATCAAGAATGGAATAGATAAACTCGAGATCGATAAAAGACATTTTTTATTGAACGGCGTGTGCGACGTGACAAAGGTTGTTGACATTATGCCATTACAGTACTGAAACGACTTTGTTTTAAAAATAAAGTAATTACCATAATTTTAATAAACAAAAACCAGTACATTTAATAAATTTTTTTTTCATGTAGCTGCAACGTCCAATTTTATATACATTTTATTTATATAATTCTTTTTTAATTTTTATCACCCGACTCAATGAGTGCGACTGAAATAAGTTACTTTCTATATACTTTCGTTATACGATCTCTTAATTTAGATTTAAGGTCCGAATTAAGTTGAAATTATAAGGAGAAAAAAAGGAAATTTAAGTAATTTGTCCGGTTCTTTATCTTTTACGAGCAACAGTAAACGTATTTGGGAAGTGGTAGTGTTCATGTTCGAAGATCATTAAAAACGTGTTCTGTTGGCGCTTAGGATTAAAGTAATATTTTATTAGTTTTCGACCCATAGACCATGAAGTTGTCTCTTTTCAAAATAATAACCTCGTTACTACAGTAATTTCACTAGTTAAAGCACCATTTAGTAAACAGTAATGTTAGCAGACTAATGTTTGACAATGATGGTATTAAAATAGTAACGATGGCGTAATTAATAAATATTTAATAATAACTTTAAGCTTCTTATGCACCATTAAATGAGTTTCTGTTAATATACACTGGCGTTACCGTACCAAGTATTATTGTAGAGTATTTCAATAAAAAAATTATAGTAAACTAGAATAGTAATAATCAATATTTTAATCACTAAATAAACTTGTAAATTAACTTTAAAAAACATATATTCTACATCTTTATAATATTTATTAATATATGTTTATCTGGTCGCGGTTAGGGATGAGTCGTATTTGCGAAACCAAGTTTAAATACTAGGTATTTGTTTTCAATGTATACTAGGTTACCGAAAGACGCGAGTATTTAATAATTTGAAGTTTCTATACTATTTTACAACACACAAGTTTGTGGAATATTTTTTTTTGTATCTGTATTATAGATTGCACATTATTTACAAAGTCTATACTTATGCAATTATTAGTAATGTACGTCAAACGATTTAAGTTTACCTAAT
Organism: Byasa hedistus; assembly: GCA_029286795.1. Taxonomy (NCBI): domain Eukaryota; kingdom Metazoa; phylum Arthropoda; class Insecta; order Lepidoptera; family Papilionidae; genus Byasa; species Byasa hedistus. The sequence continues at coordinate 1,704,648 of JAGSMW010000039.1, forward strand.
TTATGTATTTGTATCTGTATTATAGACTGCACATTATTTACAAAGTCTATACTTATGCAATTATTAGTAATGTACGTCAAACGATTTAAGTTTACCTAATTTATTTGTTTATTTACTTAAGGACCTCCAACAAGGCATACACGACATGTAACAAGTTTAATCGTAACAAATAATAGTTTCACTTAGCGACGTGCTCCTCAATTATAACAAAATAACAAAAAATAATGGTGAACATGATTGAGTACCCTGTGTACCGTGTGAGAGAGTGGGTAGTGGTAGAATAAGACGTATTTAGTATTGCTCTATAATTTTTAATGTTTTAAAATAGATACAGTAGTTTTTATGCATAATCTTTAAATGTGAAGTGAACCATCTAACCAGTGACCATTTCCAAATACAGTTTCCAACTCTTATTTACATTTTATTGTATTAAATTTCATAAGCTATGGAGGCGCTCCAAGAATCTCTTAAGGACCTGTCTGTAAATTTCACCACACAAATGGAGGAGTTTCAGCGTGAGTTACAGAGATGTTCTCCTGCAACACCGACAACATCTTCTTTGGCGGCAGAATTTAAAACCTTTAAAAAGTTCATGCTCTCTGCACTTACAACTGTCCACACTCAGATTGATCTTCTGACTAGGGAGCTTGATCGCACCGAAATGAGACGGCGAAGAAAAATGATCCTATTGCATGGAATTCCAGAAGAACCTCGTGAAAACACACCTGCCACAGTCAGCGCAGTTCTGACCTCCAAGTTACAACTTTCCGATTTTAGCGAAAATACCATCAGCCGCTGTCACCAGCTTGGACGGAAATCGGACAAAGCGCCCAGGCCAATAGTGGTAAAATTTAATAACACTCGGTCCGCGACAAGGTATGGTACTCCAAAACCAAGCTTAAAGGCACTGGAATCACTCAGTCTGAGTTTCTTACTCGTAGCCGCCATAACGTTTTTATGGAGGCCAGGCGACGACACGGCATTAACAAGTGCTGGACCCGCGACGGTGTCATCCAGGTGCTGGCTCCTGACGGGTCGCGGCACCAATCGAAACCTTGCCTGAACTGGACGCTGTAAAGGTGTGCCAGCTGCAGCAGCACATCCTGCCGCTAAGTCTTGTGAGGATAAAAGTGCTCCGCGCAGTAAGAGGGCAGTTAAAAATAACTTTGTACTAGTTAATGTTGTAATAAATATGTGTTCACTTTCTGTAATTTAGTTACCATATTTTCTTCCTATTTTATTATTCATGTGTATTTTTATATAAACATTCCCTTTTTCTTGTTTTTATAATTAAAACATAATTTGCAACATTCGTGTTATGGACGGTAGTCTGTTGTTATTTACGTTGTTACAACATGACATTAGTCACAGACAACGCTCGCGTATTGGTTGTAAATTTTTGGTGTTGCAATTATGTTTTTTTTTTTTTTCGTTTTTTCTTTCAAATATGTATCGTAGTTTTAACTTCAGATATTATTTGTCTCTTTTTTTCTATAACTTATAACGTGTGTGTGGGCGAAGTGTTATATATTTTAAATATAACACTTCTTTTTGTTTTGTTTTACTGGTAGATGGTTTACTCTAAGTATGTTCATTTATTGTTTTAATATTTTATTATTGATAAATTTTTTTTTTTTGTGTTTGTGCTTAGTTTTAAATTTTGATTTGGATTTAGCGTTTTGGTTTGTTATTTTTTTTTTTTTTTTGTTTAATTGATTTTTTTTTACTTTAAGTGTCTATTATTTATGTTGTCATTTGATAATAGTAACAACAGCAATGGTTCATTTCTCGATACGTCTTCTGAAGATTTGAACAGTAATGATAGTTCAGAAAGCACTTCTCCGGTAAATCATACTTTAAATACTATTCTTTTGAAGGAAAATAAAAATTTTAATATTATTCACATAAACTCTCAAAGTATTCCTGCTCATTATCCCGATTTACTGACAAGTTTCGATAGCAAGCATATACACGCATTACTTATTTCGGAATCATGGCTCAAGCCATGCATTCCCTCTACATCCTACTCACTTCCAGGTTTTCAATTAATTAGAAACGACCGTCCGGATAGAGGTGGAGGCGGTGTTGCCATCTATCTCCGTGCGCATATACCTTATACTATCGTTCAGGCCTCTTCGTCCCATACTGGAAGTGAAGCCGAATATTTATTTATCGAAGTCACCCTATCTTATACAAAACTTCTTCTTGGAGTCTTTTACAGCCCTTCGCTAACCATAGACTATTTTTCTGATTTGGAAATTCTTTTAGAAAATTTTACTCCTTCTTATCGTCATACAATAATTATGGGTGATTTCAATACTTGTCTTTTAAAAAATAATAGTAGGGCTTCTAAACTGAAATATGTTATTGAAGCAGCAAATTTAAAACTTCTTTCTACTTCTGCTACACATCATTTTCCTAATTGTGCTCCTTCCCTTCTTGATTTAATGTTTGTCTCTTCTCTAGACCACGTTGCAATACATGGTCAATTATCTGCCGATGCTTTCTCTTATCATGATCTTCTATATCTGTCTTACAAAGTCAAACCTCCTAAAGCTAAGTCGAGAACATTACTTCAGCGCAACTTTAGTGGCATAGACTCTGAGCGGCTTTTAAAAGACGCCGAACAAATTCAGTGGTCTGCAGTCCTGAACATGCCCACCGTGGATGAACAGGTGGCTCTATTCAACTCTAAGTTGATTCAGCTGTTTGACCTTCATGCTCCTGCTCGTCCAGTGCGCGTTCGACATCTTCCAGCGCCTTGGTTAGATGATAGAATTAAGAACATTATTAAAAAGAAAAATCGTTTAAAAGCGAAATACAAGGCGGACCCTAATGATACCAATAAAGAGAAATACAGGTTACTACGAAATCATTGCAACAAGGTGTGTAGAAATGCACAACGACGCCATATTCATGAATCAGTTCAAAATCCTGACCCCTCGAGGGTCTGGAAATTTCTTAAGTCACTAGGAGTTGGAAAATCTAATATTAATTCACCGCCAAATATTGATTTAAATCTGTTAAATCAGCATTTCTCCTCCTCGTCGTGCATAGATGATCAAGTTAAACATACAACGTTAAAATTTCTTTCTGCTAAATCAACTCCGGACACATCCTGCTTTAGTTTTAGTCAATTGTATAGCCGTGATGTTAAGAGAGCAATTTATCCATCCATTCGAATGCCGTCGGTGGTGATTGCATTAGTCGTAAAATGATCATTCCCATTTTAGATATCATTTCCCCGTAATTACTTCTATCCTTAACAAATCTATTAATACGGCATCTTTTCCGTCCCTTTGGAAAAAGGCCAACGTAATTCCTTTACCCAAAAAAAAAAGTCCCTCTTGCCCGTCTGATTATCGTCCCATTTCTTTACTTCCGTTTCTATCTAAGGTTCTAGAAAGATTAATATCTAACCAACTGAGTTCATATCTCTTAAAACATGACCTCTTCAATCCTTCACAATCCGGTTTTCGCCCTGGCTATAGCACCACTACTGCACTTTTGAAAATAACTGATGATATTCGTTATGGAATGGAAAATCAAAAATTAACAGTGCTTACGTTACTTGACTTTAGTAATGCCTTCAATACAGTCGACCTTGATATCATGTTGGCAATTTTGCGCTCTCTTAACATATCTCCGGCTGTCATTGATTGGTTTCATAGTTACTTGTTTGAGCGCCAACAGCGCATTCAGGTGCAGGATAATTTCTCTACCTGGATGACAACTGCTGCTGGTGTACCACAAGGTGGCGTGTTGTCTCCAATCCTGTTTGCAATTTTCATAAACTCTATTACTCAAGACTTATTTTCTTCCTACCACTTGTATGCTGATGATCTTCAGATTTATACCCAAGTTTCTCTTAGCGACATCTGTCTGGGTATCCAGACAATTAACTCCGATCTAGCTTGTATTTCAAATTGGTGTAAAAGCTATGGCTTGAATATTAATCCAGCCAAAACACAAGCCATAATCATTGGTAGCTCTAAATTACTTTATAAAATCAACTGGTCGAGCTTACCGCCTATCAATCTCAATGGTAATCTGGTTCCATATAGCGACAAGGTCAAGAACCTGGGTTTATTCATTGACTCTCGTTTGTCATGGACACCTCAGGTTAACGAGGTGAGCAGGAAGATGTATGCTAGCATAAGTTCCTTGCGAAGACTTCGCAACTTTCTCCCTACAGCCACTAAAGTTGAGCTTGCGAATTCTCTTCTTCTACCAATCTCGACTATGCTGATGTTTGCTATCTCGACTTAACAGAAGTGCAGCTAGATAAGCTTGAGCGTATCCAAAATGTATGTATACGGTTCATATTTGGGCTTCGCAAATATGATCACATTTCTGAATTTCGTAGAAAACTCAAGTGGTTGCCTATCCGCTTTCGCAGGAATACTCACATTCTTTGTACTCTATACAAAATACTTTACAATCCTCTCTTACCGCATTACCTAAAAAATCAATTTGAATTTATGTCCGACTCCCATAGCCTTACCCTTCGCTCATCAATCAATCTCTCTCTACGTGTTCCCGTGCACTCCTCGTCTTTCTTTCATAACTCCTTTAACACTACGGCGATTCGTTTGTGGAACAACCTACCTGTCCACATTCGAACTTGCAAATCATTATTTTCCTTCAAAAGAGCGTTAACAGAATACTATCTTAAAATCTAACCTGTATCTTCCTCTTGCTGTTGCCTATTCTCAAATGTTTTTTATTAATATAATGCACCACTGTCTTCTCTTTTTTCCTTTACCATTTATCTCTTATTTTCCAGTGGGTTGTCTGGAAGAGATTGCTTTAAAGCAATAAGGCCGCCCATTGTACATTGTCATTTTATAAATTTGTATGTTTATTACTTAACTTTGTGTGCAATAAAGAGTATTTATCTTATCTTATCTTACCCTATAGTTCACAATTTATTGGTGATTAACAGTTGCAGAACCCTTTTCCTGTACCTTGAAATGTCCGTGATGTCTAGATCATGGGTTTTTGTCAAAGAGTTATATAGCCTAGAGCCTTGGCACAGCAGCGAAATGACCCAAGTTGGTTCTAGATGGGGGAATATTCAGAAGGTACATACATTTATAAATAATTTATTAAGTAATATTAATAATTTAGCAAGGTATCTAATTAATAACAAAAGATATCCTGTCTTCAGATCTTAGGTCTTAATATAATTTAGAATAGATTAAAAAAATCTATCGACAGCCAATCGCTTTTCCGATGTGGCGAAAGGCTGCGGGGGTAAGCTCAGAAAATTCACTTTCTAACCTCCATCATATCTCTCCAGAATGAGATAAGGAATTAAGACAAGCATTTAGCTATTGATTGGGCCAAGTATATAATATATATAATAAACAGTGCTCTTAACATTCCACTATTGGAACTTGGAGCATAATGAGAGAATCGAGTTAATTTATCCACTGCGCTGACAAATTGGCTGTAATTGGCACGAACCATTTTTTTGTTGTCATTTCTTAAAAACAACCGCATTTGGATTTCTCGATGTATCAAAAGGAAGTCGAGAATGCCCAAGGAAATGTTATAACAGGCGCGTAACGATACCGTCGATCCGCGAACAGGTTGTATAAAAATATAAAGTCACCACACAACAACCGGTCACCCAACTGAGTTGGAAAAGCTTTAATTGTCTTTAATAGCGCTAAAAATAGCCGGCTCAGCGCTCGGTTTACTAAATTTAGAGCGCGTTACGTCAGCCAACGGTACATACAAAACGGTGACCATTTAACAATTGGCGCGAAAAAACCGGACCGCGCAATGTTGCCAGCGTGCGCGCTCTTAAAATAGAGTGCACAGATAAAAACGTCGGAATGATGACATAACACCAGTAATTAAATGTTCATGATTTATACTTATCGATTTAATAAACAAACAATCCCATTTATTGTATATACTGTTATATAAATGGATTGAATTGGATTTATTTGCTTTTATGGCGCTGAGGTTGAGGTTGAGGCTGACGGTTTCGTTTGATCTTGTGGTAGATATTGGGAAGCGGAGAATTTCTAGCTTCAGTTTAAAAACTTAACTTTAAACAGATTTATGTCTATCTGCAGAAGCTCAATTCTTTTGGACTGTGTGTTTGATTAACATCATGACTTATTGATATCATAAAATATATAGTCAATCCAGACCGATGGAGACTAATCGCAGAGACGGGCAACGTTGAATGATCATAACCACTCTATCTAAAGGATCCTAAGTATCCTAAGCTTAAACGCTTACTTTGCGAAGTGTTTCGATTCCAAAGCCACACTAAATAAGTTTAAAAGGTGATAGGGTTTTTAAATTTGCTTCCGCAATCCACCCGCGCACACCGTAAATGCACCAATTGACTGTGGTGGCACGGAACAAGTTTCTGTAACTATTGACGTTAAAAAAAAATGTTTTACATAAATGCTCGACCAGTACAGATATTTTCTTATTAATTGGTTGATTTCCAATTTATTTAAGTCTATTTTAGGAGGAGAAAGGCCGTTCGTATAGGCAATGCAGCCGCGTCGCGTGATCTGGTAGCAAACGAGGTGAGATCGTGTGTATATTTAATAACACGTCCACTACACATCATCCGTTGCGACACGAGTTTCCATTTATAAAAAGAAATTAATTTAATAAAAGCAACTTCAAAATCTCGTTGACATCATTTACTAAAACTGTAAAATAAATTTTAATACAATTATAATATATTATAGGACGTACGCTTTTAGAAGGCTCAGGTTCCATCGATCGATCAATGTACTCAGTAATTTTAATAGCAAATAGATGATAATGTTTGCACACAAGATCCTGCATAATTATCACTTGTACCCACACTAAGGAAGATCGAAATCCCTGCCTTAGGAGTAGTTGACTAATATCTATTTGCAATAAATGAAACCAGTTTAATAAATCCAACTTCCAAATAAAACAGAAACGAATGTACCTCGGCTGAGCAGCACACTCTTGTCTCACTATCGCGATGACTAAAGACGAAAGTTTTTAATTCGTAGACAGGGATAGTGTCAGGAATTTGGAGCCTCATGAAGAAGCTCGAAGTTGGTAAAAGAAAGGCCTCTGCACGGGGTTTCTCTGAATCAAGAATGAAGAGTTCGAAGTTCACATAGAAGACTCAAGACATTGCTAAACTCAAGTTGCTATGGAAAAGGAAGGCTTATAGAATTGGCAACCAATGGACTAGGAGGCATGGAGCAGACGCAGTTCTGGCAAACCCTCTCATGGTCATCATCATCAAGTTTTGTGAAGGTCGGAGAAAGTGTAACCGATCGTTATGAAGATTTCTGGAGGAAGCCTACGTACATCACTGGGTACCTTCCATATGCACAATACTCTATAAAGATTTTCCTAACATCAATCATTTTTATTTTAGACAAAAGAAAATGAAAGAGAGTTAAAACGCTAAACGGTAACAAGAAATGTTTCTGTTTTGTTAATTGCCAGTAAGTATGTACTTTACCACCTACTTTGTCCAGCAGTGGGCGTCTAAAGGCTGATGCTGATGTACTTTATCAATAAACAAACGCTTTCTATCTATCTATAGAACTTCTTAACAGTCATCGTAACCTTAGTAAAGCTTTTCATACTGTTTCTGTCCATGTTCTTCTACGTAAACTGGAAAATATTGACACAGGAGACATCCCATTAGAATAGCTTATATACTACTTAAAAAACCGCGAACGGAAACATAACATTAGTAAATGTGTCAATGGATTAACTGTAGTAACCCGGGAGTGCCACAAGGAAGCGTGCTAGGCCCTGTCTTGATTTTAGTTTATATTAATGAACTTTGTAAGATGAACTTAATAATTGGGGACTTTTTTCTTACGCGGATGTTACCGGAATATTATTCTCTAGTAATTCTTGAGAGACTGTTCAGAATAGTACCGATACTAGACTAACTAGGCTACTAGACTAGGTTTTTCAGTAATGTATTAACACTAAACAATAATAAAACAGCCATGACCGGCGTGAAATTAAATGAACATGTTTGTTTTTACCATAAGTACGTCGAGTTGCTCACAGTGCGTTAAATGTTCTTTCGCAACATTTAAAAGGTAAGTGTAAGTTAATCACTAAAAAATTAAATGTTAACAAGTTTATTTTTTACAAGTGTACTTACATAACGATAATTAACTCGATAACGAAATATAATTGATTACTAAATAAAAAAAAAATATTAACTATATGATACTTGTCAGTTTGTCCCTAAAACAAGTTATACTGTAAAAGGTCCGAATGAATTTTAATGCGATTCCCATAGTAATGTGTTTCTTTATTAAATCGTGACAATTTCTTGTAGCCAGCCTTCCATTTCCCGACTCCACAAGACATGCGTCATGTTGGTCAGTAAAACACTTTTTTCGCGAAACGTCAAACTGGATGACAGCAGCTCATCAAAATGCAAAAAAAAGCGAGCTTACAATTTGTGTCATTTAAAATGAATAATTAAATAAATTATAATAAACAGCCGTCTCTTTGTTCCCATTGGTGGGATTGGGGCCTTCTCTTATAAGGAAAGAATCAAGGTTTATCCGCGCCCGGCCTAGTACGAGTTGGCGGACTACACGTGTAAATAAAACTATTATCTGAATATGTCGATTTCTACGCGATGCGTTATAATCTTATATTACTGGCAACACTTAAACACTACTTCCGATATTCACATAGCTTCAAAAATAAGATTTCTATTTGCTGTTCACTAATTTCGAGTATTTAAATTTGGTTATAGAAGAAAGTAGTTACGAAAACATTTCCTATTAGTAACTCATTTACAAACAAAACAAAATGGCGACAAAAAATTAATTAGAACATAATGAAAGTGAGAAATTTATTTCGTAACGATAAATGATCCAATGATATTAAAAAAAACAAAACTTTTAAGCTACATTGCAAACTGGATAACCTTATACTGTATTATACGCAAATATTGAAAAAACACACAATGGCGGCGAAGTTAATAACATTATTAATTAATTAACAAATCTCGTTAACATTAAAAAAATAAATAGGGCCGTATATTTTGTGCAATATTTTAACTGCTTATAGCTTCGATATCGATTTTCTTAATCGATATTGAATCGAAATGGACATTCATCAGAATATTGTTATACTGGACTGTACATAATAATATCGCGCTAGAACGGATACCAGAGCCGTGATAGCCTAGTGGTTTGAACGCCGGCCTTCCAATGCGAAGGTACCGGGTACGAATCCGGCCTGCACCAATGAATTTTTCAATTTATGTGCAGTTAGCATAAAAACACCAACTAATATCACGTGCTTTGACGGTGAAGGAAAACATCGTGAGGAAACCTGCATATCTATGCCATGACCATCCGTGGTCGGACTAGTATGTGAAATGGAGAAGGCAATGGCAAACCACTCCATTATAACTGCCAAGAGAGTCGTCGTGTGTTTCAATAAAAACATGATGACCACGACCCTCAGTCATGAGGAAATACGACTTAAAAGAAGAAGAAGAACGGATACCGCACCACATTCAGCTCGTTGACATGATTGTCATTATCCCAGTAATTTTAATAGTTACCCCCTTCAAACTGGAACACAGTAATGTTTGGCGGCCTCCAGCAACAGAGACCTATGATCATTATCTTACTGGATAAAAGCCTGACTATTTTTTTTACGCGCTTTTAGTACCTAATTCCATTCTCAAGTTCCATAGAAGAATTGCAAGATCATTTAAATAACCTATTTATTTATAATACAGCAGTGGGCGTCTATAGGCTGATGATGATGATGATGATGTACTAGTTTACCTGGTCTAAGGTGAAATACCATCAGTTATGGGATGCTAAATTAAGAGTAAATGAGAAAGAATGATAAAGAGAGAACTGGAATGAAAGAAGGAAATGGGATGAAAGATAGACAGAAACTGGATATTGAGTAAAGAATGTACAACAAATCCTTGGCCCACACGAATCAAGAGGGAACGATAAAAAAATACCATTAGATAAAATGAATAGCCCAAGATCAGAAAAGTTTTCACAATCTTACTGCCAAACTTCAATTTGGAGATGACATCTCATGATGATGGTGATACTAGTTTGCAAAGATAAACTCGTGAGGAAAACCGCTGGTGGAGTACTTCTAGCAGTGGACGTCTATCCGATGATGATACTAGATTATTTTTACGTTAACTTTAAGTTATAACACAAACTACAAATTTAAAGTCCCGCGAAATGTCATTCAACAGTTTCGAAGTTCAGTTGAAACGAACAGACAGATAACTTTAATTTTAATAATCTCTCTCACTTGTATTTACGTTCAATGACAACAATATGTGAAAAGATCAAAAATGAAACGATACGACATATTTATTTATTATTTCTTAATAAAAACGCGCGCTTTGTTTTTAATCGTTTTTGACAGGTCTGTGGGCGCAGAGGCAAAGGACGTCAGCTTCGATCGGGAATGACATTTTTTTTTGAAAATGTCGACTACATTTTTCATCTGTGCCGTTAAAGCTGATAGTATTTTTTAAAGAACGTATATTTTTTATATTATAATTAGCTTTTTTCCTGCTCCCAATACTGGAAGTCGTACACGACGATAACGAAAATCAACGATAAAAGTTGTTTTCTTCATAAATCCAAAAATAATTAAAACCGCTTTTATTATTATATATCGTCCATTGTAAACTTTATAATCGTGCTATTTTTTTTAGTAAAAACCAAATTTTCAGTAACGAGACCGTGTCACCGTCCGCGAGATGACGGCGACTTGACGAAAGGAACGGGTCCTATTAATTATAACTTGGGGTGAGGAAAAAAGTGGTGTCACCACTCCCAAGACGAAACGCCATAAAAAATTCTCATTGAATATACGACATAATTATTGGATCGTTATCTTGAATAATCATTATTTTTTTAACATATACCCTCTTTAGGTGAATTGGAGAAATCAGATCAGTCTACCGTCTCCGCAGAAGCGTACCTTATACATTAAAGTCCTATCTTCGTTTCTACAACCACACGTTAAGGTGACACCTAGTTAGTTACCATATTATTGTTAATCTACCACCGTAACAGCTTCAGTATTTTCCAATTATTAATTATGAGAAGTAATTTTTTTTAGTTTCGCCATCACACGGTTTCATTGTCATTTATTTTAGCTGTGCGTCTGATTTATCAACTCGCACTTGACGATAAACGGCCTTGTATCTTCTTGTGAGAGGATACAGCTAGTCCCAATAGTGGGAACATTACGTGGGCTCTTTATTTTTAATACAAAACATCTGCTAGATAGATATGTATAAGAAAGGGAGTAAAGACAGTAAACCAGATTGAACGATTCGAATGGAGTTATTAACTGGACTGTTTGTGAGAGAAACTTTCAAGTTTAGATTTGACTTATTAACTGGTTACTTCTCTGGTTACCGCGCTAGTTAATAATGTAAATAATTAATTTAATTGGTTGTAAAATTTTTATTGTAACATTCCAATCGGTGAGGCAACATCGCTCATAAAAAAAATATTGGCGCTATAAACCCGCCGCCATGACAGTTTTGTCTTTTTCTGTATGTCAACATTAAAACTAAACTTCGAAAGCATTAACGTGTTCCGGTTTGAAAGGTGATGAAGATGTTGTATTTGTTAGTTTTTTTTAACATAACAACGAATAATAACCAGGTGGTAGGTCTCTGTTGCCGGAGACCGTCTGGTCGGACACCACCGCAGCTCCTATTTCAACCGCCAAATAGTAGTGTGCGAACATTACTGTGTTCCGGTTTGAAGCGCGCTGTAGCTAGTGTAATTACTGGGGTAACGAGACTTAACACCTCATGTCAGGCGACGAGCGCAATGTGGTGCAGTGTGTACAATCTTAACTGGCACCGCGTTGTTATCAAGCGTATCACTTACCATCAGGTGAACGTCTTGCTCGTCTCGTCGCATAGTAGTATAAAAAAGAATCGGAAGCGTGACGCTCACCATCAGCTCGTATTGTAAACAAATATATTTCTTTATATTGTTTTTTTATTTTTAGAGCCGACCAAGTGATACTTACCCATAACATGGCGCTAGTTATGATGGTTATACCATCACATTGCGCTCGTCCCTCGTTACCGCAGTAATTTCACTAGCTTACCCTTCACAATACAGTAATGTTCACACACTACTGTTTGGCGGTAGAAATAGCAGCAGCGGTGGTACCTAAACGGTCAGCAACAAAGATCTACCACCAGCCAACCGCATCTTCGTTCCAATGAAAGACATTGTAGTAATACTAAAGGGTTGTACTCTAAATCTAAATGTACTCAAAACGTTGAGGTTTACTGCCGTGGTGGTTTTATTATGTAAGATCAATTAAAACCTATATAAAAATAACCCTGACTTCACGCCAGAAGACCTTCTCTTATTATCCTTTCGAAGGTTATCCAAAAAAAAAACACAAGCCACGGCAGCCTTTGAATTGGAGCTAAAATTGATTCTTGCAAAACTACTTTTTTCAATTAACACAAACAGAAATCGTGAACAAACATACAAAATGTTTTAAATGATATTATAATAAAATAACCATTATTTATTTTTAGTCAACAGGCAACACCGGTCGAAGAAGGTTAGCTGCAAATGAATTCTTTTGACGTGACAACGTCTATTAAATTGGTATAAGATAGGAGGCGCGTGCTGAGAAATGTCCCGCACATAAGTGGGCGCGGCTTACGCCGACCGCTAAGTCGGTATGCGTTTGCCCGAATTGGTTGAAAGTAAAAGATGTATTCTATTGCTCAATAATAATTAGAAATAAAATCCCTAACAAATATAATTGAGAGTTAGTATAACTTGATTTGTAACCCGATAAACATGTCAAACAAACGACCGTTTCCAAAACCATTAAAGAGAACGAACGATTCATTAAGTAATAATAATGAAAGGCATGTAATTTAGAATAATAAAATTTATTATCAAAATTTTTTGTGATATAATTAATAGACGTTGTCACGTTAAAATACATAAGTGCCCTGCACATATAACCCAGAATTTTTTTTTTATTAATGTTTCTAAATATATACATATTTATAATACGCATCAGGTGTGTCTCCGTGTGGCTTTTTCTCTGCTAAAAAAAAATCAGGCTAATTTTAGAATATCATTTTAGCAGAGTAAATATAATCGCAGTTTTTAAACTAGTTACATAAACATGAATACAGTTTTATTTTTAGCTTAATCATGTAACTTTTGTTCTTCATACATATTAAGTATAAATATTTCTCACAAATGTGAATATTTCTTTACTTAAATACGACCGAAGTTTATATTTAAATATTTGCGAGAATACACGCTTACAATCAAATGATAATCACAAAATGTATCGATTTTCGTTTCAAGCGATTCATCACATTAAAAGTAGGGCATCTTTAAAAGATTTTAGCCTTAAAAAGGGGCAACGAGTTTGTGATGTTTTTAAATAAATTATAAAAGTTCTGTAAACTAATAAAAGTAATACGATTTCATAGAATGGAATACGAAATCATTTCATTGAATGTATATTTAGTAGCTAGGGTAATTCATAATTATAATGTTACTTTAATTAAATACATAATTTATATTTATTTGTTATTGTACTTATTTGTGTTGTACAAAAAGGATTAAATATATAAATTGTGTCTTCAAATTAATAAATTTCTTTTCTAATTTATAAGGGTGCGGCCAGTTGTAAGCGTTGTATGCGATTACTTACGAAAATTTAAATTTTGGACATAATGTAATAAAAACATTGATAGATGCCTTCGCACTAAAAACAAAACTATTTTTTTATTATTAATTAATCGAGTTTTCCAGGAATAACTAGAAATAAAAGAGAGCAATTTCTTTCTGTAATTATATTTTGTTTTTTATTTACATTATAATTTCCTGTTACGATCATTCATTGTTGTCGCATCATTAGTCAATAGTTACAACGTCGGCAGTACAACACTATGTGGCATCCCCCTCTTTTAACAATGGCTGTCTATTGCCATAAAAAAAAACAATGGTGGTCGGCGGTAATCCGCGTTACATACGACAATTCGAATATATGCTCTTGGCGAAGAAGTAGAAGCTATTAAGAATAAAGAAGGAGTTCCCTGTCTACGGTATCTGTTGCTGATTATTAGAATACGACGCTATCACAATCAACTGAGTCACTCCTCATTAGTTTAGACTTCCAATAACGTTTACCGGTTAATAAGTAAGAGGCAGTTATTTAATAAAAAAATGGAGATAACTTGAAAATTGTTCATTTAAAACTCCCGCCCCGTTACGCTTTCGTCGTATATTCGTTTAATTGGTATGTGTCGAAGCGCGCAATCGTTACGCGTTAATAACATGGCGATGTGATTTTTTTGTTCATAAATCTCCGATCGTGTTTATCGATAAGTGACAAAAATAGCTCCTTTATGAGGTTAAACATATTTGTGAACGGTACAAATAAAATTATCTAATTTGGGTTTCAATAATTTAACAACTCGGCGAGACCATAGATATTAAATACATAAAAAAAAATAGAACAAACGTTACTGCATAAATAATAGCAGCAAGACTAATAGGGCTCATAAGAGTCACCGGAAAAAAAATATTGTATAATAATTTTGTGGTTTTAAACATCCTAATTATACTTGCAATTTTATAACAGTTTGTGTTAAATATATAATTAACCTTTCTTTTTTTTTTGTGGGGAAATCCTGCATTGGATACCCTTCTGTTACGGGGGTAACAGAAGTGTTATGCCGGACTCTTACCGGCTAAAACCCCACGGTGTCCCACTCAACGCTTTTGGCCGGAACCACGGGAACGCTTTCGCACACAACCATTGTTCCGACAACGCGAAGCCTTGGTGAAGCTACATCCCGGAGTGGAGTTCGAGCTCTCCACCCCTCTTGAGACAATGTCACGCTGAGATACTGCGTGCCACCTCGAGGCCTTTTATAATTGGCGACGGATTACCCCCGAATCCGCCACCATGTTTCAGTTATGGGGGTTGCAGGGCATGGAACATCCTTCTGCGGCGCCCAGGTCTCTGCCTACGGATTGCAAGTTGGCTGCTTTTTTCACGCTCTCTCTCTGCAGCTTCTTTCTGCGACATTACAATTTCAGAAAGCTGCACCTGCGCCCCATGACTTCTCGCTGCCAACCATGGCTTGCCTGCCTAAACTTATGCCAAGCATAAAGCCTGGAAGCGAAAGGTCATCCCCCACGACAGCGACGAGGTCATGACGCTGGGCATCCCATGCTGAGCAGTGCTCCAAGGTATGCTGCGCTGTATCCTCGTCGCATCCACAGTGATGACACTCGGTTGTCGGCTCTCTTCTGGCGATACGGCACAGGTACTTACCAAAACATCCATGGCCAGATAGTACCTGCACCAGATCTATCGGCCCACCTAGTGTTTAAAGTTTTAACCGTGCCTAGCTAAAAATAAATGTTAGTTGGAGCAATAAGTTTTAATACAGTTTTAAAGCTGATTTTTTGGTCAATCCTAAGGATTTTTTTTTTTATTTCGAATTCAAGATTATGAAAAAAAAAACGAAAATTCGAGTCTGTTCATTGTTTTCAACGACCTAGGAATGGAGAAAACTTTATTTCGCAAAAGTTGAATTTTTTTATTGATGTTTCCATAAAATGCTAATCTAAACTTTGAGCAAGTTTTGACCAAAAAATATGGATACTCGGCCAGAAATTGCCGTCTAAGCTGTGTAGCACTTTTGCAGGCCAAATTAATTCGAAATTAAAAAAAAACATACCTGAGTGTTGACCAATAAATCATCTTCAAAACTGCATTAAAACTTATTGCTGCACCTAACATTTATTTTTAGCTAGGCACCGTCGAAACTTGAAACATTGGGTGGTGGGCCGATAGATGTGTCCGGGATTTTTTATACTAACCATAATATACTAGTTAAGTCATCCTTATCTGCCAGAGTACCGAGCAAACAAATGCCATTGTCTCGCTGGATGGTGAGGTTTATTCTTTTTTCCGTATAGTTGCCAGCCCAGGGGTCTGGGGTTGCTTCTAATTTTGTACGCTGACAACATTGATTTGTTGGAGACGAATAGATACTACGGTACGTACAGTGCGGCCATCTTGGAAACTTCGCACAAATCAGTTCGCTGTCATAAAAACCGTTGTGTTATTGTGATTTTACTGTTGATGAATTATAATAAAATGCCGAAAGTGATAAGAAATAAAATGAGAAATGTGTTACTGACGCTAGAGAGTTTTTTTAAAGGAAAAATAATCTGTCGCGCTTATAATTCCGTTCCAAAACTCTAGTGCGCGTGTAGTCGCTGCGACAGGCGAGAGATACCGTTAGTATTTTTTTATGATTACCCCACCTACAATAAATATTTTTAATCGTAGTTAAAACGTTAATTATTAACCAAGATAACTGTTTAAGTATTTCTTTACAGTAGCAGCAATTACAACTGAAAGAATGACGGCTGAAGCATGTTTTGGATAATTATAAATAGTAGTGTTGCGAAGAACTCACGACTTTCATACTGTATGGAATGTTAAGACTCAAAAGGACTTCAATAAATATCTACAACACTTCAATCACTATTTCAACACTTCACCACTTGCTCCTTCTCCGAGAGCGTATATTCGGTTTATCGTATGTAACGTGGACTACCGCCAGCAGCCATTGTTAAAAGTGGGTATGCGACATAGTGTTGTACTGCCGACGTTGAAATTATTGACTAGTGATGCGACAATGACGAAAGACCGTAACGGAAGGTAATTCCTACCGTGAATAAAAACAAATATACTTACAGAAAGAAATTGCTTCCTTTTATTTCTAGTTATCTACTATTCCTGGAAAACCCGACCGGCGTCCATCCAATGTCGTTTCCAATATATCAATGAAAAATTACTAATATTAAAAAATAGCTTTGTTTTTAGTGCTTAGGCATCTATCAATATTTACATTCTATTGAAAATCAAATATTTCGAAATATTTACTTAAAGTAACATTATAATTATAAATTAACCTAGCTACTAAATATATAATATATTCAATGAAATGATTTCGTATTTCATTCTATGAAATCGTATTACTTTTATTAGTTTCCAGAACTTTTATAATTTATTTAAAAACAACACTAACAACTCGTTAACCCTTTTTTGAGGCTGAAATCTTTTAAAGATGCCCTACTTTTAATGTGATGAATCGCTTGAAACAAAAATCTATATATTTTGTGATTATCATTGGAAGCGTGTATTCTCGCAAATATTTAAATATAAACTTCGGTTCGTATTTAAGTAAAGAAATATTCACATTTGTGAGAAATATCTATACTTAATATGTATGTAGAACAAAAGTTACATGATTATACTAAAAATAAAGCTGTAGTCATGTTTATGTAACTAGTTTAATAAACTGCGATTATATTTACTCTGCTAAAATGATATTCTAAAATTAGCCTGATTTATTATTATCAGAGAAAAAGCCACACGGAGACACCTGATGCATATTATTAAAATATATATATATATATATAGAAACCTTCTTCGACCGGTGTTGCCTGTTGACTGAAAATAAATAATGGTTATTTTATTATAATATTATTTAAAGCATTTTGTATGTTTGTTCACGATTTCTGTTTGTGTTAATTAAAAAAAGTAGTTTTGCAAGAATCAATTTTAGCACCAATACAAAGGCTGCTGTGGCTTGTGTCTTTTTTTTTTTGGATAACCTTCGAAAGGATAATAAGAGAAGGTCTTCTGGCGGGAAGTCAGGGTTATTGTTATTTTATTTTAATATAGTTTTAATTGATTTTATTTACTAAAACCCCCACGGTGGTCGTTCTTAACGTTGAAAGAGACAGTTTGATCCCCGTTCGGAAAACAACCAGTCAGTTCAGTCTCTAACACCCTCTAGTAGTATTACAATGTCTGAAAACCTTCTATTAACTATATAAATTTAATATACCTAAAGTATATGATATAATTTTTAAACACCGTTAACTTATTAGTGAATGAAATAAGAGTTGGAAAGCCCGCGGCAAAGGTTCACATAAAACTACGTGTTGCGTTACCGCTCGTTATTAGCATAGCCTCTTGGAAGTATTGATTCATTTATTTACAAAAGACAATTCGCGGCTATTAGAGAGAACTATGGTTTATAACTTAAAGCAAAAATCATGAGCCATTCAAGAGTTATCACTAGTAGATAGTAAATGTTAGTAGAAAGACCACAAACAATGAACACTTACCCAAGACAGATATCATTAACGTACAAAGCAAAATAAAAACGATTTAAAAGTAAATAATTTTAACAAAAAATATAAAACAAGTATATCGGATGATATATATAATGAGAAATATTAAAAAGGAAGTTAAAAAGTAACAAGAAACTGTAGACTCCTTACACAATTTGTAGTGACACTTGCTGACCGACTGCACTCAACCCTCGCCAATAACCAGCGCGACGAATGGAGGGGGTTTTTAAATATACCCACTGGTGTGACCGGCGAAAAAAATTTATCATCCTACCTACATCTCCATAGTTTAACTTGCAATCGTATATTTGAAGGCACGTGGTGCTGCCATCTAGTTTAAAAAGGTTTAAACTTAATTTTAACTATTAAGATTTGTTACCGACACTTCCGCTTTGTTGTCATATCGTTCAATTTACTAAAATCGATACAATTAAGAACCAAATTAATGAATGAAGACATTTTTAGAGTTTTGTATAAATAGTTTGTAATTTTATATTGTTCTTGTAATTATAAAATGTCGAGTAATGTTACATTTGTATTGGTAATAAAAAATAGACATGTAATTGAAAAACAACCGAGCAAGGTATAAAACCTTCACTGTCATCGAGTTCGATTGATTTAGTATTCTGCTTTTGACGTGTAAAGTTGTCTCTGTACTCGGAAGTTTCATTTTCGCAATGAATCCCTGCGAAAGCTCTGGCCATCCGCCGACGTATACCTATACTGAACATTAAGATTTTTCAAACAACCCTGCTTGGCTATTATTATAAATAAAATACACACGGAAGATCTAAGAGAAGACCAAAAAGATGGAAGTAAAAGGGACTGGAGGAAGATATTCCGACTCAACATAAAGTGAGACCAGGGCAGGGAAATAAATCATGTCAGGGTTTCGTCATACACATAGTCTACCAGTGCATAAAGTCCGATATATAGTCTTCACTCCATCATCTTTCCCCCCATATGGCCCTTTAATTATCCATTGTCTCATCAGCTTACTAATCTATTTTTTTTTTTTAATCTTAAAGTTTAATACTTGACCGCAATTTCACCTGATATTAAGTGGCGATGTGGTCTGTGGTGGTAAAGCGCTTTAACCCAGCACCAATTCACCCTTTTTTGAAATTTCTTTATTGACATTTAACTATTTGTTTAATTAAAAAAAAAAAGTAATGGGTTTTGACAGTTTAATAACCTGTGCCTTTTTTTTTGTTAGTTTCTAATGTATTTAAACTATTCATAAGTTGATTTTAAAAAACTATAAATTTGGTTTTTTTGATTGTATTTCTAGTTTTCATTATTAAATCTAAATCCATTTTAAGGCTCATTAGTATTCTTATCTAATGTTATAGCTTAAAATTAGTTCATTGTCATATTTTTTTATTGCACATTCCGCGAAACGGTTAAGAAAAACCAACCTCTTTTATAGCTTTTAATCTCATTTAAATAAAAGAAATATCGTTCTGCATCTGTTTACAATAATGGTGGGAACCCGGCGTTAGGGGAATGACTTTTATATTAATAATCTGTGGTTTTATTTTATTTCTCTTAAGTCTTTTAAAGAGATATATGTGATAAAGAGCTTTCTCAACACGTTCAACGCGACTACGATTTTTACGATGTGCTCCCGGATGCCGTATACATTTCAGTTCCACCGACACACAGCAAGAGTTCTTTTTTTTCAACTTTTATTTATTAGGTACATGTCAACCCCTTTGACACAGACCTAGAATAAAACAAAAAGGAGACTTTACTACTATTAATTTGATTATTTAATAAAAAAGGAAAAATTGGTAATTGTAATAATGATAAATCTTGATATTAATTTTACTTGGATACAGAAAAGTAAATCTTATGTATGTTATGTATATAATAATTATATATGTATTTATATAAGTATATCTATCTTTATGTATGTATATATTACTATATATCTTTTCTATTATTATTTTGTTTAAACAAAACTTCTCTTTTACCCTCACCTAAGGCATTAAGTCCGCCTTTTTGTACATTATTTATTTATGTGTGCAAACAAAGTTTTAAATAAATAAATAAGTCCTCCAATGCGTAAACATGAGAGTTCACTCTTATTTGAATGATATTTCCAAAACGCATCTGTATATTCAAATTATACTATATGTACATTTACTTGGTGGATTAGGTGCAATAATTTTGTTTGAAAGAAAAAAAATATGCAGCGGAACGAAAACGGCGGGAGAGTCCATCGCCACAGATAATCAAAATTTCTAATAGAACTTAGATTTTTATTTATTCTACTAGCCGACGATACGTTCATCTGCCCATAACATGGCGCTAGTTATGATGGTATACCACATTGCGTTCGACGTCTAGATTTTACTGGTGGTAGGTCTCTGTTGCTGCAGACCGTCTGGATGGGTACCACCGCAGCTCCTGTTGCAACCGACAAATAGTAGTGTGCGAACATTACTGTGTTCCGGTTTGAAGCGCGCTGTAGCTAGTGTAATTACTGGGGTACCGAGACTTAACAACTTATGTCAGTAGCATAAAAGAAAAGTATTTTTAAGTCTCGTTACCCTAGTAACTCCGCTAACTACATCGACCTACAGTAATATTAGCACAATACTATTACTGCAAGTCACTATGGTGGTAACTAAGACTGTCTCCGGCAAATTACCAACAGTGAAATTTGAAATTCTTTTTGACATAAGTTTTTAATAACACTTATTGTAATTCTGTTATAAGCCGCGATAGCCTAGTGGTTTGATCGCCGACCTTCCAATCCGGAGGTACCGGGTTCGAATCCAGCCTGCGCCAATGAATTTTTCAATTCATGTGCAGTTAGTATAACACCAACTAATATCACGCGCTTTGACGGTGAAGGAAAACATCGTGAGGAAATATCTATGTGATGACCATCCGTGCTCGCACTAGTATGTGTAATGGAGAAGGCAATGGCAACACCATTCCATTATAACTACCAAGTCGTGTTTCATCACACATGATGACCACGACCCTCAGTCATGAGGAAATGCGACTTAGAAGAATTGTAATTCACCGCAAGATGGCGCTGAAGCAAATCTATACAGTACATTCTAACTATTTCTCCACCGCAGTGATAATTTCCAGCCAAACAGTAGTGTGCGAACATTACTGTGAGCTAGTGAAATTACTGCGGTAACGAGACTTAATATCTCAAGGCGAGTACAATGCGGTGCAGTGTATACCATCTTAACAAGCGTCATGTTATGAGCAGGTATAACTTACCATCAGGTGAACGTCTTACTCGTCTCGTCACCTAGAATAAATAAAAAAATTAGTCATCAAGTTAAATATAGTATACTTTGTATCTAGTCGACTAATGCAAAAAGATTCATCATCATTAATAATAAAAAAAAATTCATTGTTTTTTTTATTAAACGGTTTTATTTAGCTCGACCCACCCGTACGGAATTTATTTGAGTCGAAATTAGAAATTGAAATTTAAGCACCTTCCCGTTGTCAGATTGATTTGAAATTTGGTACACACATTCCATTTAGATGACAATACAATATAATAAAATCAATAACATTATAAATCTAAGATGGCCGCCGATACAAAATGGCGGATTACATATTTTTTTTACTTTCAGTCGATATTGTTTTACTTAATATTTTGTTTTTCTTTTTTTTTTTACTAATACAGGTAGCGTTGCGTTAACAAGTGTGAATGCTGTGCACATCTACAATAGTGGCTACAAACTGACCGATACCTTTATCTGTACTGTGTTTATTATTATTTTGTGTCATCGCTTATGTGTCAAATAAATAAATTAAAACTGAACATCAATGCTCCAAGTTAGAATGTTTACACAGCATTTAGACAGAATCAAATGTTAACCGCAAACACGATAAAGGCTTTTTACGCATAACCTCAAATTTATTTTTAAACGCCGTCCAAATTTAGATACCGTTACAATTAACTTACTTTCCTCATTCGCGTTCACTTGAATTCATTTACCCATATATAGTCGGAATTCAGGATATCACACGCAAAGCCACAAAACCGGTAAAGGCTTTTAAGGTTAAATTTCAATACGCGGACACGACTACTGATGGTATTATCGGGTGAACGACTCGCTCGTGAAATAGCAGAAAAAAAATGTAAAAAAAAAAATCTGCCTCTGCACCTTTGGCTTTCCTCCAGTTAGTTTTGCTGTTCATATTTTTCATTTATATACTACATTCATACTTATATTATTCTTTATCTATTATATATTATTTATTTATTTATTTTATAGTTTTATTCATATTTCATACTAGCTGCCCCGGCAAACTTCGTATCGCCTCAAAATCAATAAATAAAAAAGCTAAACTATGCTGGCAAAACTTAACCAGAACAAAAATAATTTGTAACCAAAATGGATGCCCGTTATGAATTTGGTTTTTCTATTATATTTAAATGCACAATCTGAACTTAGGACAGTGGTGTTCCTGCTTGAATTTTACAATCGCTGCACACGAACACACTAATTTACTGCATGATACACTCACATTGAACATTCAACCGCATTATGTACAAAAAAATAAAAATTAACCGAGACAACGCGACCTTTACGCCTATATTCCCGCTAAAGTTCATAAAATATTCTTCTTCTTCCCAATTGATGGCATGAGCACGGTTTGTGCGTGAGCCAGTGTCATGTGTACACGTATAAAATAAAAGAATAAAAATCCTTAAAAAATTGTCTGCGTGGTCAATTCGTCCGCCATGTTCCTCCCTTTTCTCGTAAAATATTATAGTTGCAATCAGTAATTATTGGTTGTCAATGCAAATGTCAAAATCAAAAATATTCTTTTAAATTGTATTTGGTTTCTAAATGACGGGGCGAACTTCAAGTATCTGACGTTTTATATATCCAAGGTAAAGTGACCAGATGCTCGCTTTTGGCGAGACAGTCCCGATTTTTTACAATTAGTCCCGCATCACGCGACGTTTTTTAAAAGTCCCGACTTTTAGAATTAAGTAAAATTTTATATTTAGGAAAATCGTTGTTTTGCGTAACACGTTGCTTTTGCTACCCAGTTACATTGTATTTGTCTCTCAGATGATACACTTCGTGTTCTGCTTCTTGCTATAGAAAATTAAGGAATATTTCATAAATACAATTTTTTTTTAAAACTAAGCTTAAAATACTTGTAGTCTTAATATTTTATATTAACGACAAAAAGTATGTCACCGACCTTAACCCTAAAAGAAATTTAGATAGAAATATGTTAAGAAAAAGAATATTATACATTTTTATATTTATAAATTGTACTTATGTTAGAACTAAAAAGATTATACGTTATTATTACTCCTTTAAAGTTGTCCCGCTTTGCCCATCTAAAAATCTGGTCACCTTAATGGAAAAGTGAAATTGTTTTTTTTACAATATTCCGGGCACTTTTTCCATATTTTCTCACCTTTTACACCTTCCCTAGACTTCCACGAATAATTCAAGACCACATTTAGCCAAATCGGTCCAGCCGTTCTCGAGTTTTAGCGAGACTAACGAACAGCAATTCATTTTTATTATATAGATTTGCTGTCTTTGATCAAATCATCACTATTATAATAGCGTAGTAGGTTGTCTTTTTTTAATCTATACGAGTACCTAGTTAAGATGGTATGCACTGCAGTAAATTGTACTCGATTTGAGACATAATTGTCGTTACCGCAGTAATTAATACGTTACAGCGATCTTTACAACACAGTATTCGCACACTACTGTTTGGCAGTAGAAATATTCACTGCTACTAGGTCTCTGTTGCCGGAGACCGTCTGGATGGGTACCACCGCAGCTCCTATTTCAACCGCCAAATAGTAGTGTGCAAACATTACTGTGTTCCGGGTTGAAGGGCGCTGTAGCTAGTGTAATTACTGGGGTAACGAGACTTAACACCTTATGTCTCAAGGCGACGAGCGCAATGTCGTGCAGTGTGTACCATCTTAACTAGCGCCGCGTTGTTAACAAGCGTATCACTTACCATCAGGTGAACATCTTGCTCGTCTCGTCGCATAGTAGTATAAAAAAAAGTACCCACCATGAAAACAGAACCTCTTTTATTTGAACCTACATGGTTCACCGATAAATAATCAATATTCTTTTAGAGTGATCATATCGTTCATATTAATTTCATGAATTTGCGTGATGGAGATTTAATTTTGTACACCGGCCTAGTGTCGGAACCCAAAGACTAGTGCATGACAACGATCCTAATCACCTAACATTAAAACCTAATACAATTTTTCGCAAACTAAAACCACTTTATAGTCACTTATTATTTAGTAATAACATTGTAACGTGTAAGTTTTTCTGAAATAAAAACTTAAATTTTTCAGAGACGTTTCGTTTTACCAGAAAAAGTATCCAAATCCGAATTTTTTTTTAAATACAAAATATATATATTTTTTTATTTTATGACCTGGTAACATTTACCTTTGGGACGTATCCTTTTTGGAAAAAAATTAATTCCTCATTTTTTATCTGCATAAAGTTATGTAATTTTAATTTTCTTTTTGATTTGAAATTTGTCGTTTAATGCTTAATGGTTTTCAGTTTTCAATATCTAAATGATCTAGGATAAATTTTCGTTTCACTTAAAAATATTTTGTTATTTACGCGTACTTATATCAGTGATGCAGGCTGTGTGCTTAGACTTAAGATGCACAATGTTATGTTTGTTTTATTTTATGTTTAGTACTTGTGTTAAATTTATTAGAGGACCATACGAATAAATAAATAAATGTGAATGACGAAACGATATCTATATAACTATGTATTTAGTAGCTAAGTATAATGTATAATATGGAAACCGTTATAACCGTATGATATTTTCTTTATGTTTAAATTGTTACTGTATTTTATTTATTTTTTTATATCCATAATTTGTGTTTTATATTTATTTATTTTATTTGAAAATTTTTCTTGTTTTTTATATTGTACTACTCACTATTTTGTTCATGAACGTCGCGGGCACTAGCCAAACTGGGCTCAGCTGAAAACCAGCGCTGTGCATCAGTCCCTGCACAGCATATGCTGAGTCGGCGTCCATTTAGCATCACATCACTCACCTAGTTTTAGTTTTAAGTCTTTATATTCTACCTTTTTGATTTTATTTATATGTTGAGTGTGTGTTGTCTTATAAATAAATGTCTATGTCTATATCACAGCTACTCTATTAACCAAGTAATAACACTACATATAGCTCCACTAGCTACAAATGCTTAGCCACTTGTAATAATACTTTAATGACTGGTAGTAGGTCACTTGCTACAGACCATGTAGGTACCGCAGTGACTAAATATACAAGTTAGGCCAAAAGAAGTCATAATTTTTTTTTCCAAATTAAAAACTTTGATTGTTTATTTGAACTTTTAGAATATTATTGGTCAAGTAGAGAAGATATCGGCCAAATGGGCGCCGCCACAATTTGGACTTCAAATAGGGTGATTTCTTTTGGCCCACCTTGTACTACTAAACAGTAGTATACAAACGTTACTGTGTTAGCTAGTACAGCTGTGTAAGCTTGTTATATTACTGCGGTAACGAGACTGTCTCAAGGATAGTAACAATGTGGTGCAGGGTACCATCTTAACCAGCGCCATGTTATATACAAGGGTATCACTTACCTTTGTCGTCTAGTAGAATAAAAAAATATAGACCACTGAAGTGTTTATTATCTACACCAGTGTTTCCTAGTTGGGCGTACCCCACAGGTGGGCAATTTGAAAATTTATCCGACATGATTTACCTTCTCGCTCTTTTAATGCAATTTTTTGTTAAATAAGAATCTTAAATCATATAATTGGGTTCTGTTCTTATTATTTTTATATAAATAAATCTAATTTCATAAATACATTTTCTTTGTTTTGAGGGCACATTTACTGAAATTACTTAAAAAAAACCAAACAGATTTTTTACTTTCAAAATTTTTGAAGGGACATGAAAATTTTTTAAAAGTGAGGCATACCCTGAAAAGTTTGGGAAACAGTGATCTCCCGACACAAGCTTCGAGGCTATCTTCACCAAGTTCCCATAACTGGACTGATCCCCAGACTATCCCCACAGACGTTAAGGTCTATTAGATTTGTTTCTGATACCAAAAATGCATATTTGTGTAGTGTGAAATCCCACCACCAGGTTAACGAACCGAAATAAAACAGGCGCCCACATTGACCGACAATTTATTTATATAGTACAATTTAAAAAAAAGAGGAGAATGCGTTTAAAAATTAGACATCGGCTAAATACATGCTTATAGACAGTTGAATAAATGTTTCATGGACTGGTCGCGCTCGGACTACCGCACGCACGCAGAATTCAATCCCAGCAGTGGGAACAAGGAGCCCACACGGCGGAGTTACAGCGATACCAGCCATTAACTTAATGTTATACACCGCGTTTTATAAGTGAGCTTATTAAAAAAAATTGCAATACATCTGACCCCACTTCCAACATCCCCCCCTCATTTCCTCAATAATCCCCTCCATAATAATTCTACTCCTTAAAAGTAGTGTAAACTGTGTCGGGTTGCGTGTCGGAGCTTTCAACGACATTAAGTAACAAAATCGTTAACTAGATGGCGTTGCCGTCACACGCCGTTTACAACCACCCTTAAATCGACGTATTATTTGTAATATTTATAAATCAATATGAAAAAGGAATAAACGGCTCGCATCTTTAAAATATATGAAAAGCGAGTTCACCAGGTCCATCGACTCGGCGTACGGAAGCCCACAGCTGGACATACCATTATCATCCCAAAAATAATACGTCGTTTGAGGTTTACATGTATATTATAAAATGATATACAATTTATAGGAAACAGTTTTTTGAATTAAAATTTTGATCTCTGGAGAAAGGGGAAGGCGGGGGGATGGGGGGTGCCGAACGCTCCAGATTGTGAAGATGATCAACTCCAACACCTCTGCATACGGATTGATGGATATTGCGATGTGATTAACATCATGAGGGCGGGGAGGGTGTGGAGATGGATAAAGAGAGAGAGAGGCAGTGGGAGATGGAGAGGGAGGGAGGGAGAGAGAGAGAAAGAGATGTTTGTTCAAAATTAATACATACTCTTGGAACTTTCTAAACAGTAGGTTTACCGCCAAATACATATTTATTATAATCTATATAGTTATATAAAATAAAAATAGTTCATTATATTCGCTTACATGTTTGTGTGCATGCTTTAGTGTGTGTGCTATTTATAATAATTTACCTTAAACCGTAGTTAACGGATAAAACACGATATATAACAACTACCCCGGCGTTACTCGCAATACAACAGCGAACATATTGTACTGAACCACACCATTTTTGGACCTCAACATCAAGTTCTACAATTGAATCGCTAAGTATAATTATACCCAGCAGTGGACGTCCACCGGTTGAAGTGATGAAATATCAACGTAAGAGTATTCATAAAATTATTTAATATCAGCGTACGAAATAGTTATTCATCATCCCACCGCTGGAGCTCTCCAAGCTAGAACGTGGGATTAACATCAACGTCTCGGTTTCACGATTACCGGTAACATCGCATGGGGGTCAATTAAAATTGTGCACATGACCCGCTAACACCAACTTATGACTACATCTATATATACAAAAATTTACTATTTGAGAATACTTTCGTCCAACAGTGGACTTAAACATAAGATGGTGTGGGCTTCCTCAGCGTTAAAGCCCACGTTCACATGCTTGGAGAGATATCAAAATTGTTGCATACACCCAATTCAACCGGAAACCATTTTTTTTTAACCTCAATTTTAAATGGTCGTAGTGTGATATACCCTAGCATCAAATTCTACAATCAAACCTGTCGCCTTCGGCCAATGTCTATATAGATACCGGAAGTTCTGTGTATAAAAAAAAATAATGGTTTAAAAAAAATTAATAAATAATTATTACAAACATTCATATAGATGTCGCTGTTGTGTTGCGGTAATTTACTGTTACGTCGGTTCCCTGGTCTGCTGTGCTGGTGCTGTTGGTGTTTAATAGTCGTCCACGTCGTAAAGGTTGTCGATCTCCTCGTCGTCGAGCTGCATGGACTGGAAGTCGACCTTGTAACGCAGCAGACCTGAAAACGGCATACATTTTATTAATACACGAACACCCGCGCACAGTATCGATTTGAACTGAACCGCTTACTGTATTGCCGAATAGTAACAACAATAACTACATGCTAATAATTGAATTTTATAATTAATTTTATTATAAATACAATGCGAAACGGAATTTATCAAAAAAAAAATAAAAAAGAAGATATGATAATGCCATCTCTTTCCAACAGATCAGTTTACTAATCAAATAGTTTAGTAATAGAAAATGATAAACACACGCGGGTAGTTAACTGTGGTCTTTTGGTGGGCACAATGTGACGTCATAGACCAGCAAGAGTAGAGAGTGGGGGGGGGAGAACATAGCGATGACAATTACTTTTTGGCCGTAAATCGAAATCAACGTAAATGTTTGAAACAACGTACAACACGTACAACACGTACAAAACGTACAACGTAGACATTTTTGTTAACTAATTTTTAAATATACCTTACTTCTAGAATTAAAGTTAGTCTCTAAAGAAATTATATAGGTCCACTATATCACTATAGATCTCTACTTTTAAAACTGAATGGACCTACAAAAGGTCCAACTATCCTCAACCTCTGTGACAAGCAAACTCAAAATCATTTAAACACATACATGCTTTAAATATATACCACCATATTTTTTTGGTGAGCCTATAACCATACAAAATAATTAAGCAGAAAAACATGCTAAATGTAAATTTATGACACAAATTTGATACAATTCTCAAATATAAGTAAAAAGCTTAAAAACTAATAACATAACACACATAACTTAAGAATTATCTCAGACATGCAGTGTAAATAAAAAACTTATAAAAATAAAACCGAAATTCCATACAACTTACCCAGATACTTATGAAAACCTCTTTGAAGCTTGATGAGGAAATTTTTAGTAATGTTAGTTATATACCTAAATTGAAAAGTAGCCTTTATGTTGTGGTCATTAACAGTATAGAATATAAATAAGGTCCCAAGATATTTCATATAAAGCAAGTCCTCAAAATTGAATTTTGGTTTATAGTGAATTAGTTACACTGTAATCATAGATTTTGGATAAATTTTGTTTTTAATTAAGTAACAAAGGTCTGTTTAAATTATTTTTCATTTACCAAAACGAGTAAATCATTCACTTAATATTAAGTGATACGCTCATAACATTGACTGTTAAGATGACACACACAATATCTTGCCTTGAACAGCGATGTGAAGTATCACTTGAGCTCAGGTGAACGTCCCGCTAAGGATCAGATTGATATCAGTCATAGGAGTTTTGGTGTAATAAAGCAACAAGTTGTGATATTATTCATGTGTATATATAATATATCAGAAAAGCATACATTATCCAATCGGTTTCCACACTCCGTTAAATACTTAACGTCTACGCTCTTAAAAATATTTTTTTTTTCGTTCAAACTTATACAACTATATTCCCTTCTGAACGACCTAGGCGCTAAAAAAATCTAACCGATAAACCATATCAATTTATAGCGTTCAAAAAATACAAACGATTTAACGAGTTAAAAACGTCTTAATTGAAAATTTTTATCTGATGGCAACACTAAACAAACCATTCGGCCACGCCCACTACACAGTTGCAATGTATGCTTCTCCATTACATGCCCTTATATGTTTATGATCGACCGTATTGTATATATTTTATATAGATGCCTAGAAATATAACAGTGAACAAGGTTTTAATTTAGTAAATTTGATAATAGATGGCGCTGTTGATAAAGTTAGATACAAACACTAGCAACGGACAGATTTCAAACTTTTAATACAATAAAATATGAAATCTGAAATTCGTGCCGCACAAAAATTATGCTCACCATTGTGGTATGACCGATAAGGCCCACGAGTTTGTCAGTTCTTCCCAATAGTGGGACCATTTCCCACGTCACGAAATTGGGTTTACTAATAAACGATTAAAATTTTATAAAACTTCTGATGATTAGTTTGATTTAACATTGCAGTGTATATATCCTCAAGTTGTAGGTACCGAAAGTCCTCACATCACAGATGACATGATCACATGTTTTTGGGTTATAGAAGTTATTAGTCTTCACTTGATGTTCACTGCTGGATAAAGGCTTCTCATACACCGACCTAACCTGAGTTCGCATCCAGCAGTTTCCCGGGACCTTCACTATAATGACGGTCCTTCAACATCTGAACCGATAGACGCCCACTGCTGGATATTCTCATGCCAAGACTTTTTTTTTAAGAAATTTATCACTTCAAAAGCCTAGTATAAAAGTAAATACCATGTATGTGTACTTATTATATTTCTGGGCATCTCTCTATGAGGGTATCGTTTAGCGCATGGGGGGGTAGTACCTCTATTACGCACCTTCTATGTGTGACCCCCATTCAAGTCGAGACGTTACACACACAGACGTGAAAGTACTAAAAATAGTTCGCAGTGTAAATCATTTCACTTATCAATGTAGAAACTACTCTAGCACAATGTTTGTAATATAAATCTAGTTTTGGACCTTTCCATAACATTGGTGCTTGGCATTCCGTGAACTCACTTCCAATAAAATACGCACGCAAAGTATCTGTGATTATGGGATTAAATGGGGATTGGATTAGAAGCTGCTGTGTGACCAACGCAAGTCGACTAAAATTAATAAAAAATCGTACCATCCATCTCTATATATAGTTGACCTCCGTAGAACACGGTTTTGATATAACACGGATTTTATATTTATTATTTTCACAATATTTTAATATTTCTCTACATAGATTGAGAAACAGAAAATAACATTTTGTTATACTGTTGAATTTCATATTGTTTTGTTTTTGATACAAAACTCGATGTTAACTCAGATTTTTACTTTCATCTGTAATGAAATTTCAGATTACAAAAAAATACGATATAACACGGTACGAATTAACCGTGTTATACGAGGGTCAACTGTTTAAAAGTCTGTATAAGAAAATCCTTGCTCTAAAAGGAGCTGACAAGAAAGATAGCCCGGATTTTATTGGCGTACAAATTTTAAGAATCCATAACATTTTAATGTTTATGGTATGTGGGTTACCACTTACTCCATGGATGGTAAGGCCCGTGTAGACCCAGTATAGAACCAAGAACATATTGAGTCGCGTCATTGGTGGAGGGAAGATAGGATTAGGTACAAGCTGAAGGAAGGAGAAGTAAAAAGGAGCGTATTTTATGTGCGATCTCATAAACATATCATACATGTACACCCATACATAGATTCATAGACCATTAGAGAAATACATCAGGTACATAGGTCAGTCGCAATGGTGTCAAACCGTACTAGACATTTATTGCATTAGGTTATCACCTACACCATAAAAAACGTCAGGCATAAAAATATTTGTATATTCTAAAATTTAAGCTAGATTTATTGCGAAGCTAAAGTACTAACCTAAATTACTAAACTCTAGTAAACTCTATAAGGTCGATCGCTAAGGTAGTCATCTAACCGGCATAGCCCTACAAAAATACTTTTATATTGGTGTCTCCTGCGCTCAGTCACTCTCACATTGATAAAGATCACTTGAATTTAAGTGTTAAGAAACCATCAATCTCCACCCCAGTTGTTAAGACTTATTTTAAGAAGGTTCTCGAATCAATGTAGATCTATATGATTCAAATCCAATACAAATTTTAAGGTCACAAGTTCGTATTAACCATAACTTTGTTTTATCTAAGTTATTCAAAGCGAATAATTTTCAACTTGAAGTATTAGAGCTGGACCGATATTTAGCAACAATTGGGAATATGCATACACTTTTATCTATATGGTTTAAAATGACCTCTCATGACTCTGTAAAATTTTTCCATGTTCCTAATTATGAGGTTACTTCAAACAGAAGCTTAGCGGTCAGAGAAAACTCTTCCAATCTTATTTTTCCTAAAGCGCCATCTTATTTCGAAAAGCAGCAACAATTAAGTCAATCTGGACTTTCGATATCTCGGCTCTGTTTCTCAATCTTCAGCTATTGTTTTCATGACAAAATTAAAGTATAAACCATTTCTATATATTGACAAAGTTATTAAAAATGCTTATCGTATTAGAAATTAATTATTAAAACAAAATTCTAAAATTTTTGTAATCCAACGCCATTTTTTAAAGCGACAGTCATCAATCGGAATTACACATTAGTGACAGCTTTATTAGCCTATAACGTCACAACCTCTGTTTTTTTTTTAAATACTCTTACATAACCTTTATTATTATCATCAGACAGACCTCCACAGATGGATACAGACCTAGTCCTTTATCAGATATAAAAACATACATATTCCCATTTTGTTGCCAAATAATACGATACACATCAGCTGGTTCCTTATTAGTTGATTGACTGAGCTGAAACGTTCTCCCTAATCCTAATTTCTAGCAGTACCCGTACTAATTCTTCTTAACAACAAACTTCTAACGTGAAGCGCTCGCCAAGAATACTCTAACCCTACATTCCCATCCAGAACACTGAGATGACTGATCTATGGCAGAATTGCAATGGTGACAGCCGCAAAGACTGTTACCACCATCCAATCTCCACAATGTTGCCCTGCAGTAGAACTGGGGAGCTTCGTGTTACAAGCGCTTACCAACTGCGCCAGAGGCAGTTAAACATGCTCTATTACTAATAATTCAAAATATTTTTGGTTTTCCTTACTTAACGCCATACGGCTTCTACCTTTCATTGCTTTTATTCCAGAAATCACATGTGATGAGGTATATCTCAGTAAGCAGTAAATATCTTGGTCTCTTAAGTTCTCTATATTTAACCAACATCACTCTCTTATCTCTAAGACAAATTTAAGTGTTACTCATGTCCCTTCAGAGCCAGTAAACTCTTACGGTTATTCAGTATAAACTGATTTAGTACCATCGCCTGATCTTAAGTTCTAGTTAGGTCAAATATTACTCTTGAATTTACGAGCAACCTTATTAAAGGCAATGGACACTAATTTCCACCTCCAAAAGAGTAGTCGTTTTATAATAGTGGAAACTAGAACTGATGGTGATATTCATTACATCATATTGTACCACTTTGCTAATACATTCTCTCATTATTCCGGTAGTACCACCAGTTACATCTTACTACCAAATCCCATGGTACTTTGTTACCAAATGGATTTTCTTTTAGTACTTTCAAATATTTAGTAATTCCCCTAATCAATAGTCCTAACCGTCACACAGGCTTAGGAAAAACTTTAAAACGAATTTAGTAAATTTCAGAACACTCTCGACTTGAATGGGAGCTATTATAATCTCTATATTGTTTATATATATAAGGCGTTCTATTGCTGAAGGCATTTTCGGTTTAAACGTAAAGCGGCTGTTGGAAGTTATACAAAGCTGGAAGGTAGAAGAGAAGGGAGGAGAAGCAAAACAAAATAGACGATAGTGTGAAACTAATCGTAAATGGGGCAGTTTAAGGGAAATGTAATAGAAAGGTATTAATAGATAAAAATTATTATAATGCCGGAGACGGAACGGGCGGTTGGACCGCTACGGTTATAAACCGCTACGAACAGAAATATGTAACGCTCCGTGCATCATGTCCTGAGTGGACTGCCTCTTGAATTATTTCACAACACCAAAAGAATGATATGTACGAGGTGTGAAACGACTTCAATGGTTAAATCGATTTAAAAAAAAAAAGATTTTTTGGTACATTCAATGATGATGTCGAAGCGATGTCGAAATATGAAGTATTTATTATTATTTATGTATTAGTTCCTTTTAAACAAACCATAAATTTTGGAAGTTTTTTTAGTGGGCAATGTAAAAAAAACTCCAACCGCCCATACAAGTCCCCAGCGAAGAATCGACTTAAAACATATCATGCAAGCTTCCTCCTTAAGACTACATTAATTTTTATGTGGTGTATCAACGTTTGCTTTTTTAATTTTTTCCATTTTTTTTGCGAGTGCAGTTTTTTTAATAGTCGTCGAGGTCTACATCGTCCAGCGGTTCGTCCAGCTGTAGAGACTGAAAGTCCACCTTGTACCGCAGTATACCTGATATTAATTGAGTTATCCAAGCAGCGGGTGAAAGAGAAAATTGATTTGTTAGTATATAAATTAGTTTAACAACTATTACATATAGATTAAATGTCATTCTTTATAATAAAACCATAATAGCAAAGATTACATACAGATAATATTAGAAATACATAAATAAACCATGGGTTCTATGGATATACACAAAAGTTTTCTCTTTAATACTATGCGTTAATTGTAAAAAAATTAATGATTAAAGAAAAAAATTTTACTTTTATTTTAACGACTGAAAAACCTTAGCACACCCATATTCAAGAACCCCTTGCTGAACCACCTCTACAGTGAATTAATTTCATAGCCTGATGATTCTTGTTCTTAACAGCTCTAAGACTTAATTTATAAGTTAAAACTTAGATCAAGTTCTAGCACAGCTGTACCAAAATAACTATCCATATAATATGCTAACTTAATGAAAAGCCACAATACTTGCTAAGTTTGTGTACTGACCTCCGATGCCACCAAATCCTCTCACAAACTGGCTGCCCTCCTGGCTCTTGTCGGTAATGATCTCGAGGGTAGCTCCAAATGACTTATAGTTGTTAGCTAGCCACTCAAGCAGCGGCTGACACTCCACCAGCTCAAGCTCTACCCCGCTCTGGAAATGAGATGCATGACATTTACATTTAAAAAAACTCTCATTATTTTCAAAAATTATGTACAATATTAGTAAAACCACTAATAATGAAGATTAATCCACTCAACTAGCACTATTAAAACAGTCCTCCCACTTCTATTTTAACATGGAATCCCATGGTTCAAATCAGGAATTACATTTACAGGAGTTTGGATGGTAATTTTTTTTATCAAATCTCATCAACAGGTGTTCGAAAAAAGTTCAATATGACCAAGGGAGAGTCATAGAGACTTAGATTAGACTAAGTCATGTAGTCGCCTCTTCAATAAAAAAAAGAAAAAACCAGCTTTCTGGCATCTATCATGATACAGCCACTAATTTGTCAAATTACAGCGGCAACTAACCTCTTTATCGGTGAAATGGGATTTATCCTTTTCCTGTTCCGGCGTCAGATGCAAAATAGTCTCCTGGTTGGTGGCATGAGACTTCAGCACGTATCTGGAGTAAAACAAATTTGTTGAGGATCAGACAAAACAATTTTTGCAAGATCGTAAGTTAAATACACGCCAATAACAATTCTTGTTAGAATGTCATACATTACCATAAAGTCTACGTCCTTTTTAGACGTTAAATGTTAAGTACTATCCCAGTAACTTCACTGGAACCCAGTTTTTACTTTCATTTTTATGTTTAGGGTTTCTCATTTTATATTATACTTATGGTATGCCATACGAGTTTTTTTTTCCATTCCATTCCATTTGAATTAGGAGTTGCGGTGGTCCCTACATGGACAGTCTCAAGCAAAAGAGACCTATTACTAATAAAATAAAGTTGTTCTTTATGAATCTCACCTCTGGATGTCGAGGTTCTCCCAGCAGATGAGGGTCTCAACGGCACCAAGCTCCAGTGCGCGTAAGGTGTCGTCCACGCCGAAGCAGTATTTACCCGTGTCCTGTGAACAGTCGTTTTTATAACATTCCACTTAACAAATTATTTAAATTTTATTGTAACTAAAAGATGGTAGTGTTTTTACAAGATTGTAATGGTAGAAATAGGTGCAGTAATACTATTGACAGGTGTATCATGAATGATGTACATATACATATCTTTTTTTCTATTTGAAGAAGTAACGAAACATTTAGAATGTTATCCAAATAGTATTCAACACTTTGAGACAAAATGTTAAGTCTCATTAACCCATTTTATTGGCTACAGCAACCTTCAAATCGAAACACAATAAACTACTTGCACCCAGCGGCTACCCGCGACCTTTACCAGATCCTCAGTCCTTGTAGAAGGCCTACCAGCACTATGTTTACTGGTACGGTATTAAATAATAGTAACATTCAATTATGAGTATTACAGAATACTACAGAGACCCATAATCATCTCACCTGTGAGATTTCATCAAAGTAACGGCCAATAAGTTTCTTCTCTTGTATAAACTTGACATTCTGCAATGATTCAGCCGCTAGTTCGATGGCCTGGTTGAAGCCGTTCTCACCGCCGTAGGACACATCCACCAGCTTGATGATCTTCGATTGGAGACGCTGGAAAACACATCAAGGATTTGGTTGAAAAGATGTCATTGAAAAAAGCATATTTTTTTTAGAAACACCTAATTTCTTGAAATTTGTTTAACTCTCCAAAGTAGGTGCTCTAGTCTTTGTAAATAGACCCCAAAGGGCCAAAGTGAACTAGTGTTGTAACTTTCTTTAATTAGAGTAAATAAACAAATTTCATATAACATACGGATTGACGAAACTTTTCGTGATGTAGTTAAGACAAAGAAATTTAGGTAAAGGTATAAAAAGATCCAAAATAGATCATAGACAAAATAAATGTGAGATCCCCCCCCCCCCCCGGCTTATTGTAATTTACTGTTAGCTTTTTAAAGAAAACAGTAAACAGAATTTGCAAGCTGTAATTAGCTTCCATCAATTACAGTCGACCTACGCCCTCTACTGGACAAAGGCCTCCACCAATAACGTTACTTCAGGAAAATATAAATAGTAAAAAAATTCCAAACTGAATGTACTAATGACTTACAAAATAATTCTTTTAATAACTAATATTATTATGCTAGTCCTTCCTTTACTATTTATAAACAAGGTAAAGTAAATAAACTTCTTTATAGCTCAACCAAATTTTAAATATGTTTATGACAATCAATGTATGCGGGCTTTTTTAGTATACATACTGGATCAAACATATCGGACTGTGACAGCTCAGTCTTGAAGTCTGCGGAACCGGCAAGGATCAGGCCAGCCACATTCGGCCGGTCAGCGCTGATGAACAGCTGCGTGGCCACCTCGGCAACCTTGCGCACGTAGTTGTGGCGCTTCTCCATTCGGAGACGTGCGAAACGCAAAGCGGACTGACCACCGCGACCGTGCTTCTTCGGCAAGTCTACAGTGAACTTGTGGAGGACCTGGAATATAAGACAGCTTCATATAATATTACACCTCTCGTTACAATAAGTAACACTAATATTGATTTGAGAATAAAAGTATTTGCAAGCACCTGTCTGATCAGCATAACGATAGATGTGGCAGTTACCTCAATGGAGCAGTTGATAAGCTAAGGTCTTTGATTTAATTCCGGGGACACCCATAGACTATGATTGATGGTACTGTTTTTTGAACCCACCAAACTAGTTACTCCATGAATATTCTCATCAAGTATTCTTTACTATACACACCTCATTATCACATAGCACAAATGAGAATTGGTAGTCAAGCTCGTTGTAGAAATATAAATAAATACATTACTCCAGAGCTACCATTTGGAATTGAGTCATAGTTTTATAAATTTTGTAACTGAGGTCTTAAAAAATGTATAAGACTGTTATAAAGAAGTTATTAAGAAGTTAAGGAAGCTCTGATATTCCATTCATCAAATTCATTAAAACTTTACAATTCTCACCTCTCTAGTGTTTCCTTGGAGGGTACCAAAAAGTGCTCCATTACCATCCATCACAATGAACCCAAATTTGTTGTCATCTGCCAGTAGGGCTGTGAGTGCCTCCGTGTGAAACTTATTGTCACACAGGTACAACGAGGTATTGATAGGTTTGAATGGCTCAAAATCAATGTTCACTTTCTTCTCTTTACCCTCTTCCGTTACTATTGTACCACAGTAGATCACCAGACCATTTGGTGGAACTGTAAAATTAATAAAGAAAAAATTTAAGTTGTATTAATCAGAATCTAAGATTTAAATAAAAGTTTATAACTTGCATGGCTGATCTGGCTTTTAGTGGACATCCACCTCAAAAAATGTCATGCAAATTGAATGAGTACATAGCATCATATTACAGCCCTTATTCAAATACACTCTCTTCCAATCTCAAAAGGACTTGTAATTTTACAGAATTAATTTACACTGTAGTGGTAAACCTAAATGGCATCTGGCAATAAATACCTATCACTATAAATATATCAACTCACCTTTAGTGTACAGCTTGAGTCGATGCTGCACAGATGTGATGGCACCGAGTACAGAGAGCCGATTCACTCGTGACTTGATATTGGAGGCTGTGCCAAATTCATCAGCTAACATCTTGGACACCCGAGAGATTTGATCTTTGGGAGGGATGATTAGTGATATCATTGATGTGCCATTGCTGGAAAGAGACACATTTAACAATTAGAATACATTGAATGATTCCAAGCCAGGACAGTGTTGTACCGAGTAAATATTCTTCGGAGGATCTCAATGCTAAAGGAGGATATACATTAATAAGTTACTTATCACTAAGTAAACATCACATCAAAATCATTCAAGTAATATGATTATTACCACAAAATAAAAATCATTTTTTAAATTTGAGCACTACATCTAGTATGTCCAAAATGCCAATCCTCAAATCGCAATATCAGTAAATGATTTTTAACCTTTTTAATTTTAAACAATATTAACTATTGTAACACAACTAATTCCATATTGTAACTATTGGACAAGAAATTGTTAGTAAACTCAAAGTATTTTCAAAAGAATTGATAAAATTTAAAACTGCTTTTGAGGAATTATGTCTTGCATCAAAATATTTCACAGATTTTTAGTTAATATTATGATTTCTTTTAAAATGTGTATATTACTAAATGCACTTTAAATTATTTAGTTATTATATATACCCATCAATGCTATTTTGTCTTTTCTAATTATGCATCTGTTTGTTCCTGAAAAGTTTCAAATGTTTTCTTAGACTGTTAATCATAAGATAAATTAGCACTGAGTCAGTGTAATACCATTTTGTTATTTTACAGTGATTCATAAAGTCAATAGCCTTAGATGATTTGCATGAATTGGCAAACAAGAAAATGTTTTTAATAGTCATTTATTTATAGCACATTTTTTTGTTTACATGTACCATCTATGCTATATTTTATTTAGATCTGATTAAAATTATCATTATAATTCATTGGGGATGAGTCTACCAACAGACCTCATTAGATATGCCATTCACATTAAAATATTCTTTGTCTATTAATATAATACTGATCATTAAAATCACTAATCAATAGATAAACCAAACAAATAGAACAAGTCCGGTCATGATTTAAAATTAATGTGATTACCCGACAATTATATTTGTAATTGATAAGTAAACACAAAGAATTAATCAGAAAGATGTTACTCAAATTAAAAAAAAATGATTTTTATTCATCATCATCACTTCAACCGATGGCCTTCCACTGCTGGACATAGGTCTCTTGTAATGTATTCCACATGGTCTTGTGCTGTTTGAATCCAGTGACTCCCTGCGATTCTTTTATTGATTTTTATTAAAATTGGTCATTCACAAAATTTTATATATATTTTTGACAATTTATTTTAATTAAACAATATACAGTTGTTAATTATTCATGTAATGCAAACTCTGCAGGAGAGGCGTGCCTGAAACACGTTCGATTTTCAAATATCACCGCTGAAACTATGTCGCGGGTAAACCACAGATCAGCTGATGAAAGAATTTTGAGTCCAGTCTTTAACACGTATTACACGATACATATTATTAATGTGGTTTGGTCGATAAATGTGTGAATGCATTAAAATGCGCATTTCACCACCCCCCTGCGTATACCACAAGGTTATATCCGCGCATGTGCCCACTAGTGCAAGCGACGCAGCCGTGTTGGCAACTCCGTCCAATGAAACAGCCACAAACATAGCATAGTACGAAAACCACGTTTTTACTGCATAGCGTCAATTCGAAATTATATCTTACATTACAATTCATAACTCACCCCCTCGCCATCTCCAAACTCTTAATGAGTTTCTTGATCTTCCAAATTTCGACATTACGATCCGCCGATGATTCCTCAGACATTTTGTTTAAGGTTAATTTAACTAATATACCACAAAAACACTCCGAATAACGGATAAATAAACGTATAAGTTTGTATAACACAACACTGAACTTTAACAGCAAAGGAATTCGAGGGAAAGGGACCGAACTCGCGGTTCTAACTGCTCAAATCCAGATCAAACCGGACGGACGAGACACCTCGCGACTTTGTTCACACACTTTCTAGTTCACATTTACGTCTTCCGTCGCTCGTACTTTTCTTCTGGTGCGGGGATTCTTGGATTTTTTCTTTATTCGGTTACCCCTAAGCATGTGGGATACAAAAATCAGACATTTGAGGATAAAAGGTGACGTGAACGTAAGGGATCGAACGAACGCCTGCACTCGTTGCCGATCGGGGAAATGAAAGAAAAAACTTTGAAAAACTATTGCAATACCAAAAAATGTAAACTTAGTGTTTACAGCTCGATCTTCAAGCATAATTTTATTGCAATAATAATTCTCGCAGAAATACTAAAAGATATCTAAATATATTATTTAAATATGATTTCATTTTATAAGTTTTTAAAAACTCTTTTACAATTTTTGTAATTATTTTTTGATATATATCATTTTCTTGTTAAAAAAGTAATAAAAACAGATATTTTCCCTATGAACTAAACTATTGTACAATAAACCACATTATACTTAGGGTATTTGATTGTTATTATCACTTTGTTATTGTTATCTACAGTCAAAAGAGATTACTGATTACATAATTTCAGCATGACAACATCGATCTGTCAAATGGTATTATCAATTATTACTTTAGAGGTTATAATTTCGCAATTCTTTAAGACGTTCCACTTCATTTATAATAAGACAAATAAACTAACCGACACAATGTAAAATGCATAGCTATATGACTTGATTAATCAGCGACGTGTAAACACAATAAACAAGACGTGAACTGGGCAGAATTAACCGTGATGTCTTCTACGTTTAGATCATTTTTATTCAAAGATATCATTTTTAAGAGAATATGGAGTGTTTGGAATCGTGGTTGTATATTCAGTTCTGTGGTACGCCGTTGCCGACGTGAGCGCGCAATGCTAGAGGTGCTCCATTGTTTTAGGCAAGCATTTTTTAAGCCACGCCGGACTCTGTTGATGTCTGTTACTGCGGCTTTCAACAGTCGCAATGAGGAGACCTCGGATTGTAAAATTGGAATTTCGGATGACGAGCTAGAGGTATGGAGGATTCCATTACTCAAGGTCACAAATGTCATTAGGAGGTTGAGGACAAACTGTATTTGCATTCTTTAACCTAACACCATAAATTCATGATGTTAAGTAATAATATGTTAGCATGTACACAAATACTTTGGCTCCAATTGACAACAGAAACTTAGAAATGTTCTGGCGACTGTTTATTAATTTGTGGGTGGTTACTAGACAGGTGGCTTCAAAAAATTCTTCTGTAGTCTAAACTCTACAACATGTATCTTAAGAATTAAACCAGGGTACTTCATATTACAAGACAAGCAGTTAGATGAAGCAGCATAGTGACAATTAATAGTAAAATAGTTATTGAGGACTGTTTTACTATCAAGCAATATATAATACATAGTTATTAATAAATAATATTTAATTTTATAAGCATATTGCCTGATCATAATCATACAGGTGTTTATTTCTATATTCACATAATATGAACTTATTACCTATAAGAAAACCATAATCTTGAACCACAAATATTGTAACTTACAGATATTCAATAACTTAACAAATTTGTACATTACCAGGGTCTACTAAGGGAATTGGAGGTTACAAAGGAGCTGGTAAAGACTACACTTCAGTGCACGAGGTGCGGGAAAAGAATAGTCATAGAAAAGAGGCAAAACCGTGTGCAGTACTGTGAGTACGTATTTTGTTTCATATTCACTGTAAACAGAGCTTCAGCAATAGTAGCATAGAATAGAAGAAACTATTCCATACAGTAAGCAAAAAAAATCATAAAAAAATCTTTCAGGTTTATCATTAGTTAGTTTTGATCAATAGAGAAAATAGTTATTCATATTTAGATGACATTCATTTTAAATTATTACAAAAATGATTAACCTGAAGGGGATTCTTTCTGGCATTCTTCTTAAAGTACAATCCTTTAAAGCTCAGCCACCTTTTTACCTTCTGAACTTTTAATGCTGTGGCTCTGAAAAGAGACTGACTGCTCTTTCCAAACAACTGAAAAATGTTATTTAGTATGGATATTCTTCAGCTACACTTTCTGGTGTTATGTACTAGTATTGCCAGCATTTTGGTTTACATAAGCCCATACGCAATAGACATACTACTTTTCTTGGTAGTGCCAGAAGTGAACATTTGAAAAAATCTTTATTTTTTAAATTTTCTATCGAGAAGATGACTTCGTTTTAAATTATTATGCAGTCTATAAGAAACCATGTGGACTGGTGTAAGAGTAGACGACCATAGAAGCAATGGATGGTTTACGTTATAGAGTGTTTTGCGAATAGTCAGTTGATAGAAGTAAATGGAAGAAGATATCCACAGCCCTGCTTGAAGTGGGAACAGAGCAGGGAGATGATGATCTGTTAGGATTTTTTTCCTTTTCTGCCAAAATTCACATTGATAGCTTGATTATCTTCATTTGTTTTCTCTCTCTTTAATCTTATATTACAACTTTATATACAATTTTCGCTGTCCACAGCTGCAAAGATGGCCACTCCGTTGCGAAGTCGTCGGACGGCTGGATACCATTCATGGAGGCAGACGATGTGATCATATGGAGGAAGGAGTACAAGCCGGGGCACGGAATATACGCTTACAAAGGTGAGTTTTTAAGGGTAAACTCTGCCTGTTATTACATGTGACTTCAAGGTTTGTCAGGTTCTCGGTTTTTTTTTATGAGGATAGATTCATAGCGCGCTTAGCGAACTCGGTCAGGACCGCAAAGACAAAGTGGACTCGTATTTTTCATAGCACAAGAAATACCCACAGGACTTTTACTCAACTTCTCCCGAAATCATGGAATTTCTTGAAGGTCTCTCTCTCGATAAAAGTGAATCTATGTTAGAGACTGTTTAAATACTAAGACAAACTTGTTCTAGTTTTCATTTGCCTTTTTTCATCTTTCATGTGATACGGTTGGAAAATGTTGAAAATATATTCATCTAATAATTTCAGTTGAAACTTAACTTTGAATTTGACATTGAAGGTTGGCTTTAACTTAAAAGTAGATGGACCATTTGTTCCATGTGAAAAAGTGGACTTATATTTGAATGTTTATATGGGGAAGGAGTTGTATAAAACAAATCATCCCATAATGGAAAAA
The DNA here is from genome assembly GCA_029286795.1 of Byasa hedistus. NCBI lineage: Eukaryota > Metazoa > Arthropoda > Insecta > Lepidoptera > Papilionidae > Byasa > Byasa hedistus. Next base: position 1,748,259 of record JAGSMW010000039.1, read on the forward strand.
CAGTAATTTTTGTGTCTGTTGATATATCTTTAGATTCTATTTATTATAGTTTTTATGTCTTTAATCTGAAATGATAACTTGAAATCGATTCAAAATCTTATGTTTTAAAGATAAGGTTTATAATCGATTGAAGCAAGTAAAACTTGGATACTTCCTGATTCATGACAAGCGTTGGACATCCATTACAATACTTCCTCATTGCGACACAGCAATTGTAAATACATGCAAAACCTTGAAAAGGTTTCTTTTACTTCTGATTCATCATTGATTAAGCATACTAATAAAAAATCTGTTTTTCTGTTTGTTTAGATGACTATATATTCTGGTTAAAATTATTACATTGTTCAAATAATAATTAAAAGCTGACGATACTCCGTGATGACTGCCTTCTAAATGTTCACACTAATGAGACTAGGTATATTCTATAACAAGGAAAGACTACAGATTCTAATAAACTAACTGGAGGCAATGATAAATTATTTTATAAGGCTGTAGAACCTTTTACTTTTCAAAGAGGCCCAGGTTTGGTTCTCTATTAAATTTAAGATTCCAGTAAGTCAACATACCAGATCTCAATTGTTCAGCGTGGTTGATAAATGAACATGAGTCTATCCTAGTGGAAGGTACCGAGTCCCAGTAGTGGGAATATTATTAGGGCTACATATATTTTAAATCTGGTGTAAAAACAGGGGTCCAGCTTCCCGAACACAACATTTGAGGACTGAAGTAACTTGTTTCAGTCGATGTTTCCGTCTAAAACTTCGGTGTCTCTTGGACAGTGATTTGCTATTAGTCCATTACGTTTCACCACCGCAGATCACATCACCATTTAACACCATCCATTAATCTATTTTATTAAAAAGACAAACGTTCCAAGGTGTTGAAGATAATTATCAAACAAGAGTAAGGTCATCCGGCACCATGTTGTGAGGATCGCTGATAAAAAGTAAATGCAAACAAAAGTTGATTAATCACCGGCTAATTGAGATTATAAACCGTGATAGCCTAGTAGTTTGAACGCCGCCTTCCAATCAAAGGTACCGGGTTCGAATCCGGCCTGCACCAATGAATTTTTCAATTTACGTGCATTTAGTACAACACCAACTAATATCTCGCTTTGACGGTAAAGGAAATCATCGTGAGGAAACCTGCATATCTATGTGATGACCATCCGTGCTCGCACTAGTATGTAAAATGGAGAAGGCAATGGCAACACCACTCCATTATAACTGATAATTAAGTCGTCGTGTGTTTCGTTACACATGATAACAACAACCCTCAGTTATGGGGAAATACGACTTAGAAGAAGAAGAATTGAGGTTATGTTGTAGTAGTGAGATGCAATTGAAAAGTTATAACATGATGATGTAGATGATTGGACAGCATGGTGTTATGTTTAACCGCTTGTTAAAGTTCCATGGTTATATTCTCGAGTCACATGAGGTTGTGGTTCTAGATCCCTTATTCTGCGTCTTCAATAGTGGCAAAACGTTATTGTGTTCTAATTTGAATGGCGCTGTAACAGAAGATCATTTTAGCTACCATTATATTTTTATTGACAAGCTTGTACTATCTTGTTTTAATTTGTTTGTTAATATGTATGTGTAATGTTGCAGTGTACGGACGGTATCTGGAGGTGAACGCTCGCGACTTCGCCGCGGTGCAGTTGGACGGCGCGTACCGTCGCGTGTGGGACGCGGCGGTGGCGGCGCTGGCGGTGGTGGAGCGCTCCGCCATGGGTGTGCAGGGGCAGGCGGTGCTGCACTGGGAGGTCCTATGGCCGGTCAGTGGTCCAATCCACTTCTATTTACCAACACATTGTTAGATATCGAGGAAAATTTATTGTGATTTCAAACATTTTGTTAGTAAAATAGTAGGTGTAACGAGTTTTTAAAAGAATAAAATGAAAAAAGAGAGGGTATGACATAACATCGTTTCGCTGTCGACTGATGAGTTTAAGTCTCGCGACATTCGTGTTTGGGCAGTGTACGAAGTATGAGCTCTGTGACTGGTGACGTGTGAATGTGAGAGGTATGTCAGATTTAATTTATATTTTAATAGATGTTTCTAATAATATCATACAATAGAAAAACTTAGTTTTTTTATGATACGAGGCGATAAGTTGAGCAAGCCGTTCACCTGATTGTAAGTGATACGCCTTCCGTTAACAACGGCCTTAAAATGATACACACTGCACCATGTTTAGTCTCGTTACCACAGTAATTTCACTACGTACAACGCCCATCAAATTAGAAGATAGTAATATTTGGCACGTTACTGTTTAGCGGCGGAAATAAGAACTGTGGAGGTAGACGGTCTCAGACAACAGAGGACCTACCACTTAAAACATCACTAAATGGGAATCATAGCAGTAAACGAGTTATATATTTAATGTGAAACTAATATTTTCAGAGGTTGTTCGCAAATCGCGATTACGTGTACATCCGTCGGCACAAGGAGTTCGACGCGCTGAACGAGCGAGTTGTACAAGCGGAGAAAACCACAGTCGCGGTGCCTGCGCCGGCGCACACCGACACAGAGCAGAGTAACGTTCACGCAAAAGCGAAACGGAAATCCCTCGAGTATTACGAGAGGAAGGATGAGAGAGAGAGATGCGAGATCGTCAACAACAAGGTGTACGTTATAGTTTCGAGGTCGTGCGAGCACCCGGACGTGCCGGAGACGAAGCACGCGATCAGGGTGTCGGAGTACTGGAGTCACATGGTCGTGAAAACAATTAACGGCGCCGACAAGGTGAGGTGAACTACTGTTTATTAGCTTAACTTTCCCACTGCTGTGACTTGGGGCACTCATAAATATAGAAACAAGACTATTTATAGTCAAATAGTAGTGTCCAAACATTATTGTGTTCCGGTTTGAAGGGCGCTGTAAACTAAAGATATTACTGCGGTAACAAGACTTAAAACCTTATGTCTCAAGGCGACGAGCGCAATGTGGTGCAGTATATACCATCTTAAGTAGCGGCACGTTGTTATGGGCAAGCGAATCACTTACCATCAGGTTAATGTCTTGCTCGTCTCATCGCTTTGTAGTATAAAAAAGACTAACCGTTTGCCTTGGAGATAGGGGTCCCTGTTTCGTTTCCGAAATCAAAGAGTTTGTGCCGCAGTATTTATTTCAGTCACATTGTTACCGACCGGTACCATTTTCCATCAGGTGAATAACAGGGTTGCGTTTAATAATAAATTTCTTTGTTTTCGTCAGCAGCCGGGGATGGAGTTCGTGCTGACGTATTACGACGAGCCGGCGGCGGGCGGGCTGCCGGTGGGCGTGGCGGCGTGGGCGTCGGGCCGCGCGGCGCCGGGTTACCTAGCGCGCATGCGCACCGCCGCCGCGGGCTACCACCGCTGGGCCGCGGACACACCGCCGCATGGACAGGTGAGCGGGACGCACAACAATGTCAATGATCAAACCCACCACCTTTGCCACTACGCTTTTTTTTGTTTTACTGACTCTAATGAGTCCTGCTGGCCTAGCTGCTATCATTCATGCAGCAACGTTTGCTTCTTAACTGTTTGTCTTTATTTTTTTTTGTCATAACTTTGTTTATTTTTTATTTCATGCTATGATCGAGCCGTAGGATTTTGCAACCTCTGGGTTAAAATTCTTTTTTAATAAAAAATAAAATACAAATTTCCAAACTTTCCAGGAGGTGCCGGATTTTACGCCTTTCGATCCGCATGTCGTCAATCAGGAGAAGGAGTGTGCCAGTGAACAAATCAGCGAACAGGATATGGAGGTGAGATATTTACAAAGATTAATGCACTCTAAAGTTTTCGAATAAATAAATTAACAGAATTTTTAAAATGCTATCACGGCTATATTTTGTAACATATAATCTCCTCAAATTATTCTATAAAAAAAATTACAACCACCACAATGACAAATTTGCCACACAACTTGCTAATAAATTAATTATAAATTATTGTCCTCTCGTGACCATGACTACTGCAAAGCTGCCGAAACATCAGGATTACATAAAAATAAAATAATTTATTTAAACGTGCGAGATGTGTAAAATTTAGTTTTAATAAACATAAATTAATTCTTCCAGTCGTCGAAAGACGGTCCCGAAATGGAGAACATTGAGAGAACAAGAGATCAAAGCACGCAGACAGAAGAAGAAAGAGAGAATGCATTAGATATAGCTGAAGATAAAAACAAACAGAAGAATAGAGACAGTGAGAACGTTACAACTGAAGTCACGAATAATAAAGAAGTAGTTAAATGCGAGGCAGAAATTATTGAATCAAATGAAGTGATAAGAGAAATGAAGAGTGAAAGTGCGAAAGAAGAGGAGAATTCAAATGAAAAATCAGAAGTTAAAAAGGTATTTCAGCGTACTTTTATTTTTCTTTTTAATAGGCTGTCGATTGACTTTAACTTATATGATGGTTAGTCTGTTAAAAGATGATAAAGCTCGCCTAGAATACTTCGGATATCTTATCACAGCCGGAACAGCGATGTTGTGAAGGCAGCTGATTTACAACAGGTAGCTAACCTGATGAAGAAACCAAACTTCACAACAGGGATCTAATCAGAGACGCAGTGTTACAACAAAGTTGAGTTGAGGTTTAGTTTTGAAATGTTTTGTAGTTTATATTTGAAATGTTTTGTAGTTTATATTGATATTTAATTTCAGGATGTCCCATCAGATGCGGAAGGTGAAGAGAGCAACGCAAGTTGGTGGAGATATTTATACCCTTTCTATTATTTCGTATAAGTTTTTATACGCAGGCAGAATCTTAGTGAGAGTAATTTGAAGCGGAATATTATTTTGGTTTCATCGCGATGTGTTCATTAAATTTTACAAAATTATTTTAAACATTACTCTGGATGTTCTAGTTGTATTTGTTATGAATTGTGTTTTCAAATTTCTAAGTGTTGGATATCGATGCGATTATCTCTATTAAGACTGCGTGATTTAGAAAGCGATATGACGCATTCTTGTTAAGAGTTGTAACATAACTTGAAAAAGAGACTCGCAACATCTGTATTAGGAGTCGACAATGTTTCATCCGGGTGACCGGTTTGATAATTTCAAGTTGATCACTTTAGTTCTGGAAATAAACAGATTAGTATTCTATTACTAATCATTTTAGTAATTTTAACCGAAACTTAAAAACGACGCCGACCACTGATCAAACGATCAACTTCATACAAAATACTAGATACGTTTTGTACTAGGCGATAAAATAATTTGAAGTAAGATAATATCGCTCCAAATAATATGCAAAAGCATTACAATAGTTTTCTTTTATTTGTGATTTCATCACAAAATTTGTTAGTTTTTCCGAAAGAAAAATTAATTAAAAATAAATAAACAAATGCAATAATTAGATAAATGAAAATATGTTTGGAAATGTCAGAATATACCGCGCCATTTTGTTTTAGGTACTATTTAATGTCAATGTGAACATTGGCCGCCATCTTGTTGACGTAGTTCATGCGACTATGAGAAATATTTTAAGACACGTATAGGAAATGATTATAAACAAATTACTAGATTAAAAATTATTTAGATGGAATCAATCTAGATAATGTCTTATGAAATGGGGGATAGTTTATTATAAGCCAATTGTTAAAATAATCTGTGGAAAGATTTTTTCTACGATTTTTTTTATACTATTATAATAGCCATTATATATATGAATATGTCAATTAAAATACACACACCACCTAATGTTCCCACTGCTGGGACTTGCGGCCCTCTTTCGTAAGGAGAAATACAAAGCTATTGAATTGACCACGCTGTAAGTTCGGAGTGTAACCTTCAGATATAGGATTAACAATTGTCTCGTTACCACAATAAGTTCAAACCGGAACACAGTAATGTTTGCAGACTACTGTAGTACCTAACTAAACGGGCATTATGATTGTGTATATTAACTGTGTAATCGATTAGCAATGCAATATAGGTTTAAATAATGAATTAGTATAAGTCGACTTTTTCTGAATTGGAGAGCTCCATTTTTGTGGAGCAATTTCCGTCTCGTTCATTTCTTCCGTTCTCAATACTTTTTATACTCTTTTCTTTAATCTTATCCAGTTGATAATTATTTGCATTCTTTAAATAATAGACAATTTAGCTTTTTTGATTGCTTTTTATTAAATTGACTTTATTGTGAGTTGTCATCATCATCGGTAACAAGCCCACTATTGGGCACAGGTTTCTTCATGTTTGGACACCTGATTACCCATCATTGTATGATTTCTCGTGATGTAAAGTTCTCAATTTTCTGGTCCACTATCTGATGACCATATGATATATATATAGTTTAGTGTGGTGGTGGTTCCGAGTAATGATACTAGGTATCGGTAACATTACCACGCATTGGTCCAACGACCCATTATGTAATTTTAAAATGATCTACTTTCTTTACTGATTTAGGTTTCTTGAACTTTGTAAAATCCGATACAGCGCTGTGTCATACAAAAAATTAAGGCCATAAAATGATTATCAACCTTTGGTCTAAAACCTATTTAAAACATACTGTTACGAAGGTCTCAAGTGTAATAAATAAACAATAAGAATTAAAACTAAAGCTACATTTTTCATATCGGAATACAGAAAAGTATGCTTACTACTGCTTGGTTGTAAATGACTATTAAGTTGTAGTCTTAGATGTCATCATCATCAATTGATGGATGTCCACTGCTGAACTAGCTGTTTGTAGTTCCATGCTATTGTTTTTATACAGTCTATCATAGAGGTGACTCTACTTATTCCAGGGTCGCTATACCATCAAGTCCTCAATTTAATGATGATGATGATCACCATTGTAGCTTTTGTTAATTTAATATAAGAAGTATGTTTTATATTCTCGTTATGATATGTAAATTTAGTTTAGTATGTTGTGTACAGAATTTGTACAGTTGTGTCCGTTTGTTATGTGTTGTGTGTAATCTTATTATTGTTGAATATATCTTTTTATCGATACACGCTTTTCATTCGCACCTTACTAATAAGGAAAGAGATGTAGATAAATATATTTCAGAGCGCTTGGAAGACTTTACTATTAACTTAACTCGGGGCCTCGGAATCGAATCAAGAGTCTTGTAATAAGAGTTTAACAACTGAATCATCTTTTAGTTGTATGAAATCTGTATGTAATTTGTATGATGGAGGGGACATAAAAATTATTAATGCGAGAAAATCTTTTTACTGTATAAATAGGATCAGTTGACGAAGAACTCGTTGGAGCGCTGGTTCTGATTGTGGCGCCACTTGCACGCCCAGTTCCAGCAGGACATCCCAGCCCACGGCTCGTCCGTGTAGAACACCTGACCGTTCTGGTACATCTGGAAAGTTTCAAAAAAGATAAATATGATCTCACCTGATCTAGTCTAATGTCTAAAAAAAAGTCTAGTTTAACTTGTCATCTAGGTAGATATCACTGCAGTACCTATTATTGCCGCTATACTGTAATTACTTTCATGGGTATGTGGTCGTGGATATGGAGCATCAGGCAGCAGCGACTTTTGCGAGAACTCTCTATCTCTCTTAAAGTGGGTCAGTAGTAATTATCAGGAAGGTATCTTGGAGACCCATGGACAATATAATCATAATGTAAGCTGATGATGACCGGTGGTTGAGAAGCAGTCTACTCACGAAAGATAGGTCTGAACTCTTGTAGGTGACTCCGTCGTAGCCGAAGCGGAGAACGAAGTTCATAGAGAATATAGAGAAGATGCACCGGATGTCTGTGGTGGCGGGAAGGAAGTAGCGGTAAGGTCCACACCAGTACGACACCTTCGGTTCGTACTCCACCGACTCGGGGAACTCCTCGCGGGGGTTTATCCTTAAACATTTGGCAATGTTAGAAATTAAAACAATCTAGGTAGGTATCGCCGCAGTGCCTATTTCTAGCACCAGACAGTATCGTGCAAATATTCATATGTTTATGAAGAGCGGTGTATCCCATCAGATGACAGTCCTTTCATTTCTTAATTAATAGTCTACTTATATTCATTAATAAAGTTCTTCGTTTGTTTTATTTATTCGACGAAGCATCTAAACGATCGGTAACAATATAGAGATGGTGAGAATGGTATACACTGCCCCATGTGCACGGCGCCTTAAGACATATTATGTTAGTTTTCGTTATTCCAGTAATTTTCTTAACTTACAGCGCACTTCAAACTGGAGCACGGCAATATTTACATACTGTTACTTAGCTGCAGAAATAGTACTTGCATTGGTACCTATTTTTTTTTCTTTTTTTATACTACTTTGCGACGAGACGAGCTAGACGTTCATCTGATGGTAAGTGATACGCTTGCCCATGACAACGTGCTGCTAGTTAAGATGGTACACACTACATCACATTGCGCTCGTCGCCTTGAGACATAAGGTGTTAAGTCTTTGAAAACCTACCTAGACGGTATAAGGCAACAGACATCTGTCACCAATATCATTGTTACTTAGATTAGTCTCTTACTTATATATGCACTGCGCATCGCTCCAGTTGTCGTCTGAGTGGCAGTACAGACCCTGACTGGGGTCTTTAGCCTGAAACTGTTCCGCGTGGGGCCCCACGTAAGTTGTCTCCGAGTGACGGTGATAGAAACCGGAGAAGGCGAAGGCACCTGAAGTTTGATAACAGCGGACTTGAATCTTGAACTAACTGCTGAGGTGCAATGACTTAACGCTCGCCCTGTATAGCCTTGTAACACGAAGGTTCTTAGTTCGATTCCGGGATCATATGTTGTGGGGTTCGGATTTAGACTTACTACCATCCTTATAAAGTAAATCTGCCGCTTTAAACACAACACTGTTTCTGTCAACATATGTGATGATAGAGCAGATCCGACCTATCCAACTATACTGTCACACAGTTCAAAATAAATTATAAAGTAGACATATGACTGTAATCCAGTAAAATTTACAGAATCATATTTTTTAATTTGTGAGAAATGTTATATTGTTATAATATGTATATAAAAATTTACGTTTTCATTTATTTGCGCACTGCTACACCATAACGTATTATATTATACAAAAACCAAAATTGACTCTTGTAGTTTAATATTTGTATACAATTTTATGAAACAAAACAAAATTATCTGTAAAACTAAACAGGTCGGCGTCGTTGTATTGAGCAAACAAGATATTGGCGGGTTTATGCGCTGTATAGAACATTATTAAGTCAGCACATTCCACGTACATCACTTCAACTACTGCAGATTATCACCATTGTAACTTTTGAACATTTTTAAATCATACAGGCTGCATTGGATCTCTCGCTGGGGTATATGGAATGACTATGTTTCAGTGGTCAATAATAGAGTTAAATAAAAATGGAATTTGCCAAAAAATACCTCTGAAAGTATAGCAATGTGGCTTCCTTTCACTGGAGAGTATCATCTGTGCGTCTTCCTGGTTGTGGGCGGATGCTATGTAATATGAAGTCCCGAGGCACTTGAATTCTACAAATAGTTATTCCTCATTAATTATGATTACATCAAATACTATAATATTTGCAGTGATGGTACCAAAAGATACGCTTTTGATCGTTTTTTCAATTCTTATTTGATATCGAGTACTTTTGAGTTCGACGTGTTACCTGGACTTGCGTACAGTCCGAAAGGTATCTTGGCCTGTGTTGATTTGATCTTCGCTTCGGAGGTGTCCATCTTCTTGTTGAGTTTCAGCAGTACCATTGACATGAGAGCCATGTCCGTCTCAAACAGTAGACGCTTAAGGTCCTTTATGTGCGTATCGATAAAACTGAAAAGCTTCTTCTGCGCCGTTTCCAATATTTCACGACGTTCTGTCTGTTAATGGAAAACTCATTAGAATCTTCTTTATTGCTTTTACGATATTTTTTCCCGAACCTAAACTTAAATTATACTTTAAACTATTTTTTTTAACTAATTTCAGCAGAATTACAAATAATATGTAATATTTTAAGTAATTACTTGACTTAAATTACACATTTCGTAAGAAACGTCATGAGTACAGTTGTTAAAATTATTGATGGTATAAAAGCGATCATACTGAACTGCGCGGAGTCATTACGGCGTGCAATTCATTTGCAATAGTATAATTAAAAATGTACAAGTATGTATTTATTTAACTGAATTAAGGTAAGTTATTAATAGTTTGTATTATTTTACGTACCGGGTTGTGGGGCTCCTTAATCCTGCTATTCATGTAGCTGTAGTACTCCTGCAGCCTCTCAAATTTCTCATCAGCGTAGCTGTGCCTTGGGTCTATTTCTTTGGTGGGAGGCAGATTGTATGGTTTCTGAACACAATTATTTCCTTTTCTTAAGCTGGTAAATGTTTTAGCCCGCGGGAGATGGTAAATACTAAGTAGTCCAGTTTCTTTAACAGAACAACGTGTTAAAACGAATTTTGACTCCTCCCCAGGACGTACTTATGAATAGGCACCGATACCTTCTATATGAGACCCTAAGGCCTCTCCGGGCTAAAGGACATTACTGAAGGGGTTTTAGTGGGAGCTAACGTTAAAAGCTCCGACCTTCCCCCCGATGCAAGGTCTGTCCTTAAATTCGCTTTGATGTTATATAAAAATATTGTATTCTAGGTAAAAATACATTTTCTTCTGTATTTATATAACTCGCAATTATGTAATAACAATTTATTTTTGCTCTTAATACACATTGAATTAAAAATAAATAAATATTAACTATCACAAAAGATTACTTACCGTTTCCACCGTTGGAAATGATAGTCTTGCCAGCTTTGAAAAAATATATTGGTTATTAAATGTAAATAAATTGACAATTGCCAAGGAGAAGAAGAAGAAATGTAAATAAATTTATAACCATTTCAAGTTCCTAAATATAATAATAGTTCATTAAATCATTTACTGGTGGTAGGTATGTGCTGCCGAGGACCGCCTAGGTAGATACCACCGCGAAACAATAGTGTGCAAACATGAAATTACTGGGTTGACGAGACTTAACACCTTCTCTCAAGGCGACGAGCGCAATGGGGTGCAGTGTATACCATGTTAACTAGAGGCGCGTTATTATGGGTAAGCACTTACCATCAGGTGAACGTCTCAAAAAATTACAATAAAAAACCCATAGTCAATAAAATGATACATAAAGTTTGAACCTTCTCATTAAACGAAGCAAATTAAATAGTTGTCTTTGAAAAATTATATGTATATACAATAAATAAATGCTGCAATTTTTAGTTTAACAAGTGCGGACACGCCGATTGGGCTATCAACGGTTATTGAGAATTTAAGTTGTTTTTAAAAACACTAACCAACGTAGCAAGGCAATACTATAAATTAAACATACTTTGAGTATATTAAAATGCATTTCCTTACCAATTGAAATGATGAAACATCGCCGCTGCTCGCCAAAGATGTGCGCAGAAGCATCAACAACTACGTTATATTGAACTTTTATATTTATTATGTTTATGTTTGTAATGGTTCAAGGTTCTGAAAGCTTGGGCTCTTATTTTAAAATAACTCTATTGTTTTTCTCACAGCCAGGGCACGTAGTCTTCTCTCAGAAGGAGACATAATCATTTATAGAGGTATTAATTATAATCAGCGGTAGACGTCTTGTTGATGATGTCCGATCTTTAGGTTAAGCCTATTTCTAGCAGTAGACTACTATAAGCTAATGTTGATGATGATGTTGATGTTCTAAACATCTCGACTTTTCGTCTAATAAAAAAAACATACAAAACTCACCGCGTAAGTTTTAAAAACAATTCTGTTCAAAATCATCACTGTTTCTTTGCTTGGCTGCTTTGTTAATAACCGTTTGTAAAAACCTACTTGTGGTTTAGAACTAGTTAAACTTAATTTGATAAAAATAATTGAGTGAGCGATATGCTTTTTACTGATGGTTGGTCTCAGTTGCCGAAACCGTTTATAGTGCAAAAGAAACTCTTATTTCTATCGCCGACCAATAATTAGTATACAAACGATACACTCTGAAAGCCCCTGTAGAGTCAATAAAGTTACTAAAGTAACAAAGTGACTGCGCAAACATCATCCTTTAAAATTCTGTTTAGCTAGTTAACTTACTGGACAAAAAATACCGTCCCTGTAGTTAATGGAATTACGGATATGTTATAAGAAGGTTCACCTCTTAGTGGAATTAAAATAGTTGTTTTTTTAATTCTGTTATAAGTTTTTCATTAATTTTATTAAAATATTCACTGTGTTCAAATTCTTAAAACTATTATTTTAAAACAATTTTATCGGTTAATTTTGTATCGATGTTCTAATAACGGAACAATCGGTATTATCTTTCATTCGACCGACCGTTACGTCCCTAGCGAACTCTCATCTCAAATCTCAATCGATTTGGTGCAATGGCGTTGGTTGACGTACATTGAGTTTTTCATTTTTATATTGTGGATAATTGGAGCGTTTCTTTGTAATTCAGTTAATTTGCAGTTTTATAAAAATGGCCAATATCAATTTGCCATATTTTTATTTCCTCTATCGTTGCTCGTGAGATGGATGGTTGTCTATTCACATCGTCTTATCATTGTTCATAAAGAAATGTTCAATTGTTACATATTTCATTGTTAAAAGTTTTCGTTAAAATATCTAAACGTTTTTCGACTTCGTGGAAATTTTGTGGTTATATTTTATATGGTCTATCGGTTATTTGCCATGCATTATTGTTGGTACAAGATGTCTACTACAAAATGGTGATTGTATTCGATGGCAATTTTTTTCTAATATTTTCAACGATTACGCAAATTTTGTGCGATTTTGAAGTTTGTTTGATATTTGGTTATACGTCTAAGTAGGATAATTAGTTGTTGGTAGTTAAGTCACCAATCTGCATTCTGTCTGCATGGTGAAAAAAAAAGGCCTTGACTCAGTGAGAAAAGGTATATTAGTAGATGGTTGTTGAGTATTTTGTAAAAAAAAAAAGGATCTTTGGCTTTTCGTGAATGTGTAGGTATTTTGCATTCTCTAAGTGTTGTGAAATTAGTTTTCTTGAGTCTTAAAAATCAATTAAAAAGTAAAGAAATGGTTTTGATGTCTGTGGCTGATTATGTATTGTTATGACTTGGTTGATAATTGGTCAATGTAAAGAGGTATTGAATATTTTATATTTGAAATTCCAAATGTTGTTACATTGAATTTGTTGGGAAAGCTTAAAATTTTTAAGCATGTCAAATATCAAAACTCGTGTATTGTTTTGGGAAACTCGCGTATGATTACTACTAATCTGTATCATGTTAGTTGCGAGGAACACAAGCTAGGTTTAAAGATGGTATATAAAGGTCTGGCTATGGTATTGTATATTGGACATATATAATCTCAATTTAATTTTTGGACAGGATTGGTTTTGCAATCACTTGTTTGGTTATATAAGGAATGGAACGGCTATGTATATCAATGTACCCTACTACCATATTTTGTTGAATAATAAAATAATGGAAGTGGTTAATAAAATATAACGCATGACAATTTCACTTCCATCTTGTACTTGGCTACCTAGCACAATAAACAATTAATACAACATTGTTTCATTGAACATTACAGGAACCGTTGGAAATGATGTTTGTTTGGTTCCTGTCATAATTGAAATACATCAACCGATTTAAAGAGTTGTTCACATCAACTGATTTAAAGAGTTGTTCGCTCTTGAGTTTTAAAGTTATAAGTTATAAATTTTTACACAATTTGTGATTTTAAGCAATATTATAAGTTATTTCAAATTCGAAGTATGTTTTGTAATAAGTTGTAAGTGGATACAATTCAAACTGTTCCGAATGAGTAAAATTTCAAGTTGTGATTTTCAATGTACAACAATCATGTCGTCTGATTGTATATGGACAATTGCATTAGTTTATTATAAAATTTTCAAAACAGTATTCTAGTCATCTCCGAGCATGGATAAGAAAATACAGTGAAACTGTTTATAATTGGAAATATGTAAATCAGATATATAATTTCAAAGTTTCAATAATAGTTTATTAGATATTAATATATAAAAATTATTGAATTTACTTCTTTTGTATATTATTAAAGAAAAATGGTTTATTTGACAACATACATTGCTTGTTAATAACAGTTTTTGCTTCTCAGTTATTTCTTCCATATCGTACATAAATTAAGTTTGTTGTCATTGTTGTTGTGCAAAGCAGTGTTCTGATTTTGTTCACATGTGGTTCCTTGTTAATGTATTCTTAATATAATCCATAAATAGCTCAATTTCGTTACAAGTCTGACTTTCCAACCATTTAGTTATCTATGCTTTGCATTCCTCATAATTTCTAATTGTTTATTTATTTTGTTGTACAACATTCTGTATGGGTTTCTGTATGGTTGGGTCTTATGGTATGTTCTGTATGTATTAACAATGTACTATGAAGAACATTACAAACAAGAGTTTTTTAATATGAATTTATATGAAATCATAATTTCTCATCTCGCTGGTATTGATCTCTTGAGCGAACCATGGTTTTTTTTACAACTATTTAAGATTCTTTGGATTTGGATCTGAATTGTTATATAGTACTAGCTGACCCGACAGACTTCGTTCTGTCAAACAAAATGGGAATGTTCTTTGTTCCTGCCTATTTTATAGCCGGGGCAAAAAAATCTCCTGAACAGAACCGTCACCCTGGTTATGGGCGGTGTGTGGGGTTCAGCACTATATATATTCATCTAATAACTAATATTTAAATATTAGTGGGTTCCCGAAGAGTGGCCAAAGTTATAATTAAAGTACATAAGTTATATTTACTATAATAATTTTTTAGGAACAAATAACTGTCACATTCCAAATCTCTTTGACAGAATGTAGTCTATCAGGTGCGCCAGATGGCAACGCGGTTTGTGCTCGACTGATGTATTGACGTGTAAACGAATGCATTTTATGTCGCGCGCCGAAACTAAAACAAAAGAAATAATATCGCGAAGCCGACCAAATTGAAAATGAGTATGGTGGATCTTTAGCTCTAACATTTTGTGACTATTTATGTTATTATTTCATTCGTTTTCATTTCGGCACGCGGCGTTAGATCCTCCGACGCGCATACGCACACTGTTTTGATAGAATAATTGAATTTGAACTTTGTGCAGCTGTAATAAAGTGCAAATTGACTCTTTAGCGTTACGAACGCACCTACATTGCTTAGACAGCAGTGAAAGCTTGTAATTTAATATAAATTTTTTTTTGTTTGTTTCTGGTTTCTAGTTATTGGTTTCTGGTTTCTGGTTTCTGGTTTCTAGTTTCTAGTTTCTGGTTTCTAGTTTCAGGTTTCTGGCTTCTGGTTTCTGGTTACTGGTTTTCCATTTTCCATTTTGCAATTCCCAATTCCCAATTCCCAATTCCCAATTCCCAATTCCAAATTCCAAATTCCCAATTCCCAATTCCCAATTCCCAATTCCCAATTCCAAATTCCAAATTCCCAATTCCAAATTCCAAATTCCCAATTCCCAATTCTCAATTCTCACTTCTCACTTCTCACTTCTCAATTCTCAATTCTCAATTCTCAATTTACGGTTTACAGTTTTCAGATTTCAGTTTTTAATTTTCAATTTCCAGTTTACAGTTTTCAGATTTCAGTTAGTGTCACTATCACAAAAGATCAAAAAAGTAAAGTTAAGACTTAACTACTATTTTGAACCAATCTGAACTTAGGACAGTGGTGTTCCTGCTAGAATTCTACAATCGCTGCACACGAACACACTAATTTACTGCATTATACACTCACATTGAACATTCAACCGCATTATGCACAAAAAAATAAAAATGAACCTAGACAATGCGACCTTCACGCCCAGATTCCCGCTAAAGTTCGTAAAATATTTTTCTTCTTCCCAATTGATGGCATGAGCACGGTTTGTGCGTGAGCCAGTGTCACGTGTAGACGAATAAAATAAAAGAATAAAAATCCTTAAAATATTGTCTGCGTGGTCAATTCGTCCGCCATGTTCCTCCCTTTTCTCGTAAAATATTATAGTTGCAATCAGTAATTGTTGGTTGTCAATATCAAATGTCAAAATCAAAATATTCTTTTAAATTGTATTTGGTGTCTAAATGACGGGACGAACTTCAAATATTTGACGTTTATGTATTTAAAGTAAGGAGACCAGACATCTCGCTTTTGGCGGGTCAGTCCCGATTTTTTACAATTAGTCCCGCGTCACGCGTCGTTTTTCAAAAGACCCGACTTTTAGAATTAAGTTAAATTTTATATTTAAGAAAATCATTGTTTTGCGTAATGTTGCTTTTGCTACCCAGTTACAATGTATTTGTCTCTCAGATTATACACTTCGTGTTCTGCTTCTTGCCATAGAAAATTAAGGTATATTTCATAAATACATACATTTTCTTAAACTAAGCTTAAAATACTTGTAGTCTTAAAATTTTATATTAATGACATAAAGTATGTCACCGACCTTACCCCTAAAAGAAATTTAGATAGAAATATGTCATGGAATGAAATATTATACATTTTTATATTTATAAATTGTACTTATGTTAAAACTAAAAAAAATTACGATATTATTATTCCTTCAGAGTTGTCCCGCTTTGCCTATCTAAAAATCTGGTCACCTCAATGAAAAAGAGAAATTGTTGTTTTTACCATATTCCAGGCACTTTTTCCATATTTTCTCACCTTACTAACCTTCCCTGGACTTCCACGAATAATTCCAGACCACATTTAGCCAAATCGGTCCAGCCGTTCTCGAGTTTTAGCGAGACTAACGAACAGCAATTCATTTTTATTATATAGTATTGATGTTATCTGTGGATCTGTCATTGCCATAGTTTTTTTTGTATAAGATTTTATGGCCTGGTATCAAGACCTTTAAGCCAAATCCTCTTTTAGAGCACTAATTTAAGTGCTTTGATCATCCCCACAGTATTTATTATATAGTGCATTATAACATTTTTTGTTTTTGAGTAAATCACATAAGTGGCGGCGGGAGGTATCACTGACTTCTATTACTTTACTTGCTAATACTAGTCTATGAAAAATGAATGTTTGGTTTTGACACTTAACACGTTCTCTGCCGCGTAGGTCATCGGTGACCTCAACTGAACTAGATCGAGACGCCGCGTAGGGCATCAGTGACCTCACGGTAGGACTAAGTTTGAAACTGATTTGTGAGCCGTAGGCCATGTTTACTGAACATTTCTCTATAGCAGGTGACCGGAATGGCGCTGTAGACCAATCCTTTAGTATGGTTTTTGAGTAATCGTAAAGATGAAAATTATATGGGTGAAATTGCAAAGCAATTAGGAAAAAACAAATGCATCCATTATAAATCATGTTTATTTGTATTAATTATTACACAGTTCGCTACTAAATTATTAAAAAACAAACTACAAATAACGGTGAGATTTATTGAAGCATTGTAAGCAATAATATACTGTACCAGGACAGTTCTTACAGTATGTAACTACTTTTTTAGTTTTATTCCGAGCGACTTTTGACCCATGTATTTTAACATTTTCTTTGTAGCAACCGACGCAGAAACGTCTCAATTTAGCAACAGGTCCATCTTTTTTCAGCAATTCATGTTTCAATCTTTTAGGTCTTCCCTGCTGCTGTTCACAATTTTCTTTATCGACTCCTGAGTCCACAAGATACTCGACTAACTGACGCCTGAATTGTACTATACCCTGATTAGTATTTTTGTTCTGCTTATACATTATCCAAGCATTCACCAGCGCTGTGTTTAGAATAAGCTCAATGGCCAGCTTCTTGTACCACTTCACAGTTTTCTGAGTGGTGATGAATAGGAAGTCATCTGATCACTCATATCGACTGAACTTTTTGCTTCATTGTAAGCAAGTACAATTTTTGGTTTTTTAATGGCTCGCCCTTTCTTTAAAACCGTTCGTTTGCCATTTGAGCACGCGCTTTGCGGAGAACTGAGGTGTGGGGTGACCGGAGGCGTGCCCTACACGGCGCCTGCAAAACGGATATTCACTTATAAGTATTACAGCGCCGCGTAGGTCAATTATGACCTCGCAACTTTTTTTTAAAATATCTATGGAATCCAGTGTCGAATCAAAACACTTCATATATATATATGTATATATTGATCTAGCGCTTATATTTCCACCAAAAAGTTTTTTTGTTTTTTTTATTTTTTATACTACCGGCAGAGAACGTGTTAAAGAAAATATGATTCATGTCGGCGATCCAGTTGTTACAGAAAGTGTAAATATTACTTTTAATTATATTAAGCCTTGCAAGATGTGCAGGTGCAGTGTTGTGGATAAATCGCAATCTGTTAATTATGGTGATAAACTCACGGCTAGCTATATCCAGCTTATCGTACCAGGGTCTTCTCGGCAAATTCTCTTGGATACTTCCATACCATGTACCTTTACATTTTTGATCCTCTTTCCATAAATCTTAACCACATACATTTTAAATAGATATTTACATTATAATAATAATCGGTCATGGGAACATGCACCACATTTCTGATGTCAAAAGCATTGATGTCTTCATATGCAGTTTTGTCTGCTATTTCATTGTCAGAAATACCATTATGTGAGGGAACCCACATAAATGCAGTTGGACTGCCACATCGAAGTTGAATTTTTTTCCTTGTAAACTGTCTAAATTCCGGAAAAAATTGTAATCTGTTGGAGTAAGGACCGGGAGTACAGTGGATGTCGCAGACATTCCAATTGTAGCTCATCTAACTTACTGTTCGTTGTACAGTGTGTGGTCTTGCGTTGTGGTGAAGCAGCATTGGCCTAGAGCGATTGACGACTAATTGTTGTTTAGCAGCTAGTTCTTCCTTCATGGTTTGCTGACGATAGATATCTGCCGTAATCGTTTGATCAGGTTTAAGAAAGCTGCCGTGAACTACACCGGCGCTGGTTAACCAAACACAAGTTACTTTCCGAGTAAATTTTCGTTAAGGGCTGGATTTGGCTGGATCTCCAGGGTTTGGCCACTGCGACCAGCGCTTCCGATTATCGTACAGTATCCATTATCCATCACAAGTGATGAATTTGCTTATGCAAGTGTTCATTAGCGTTCCTATGTAACAAAGTAACACTAAGTCGACGCGTAATTCATGAGGTATCGATCGTTTAACTCTTTTTCACTTTTGCTTCTTGTGTATAATACCATGTGCGCTGTAGCATGGTGACAGTTTCAGTAACGTTTCGTTCCACTCTTGAAAGTTGCCGCCATTTACAAATTAGTACCTGGCATATTAACTGTGCCACATTCGTAATATATTAAATTATAACTGTAACTTAAATTTAACCTAGCCAGTTCTGGTCTACAAATAAAAACAAATTGAAGGCAAAATTAAGCAAAGTGTTATGCGTATAACGTAACGCCGTAGACGTTTTTAGTGATGGGATGCTACGATGGATAGTCGGTTTTTTTTATAATAAAAACGTATATTGTGCGTAGTTTAATTTTTCTTGTTAAAAAGTCTATATAAATGGAAAAGAACATATAGGGTATGGTTACTTAAAAGGTTGTCAAGAAGAAATATGTTTTATTGGTCTAAACTTATACCAGAATCGGGAACGTCTGAATAGTCACCAAATTCATCTTCTGAATCTGTGGCGTATATTATTAACGATGAATTCATTATGTTGTCAATGTGGATCGACGATCCCAATCAATGTCGAATTATATCAATTGTTCTCTTTGACTTGTTAAATGTTGAATTCCATCTCAATTTACTTGAAGTACTTTGCAGAGAATGGAATGTGATACAGTACTACGGAACTGAGATCTTCAAGTTGATGAGGTATCAATCAGGTTTTTCGCGAAGTAGACTGAGACTGTAGCCATTTAATATATTTATTGCTGTCGTTACATCATCAATTATCGAAGCGTCAATGAAAAATAATTCTAGAACCTGATATTGCTACAAAAGTCTTGATATCGCTGCATATAGCGACAGCCATCTTGTTCGGGAAGTATATAACAATTCATGTACCTTAAAATAAAATCCACTTCATGACTTTTTTTTGTTGTAAAAAGGATGTACCGTGAAACTACAACCTTGATGCCTTATCTATCGTCTTGTGAAATAGTTTAAACTACTATACACATTTAAAATGAAATCGGTGGTATAGAAACACGGATCGCATACATACGTTATACATAACGCGGTTTTTTATGATAAACTGGCAGATACACTGTATCCTTTAACCTTTATTTATTAAGAAACCAACCGCGTTTACAATTTGTATCTTATTCTCTGAGTATATTTAAATTTGAGGTTTCATAGTAACTTCTGGTGATAAGTTGGTATAGGCAGACGGAACTTAAATCTAGATCTTTTCCTAAAATTAATTTGCGTCCAACGTTGTCGAGTGACACATTAAATAGGAAAGAAATACGGCAAAGGAAACGATTTAAGAAATCATTTTTAGATGGTATATATGGCGTCTACCCGTAGATATCTCATCAGTTTCAAATTCGCTGAGGAGCAGTAAATTGGACGAGATGTATCTTGTTGTGAGGAATCTATGCCGTTCATAGAAAATAATAACTTCGGAGCGGCGCACGGTTATAAACAATTTTTTCTAGCACCTTGGCAAAAATGCACAATTTTATGTGGTGCGGTATATTTCAATTTGCGTCAAGCCTCTTTTAATGGGTTTGTGATACGACGGCAGCCAACAGAAAACGAGTTCAAGAGAAAATGACCTAGAGATGAAAAATAGGCGCCCAATATACTATAAAGCATAGCAAGTCACCTTGTACGGCAGTAGAATATCTTAAGAGTCTTAAATAGTCTTTCTAATTGATGAAAAAAAAAGACATTAAGCGGAGAATCATAACTTTGAATAGCACACGATGTTGCACTAATATTAACCGCTCGAAATTTACGAGAAGTACAGTTCACAAAGTTAGACATCCAATGTGTAGAGATAGTGCCTGAAGTCATATTTGTGGAAGAGGCTAGTTATTAAAATATTCCTTCTACCACTCAGATGCTAAATCGAGAATGCCAGTATTTTTAATAATCTGTGCATTGGTGTAAACTAAACTAAAATCCATAATAAATTTAACGTAAAATTTCTCCATGTTCTTTGCGGCCGAGAGAAAAGTAACACACGTTAAGTCGTAGTAACCGAGCAGCAAATCCAAACTAGTTCCTTGGTAATTGGCAATGTGCCAACTATTCTTAACAAATTGTACAATTCGCTTATCGTATGTACTTCGTTGTTAAATACGTCTTCCATTAGTACGATGAAACTAAATTTTATTGACGTCGCCGGTAAAATAGTCATTCGACCATCATAAGTTTGACAGCGGGGGAAGGTAAGTGTAATGGGGGAGAAAAAGTAAGTGACAATCAAAGTGAAATGCGGAAGTTATCTGCGCGAGTACTGGCTAATAACGTGGTTTTTAGGCCGAAAAATCATGTTTTTTGAGGATATAACTCGCAATACCTTTGATGGTTTGCCTGGAACCTGCTAGAAATTTGGAAGAAGCCCAACGGAGTCTATCAGCGGAAACAGAATCAAAAACGGACCACAAACAAAAAAGTTATAGCCGATATATTGATTCGGCAGGAGGCAAAATTCAATATACCCAGCCTAGAAGGGGTGGGGGGGCGATTTTTCGCGTTTTTTGTCGTTATTTCAAATAAAAAACGATGTAGGGGCCGGTCAGAGGTGAACACCGGCCGGCCTAGTGCGAGAAAAACGCAAAAATGCCAAAATTTGACATTCTCACGAGCTATACAGAATTACTTTTTTAAATATATAAATTGTATGGGTATATTAAATCTGTACTCCGAGATTTCAAGGAGTTTTGACCCGTAACGACCAGGTATATACAAATCGGTGGACAGAGAGACTATTAACCAACGAAAAAAGAAGCGTGTAGTCGCAACAACTATCGGCGATAGACTGAATACATGCGGTTAGTAACAGCACTACTCAATTTCGAATACTATACGGTTTGGTATTGCACTAGTAAACGACCGATCTGTGTTTAGTTTATATGTGGGTTATAACAGGAGAAACATAATAGCCGTTGTTATTGTTACTTAATAATAACAGGTATCCGGTGGATGGAGTCCCTTGCGCGTTGTTTGACGTATTCATATTTATTTAACCCTTATCAAATGGATTTTTTTTTTAAATAAAATTATGAATTAAATTAAACATGGTTTCTAGGTAAAAGGGCTTTGTAGATTTCGAAAAAAACATCATTTTTTTTATAAAAAGAGGGGAAATGGGGGTTTTACGGTGGGAAATTATTTCCCATTATCCAGTATGGAAAAGCAAAATATAATTAAGTGGGAAATTATTTCCCATCATCCGGAATAGTTACATTTTTTTGGGACATTTTTACTACAAATTCTATACATATTACTTACTCCTACTTTACTTGTTTATTTTTTTTATATAAAAAATTCAATATAACATGATTGAGTGATTGAATAAAATGTTACAAATAATATTTATTAAGAACTTTTCAAATACTATATGAAAATAACATTACTGAGTAAGAACTGTGTGAAAGGTTTTGAAACAGTTTTTGGCACAAAGAGCTACTCCACAGGAGGAACATACTATTTTTGTCCTCTGTTCTTTGTGCTTTGTGCTGCAAAAGCGACATCTTTTGTAAGTGGCACTTTCTTCAGGCAAGTGTATGCCAACATTTAGCAGCCGAATCTCATCGGGAACGCCAAACCTACCACCTTTTTTATTTTTTTTAAAAACTACATCTGTTTGTGTGAGTTTTTCGTGTCGTGTGATTATCTATAAGGGCACGTGCTAACCGTAGTCTGAAATCACGGTGGCCATGCAGGGTCGGTACATGGGAGTAGTTGTACGTTATGTAGGCATTAATTATAGATGCATCGAACAGAAAGAAGAATAGTCGCATCCAATATTTCCTGGATTTCCGGTTTATAGGGTATGACGATCTAAAATGGTCAAAAAGATCTACTCCGCCCATACTGAGCGTGTATGAAGCAATTGCAGCCGGGCAGAGAATGTCAGCTCTAGAGCCATCCTTTTGGGTTCTTTTTATCATCCTTGTGTCTAAGGGCTGATGTGCTGTTGTCAGGACAGTAACTTCCTTTGTGTCAAGCCATTTAATGGCTGTGATTGGCTCTGCAGTAACCGCTGAAAACTGATGTTTATCTAATCGCAATGGTTTCGGTTGTTTTTTTTTATCATATCAGGTAAGTCCTTTCTGTTGCATCTGACTGTTCCCACTGCATAAATATTTTTATCGTAAAGATCCTCCATGAGGTTACAGCTAGTAAAAAAGTTGTCAAAGGCAATTAAAGTGTTTCTTGGTACGTTACTGCAGAGTTTCATGACAACATTGTAGCCTAACCCTTCATTTCGGTGCTGTCGCCTTTTCCTGAATACACTTCGAATTGGTACAAGTACCCAGTTTTGGCGTCACATCTTGCCCATACCTTAAATCCTCTTTTGATGGGTTTTTTCGGCATGTATTGCTTTAAGGAGCTGCGCCCTTTAAATTTGACCATACACTCATCAATCGATTGTACTTCTGAATTGTATGCCTCTCTTTGATAAACTTTGTTGAGTTCTGTGAGGAGGGGTCTCAATTTAAATAATTTGTCATATTCAGGGGAGTTTCTTGGTGGTTCCATCTCGTTATCATTTAAGTGGAAGTTTTCTGTAATTTTTTTTAAATCTTACTATTGGGAAAACCTGGGCAATTTCCTTATTGTAATAAAAGGGATCTGATGACCAGTAGAGTTCCATGTCCGGTAAAGGATTTAAGCCCATAAGGATTAAAACTCCTAGATACGCCTTAATATCTTGTAGAGTTACAGGTTTCCAGTTAGTACTATTTTTCTGACGGGCGTATCTGTTGGTTTGTTCCACAATTATTACCATCAGTTCATCAGGAAAAAGCCGCTCAAAAATACTTAGAGGTGATGTTTTATGAGTATCGTTAGCCTTGGGCTTAAAACGTTTTTCGAAAAGAGGAACTTCATGGGTTTCCGATTTTATCTCCATACTCTTGGCTGAGAACGATCTCTGCGTACTTCGTTGTTAGTTTCAGACTCTTGCCCATCATCTGCCAATTGCTCAGTTTCAGTACCTAAGTGAGTTGGCAAAAGACTGTTGTCTGTTTTTGGTGTGTTTGTGAAATGCGATGTTTCATCTAAGACTGTCAGTAAGGCATCCGTTGAAATCTGTTGAGTTTGCATAGGGGAAGAAGGTGGGTCTTGTTTGTCTCCCGTCAATCCAAAGCCAAAGATATGTTCAAGACGTTGTTCAATTAGGTTATCATCGAGCTGATTTAGGTAACTATCGGAAGGAGAATGAATACTGTTGATAAAGCATGAGTCATCCTCAGAATCTGAGCCTGATAAATCAGACAAGTCGTCTAAATTTTGTACCACCTCTTCTAATAGTTTCTTGGCGAGCACTTTACGTTCCTTTCTTGCGTCCATATTTGAATAGCTGAAAGTAAATTATAAAAAGTTGGCAATTATGTAGTTTTATCAGCATATTGCACAAATAGTTACAAAAGTCCTAAAACTTATAAGTGGCTTCGTTTGGAATAAAGCATAGAAATCACATAAACGCAGTCACAATTTTGCAAAAAGCCACTAATTTGACTTACTCGCTATCGTATTACAAGTTCCTATACCGTTATTATTACAGTTGACAAACAATTTTATATATATATAAAGACACCGATGTTTATCAAAGCAGGAACGAACATTGGGAAATTATTTCCCACCTAATTAAACCTAACAAAATCCAAGAAATATCAGTGCAAAAAGCACAGAAACCGTAAAAAGCATTCAGAAAATAAGTCTAGTTTACATCAATATATTGTTTATGTACTTACCAGATTTTTTTTCTACAAAAATTTTCGAAAGTCCTGCGAGAACCGGTTTTGTGCACCAAAAAATTCAAATTGTGACTTTGACATTGACATACGATGACATTACGCAATTTTGTCCAAAATGTTGCCAAGTAAAATATTTAAAAAGTGTGTAAAATTATTTTGTTCCTGGATTGGTACTGATTAGAGTTACCAGTAAAGAAATATTACGGTACTGTCAAGTGGGAAATAATTTCCCAATATTTGAATAAGGGTTAAATGAATCGTTTTCAACACCAAGCAGAACACATTGAAAAATCCAAAAAAGCATTGCTCGCTTTATATACCTATTATAAGTAATAAATAAAAATTAAATAATACAATTTTGCGCACTACGCTGGCCAGACTGTATAATAGCCCCATGGGCTCTAGTGTCACATATATATTCATATTAACAATTGCAAAGGGCGTACGGGATGCGTATGTGTTGCGGTGCGCGTCCTTACTTCAACCCCACGAGTGTCTAACTGGCGATGCGGCGGCGGCCGCGGGCGCGGTGACCGTTGGAATTCGAATAGCTACGAGCGCACGGTTTGTTACTGGCGACGCGACGGCCGTTACAATTTCGAATAACAGCTGCGCGCGCATGGCCTGTTATTTAGAACGCGCGCGATTGGTGCGAATAATCACGTGCCCGCGTTACAATAATCTATTTGTTAACAATCGATTGTTATTATTACGAAAATAGAGTACTAAAAATCGAAAGTTTTAAAAAGTTTCCATTAAAGTTAAAATATATTGTTTTTTTAACATCCGTGCCGGCGATTGCCGTTGGCATTGATGAAGGCCCTGGTGTTATAAATGTCCATGGATGGCGGTAGTCACTTACCATCAAATAAACCGCCTGGTCGTTTGTCGGCTTTAGGTATATGAAAAAGATATTTACAAATTTTGATGCAAAAATATTAACTGCTGGAGATTTCTTTCGCCTAGACGAGTTCTCATCTCGCTTAGAATATTCCCGACAGCTAAGAATACTCGTTCACATGGAACGGATGACGCCATCGCATTGAGTTTGGTTGCTCCTATTTTGTATAAGGTGGGATAAACTGTTTTGTGTTCTCGCCACCATTTCATCGGGCAGTCGGTCCTCGCAAGTATATTATCATCATAGTACCGCTGTACCTCCACGATGGAACGGGAAAAGGTGGAACCTTCCATCTTTTGCTCGAAATCCTGCTATCTCGCTCACGTTTGGCATGATGTTGAGAGCACCGGTGCTTGTGAATCTTGCTCTTGGGTTTTTTTCGCATGCAATCTCGGGCTGCAACCAATTCTATGATTCGCCTTTTTGTTTCCTCAGCAACAACAGAGTCATCAAAATTTAATTTGAACCTGGGATACAGGAACATGCAGTTGCAAAAGGTATTTCTGAGATTCAAATTCAAAAATCCTCATTTCAAAATTCCTTTTAAGTCTTGTGGCACTATCTCTAATAATGGTATTAAATTTTTTAGGGACCCTAAATTTTCTAAGGCCTTTAGCAGTCCTTTTGTAATAGGAATCACCAAGTAGCCGATAATATAATTTTACCTACTTAACTCCCAACTTCTTCACATGGGTGAAGAACCAGGTACAATTCTTCGCATAAACACCACTCGGAGCTTGTTATTGCGGTCAACCCTAAGTTAATCATGGCTATTTAGGGGCTCCTTTACTTCCACACACCTTTGAAGTATATAATAAGAAGAGTTCCATCTATTAGGAACGTATTGTAAAAGGCGTTGTGAGACTCGCGCTTCTTCTTGGTACTTTTGAAATTTTTCCCAAGTATAGTTAGTTTGCTTAAAGTGCCGAACAATTCCTTTTATTTTTGAGATTAATTTCTCTTAATAATAATTAAGCTTAATATTTAATTACTGTATTTTTTTACAAAATTGATTAACAAAAGTATAATTATGTATGAAGTCTATTAATTTTATCCATTAAAATACTTCTTATTACCCCTAATTAACCCATCTCCTGTAGAATTCTCTTGGAAAATATGTTCAGAGATTGTTATAGCCATATTTGGGTTTTCAATCTCTGCTAGTTCTGGTTCCAGTATGTTGAACTCAATGGCTAAGTTGTGCAACACACAGCATGCTGTTTTTTGCACATTTTACTGGTGCATAATGTAATGTGCGATTCTTACACAAACAACACCATCGGTTTTTTAGTTGCCCAAAGGTATTTTCAATAGCTATGTTGGTCCTTCCATGAATTGCTGTATATTTATAAGCTGGAGTTCCCTTAAAAGCATTTAAAATTGGTGTCATTAACCAGGGTCGCTGTGGATAACCAAAATCACCTGGAAATAATTAAAAAAACTTAGTTAAAATAAATTTAACTTAGTATGAATATTTGTAAAGGATATTAATAAATTACAGATGATTACAAAGAAACTTAAATGATTCTTTATTCAAACGGTATCTATTTTTGAATTCTTTGTCATTTATATCCACAGGATTATTTTTCTTTCTCAGAGCAACTGTGTGTAATTTCTCTATAAGTAATAAAACCAATTAAAGTCAAAATTTTTATTCAACATGGGAACAATAGTTCACTTATTGAACGTCAAAATCTACCAGCCATTCGCAAAACAAATGCCACGGACCTGAGAAGAATGGGCAAGAACCTCAGCGGGCTATATACACAATTTTTTTTGTCATCTTCATTTTTAAATGTCTTACACGTACTGACATACTGCTTGAGAATCAGCGCCATTTATTTCCACACATCTTTATGATTTAAATAATCGTTAACACAATCATATGATTTACTAATCAAAACATTTTTAATTTTATTTTATAAATATTCAATTCATTCTTAATTTATGTTTAAAAAATATAACAATATAACACGATTGATTGAGGTCGGTACTTACCTAACTTCGCTTGATGAATATTCTTCATTTTCAAGTAAACTTGCAGCAAGAAAATAATATAAAGGACTATGCTCGTACAACGGCGGTCTTTGCATTTTGAGCAATTTATTAAAATAAATTGTATATAAGATCTAACTAAAGTGATAAGAAAACATTATTTATAAAATTTACTTAAAAAATAAAAACACGGATAAAATTATATTTTAACACGTTTCGAAACCTTTCTCACCAACAAATTTTAAGTGAATAAAGTTTCGACGAATACTCGATACCCAGCCTGCGTTATTTACATTACCGTACGTCAAAACAGCGTTCGTGCTCGCAATTAAAGCGTTGGTGGTTCAAAAGTATCTAGTATCGTTTACGTTACGTTTTTTTTTTTTTTTTTTTTTTTTTTTTTTTTTTTTTTTTTTTTTTTTTTTTTTTTTTTTTTTTTTTTTTTTTTTTTTTTTTTTTTTTTTTTTTTTTTTTTTTTTTTTTTTTTTTTTTTTTTTTTTTTTTTTTTTTTTTTTTTTTTTTTTTTTTTTTTTTTTTTTTTTTTTTTTTTTTTTTTTTTTTTTTTTTTTTTTTTTTTTTTTTTTTTTTTTTTTTTTTTTTTTTTTTTTTTTTTTTTTTTTTTTTTTTTTTTTTTTTTTTTTTTTTTTTTTTTTTTTTTTTTTTTTTTTTTTTTTTTTTTTTTTTTTTTTTTTTTTGTCATCTTCATTTTTAAATGTCTTACACGTACTGACATACTGCTTGAGAATCAGCGCCATTTATTTCCACACATCTTTATGATTTAAATAATCGTTAACACAATCATATGATTTACTAATCAAAACATTTTTAATTTTATAAATATTCAATTCATTCTTAATTTATGTTTAAAAAATAAAAAAACACGTTTCGTGATGGACGCGGTTGTACCCTCGTTTATATCGGGTGCTCCATCTCGCAACTGAGGCCGTTCGAAAGTAAAAAAAAACAGACACTTAACATACGACACTGGGCACTGGTCATAGTCTGGCTTCCTTCTGCTGTTAAGGGCAGCCAGCTTGGCCCGTTCATCGCAAGCTCGTTCCCAGGTATGCCCGCGTGGGCTTTGACCCAGAATAAGGATACATTCTTGCTCTGGTCAGAGGCCCTACGTAAATTTTCTCTAGCCAACACCCGCAGTTACGTTACGAAGTTACGTTAGTTAGGTTACGTTACGTTACGAATACGATACGAAAGTTGTTCGTGCTACCAAAATTAGTTCCTTTTACGTACGATAGGGGCGCTGTACAAATCTCATACAATATAATTCGATAACGATTCGAATACATTTTCGAAAGTTATTCGTGCTAGGGCCTCTGTTTCGGCTTTCACGTACATGTTGAAACTATCTATGAAATCATCACAAATAGTTGTCACCATTTTGACTAACCTACTCGTTAATGTCCTCAGCTCAAATACTGTAAAGTTGTAATTGATAAGTGAAACTCGCGTTCGTACTTTTTAAAAAAGGCGGAATTAGACCACCAGATCGGAGTAAAAGGGTAAAGTGTATTCTCAATTTTGAGAATATTTTTGTCCAAATCCTCTCACGCAATAATTAGCAAAACTTTGTTCTTGACATAACAGTAAATATTACAGACTTATTTGAGTAACTTAGCTTATATTTCTGTACTAGAAACAAACCATGTAAAAGTAACGGTTAAAACAAGTCCTCTTTATAATTGCATTATTTAGTGAGTTCTGTCGGTTTTATCATATGCTTAATTTACATTATTAGGTAGTTTCGTGTAAAAGTATGGCCCGTTTGGACAGTCTAAATGGCGATCTTAGTCTTCATTTAATACTGAAAAATGAGGAATTTTTCAGCTGTTAGAGATTTGGGAAAAAATGATTTTAGAACTGCAGTAACTGTGTTGCTCAGTATCTGGGCAGCTAATTTAACCTTTGTTTTGGCTCGAAATTTCGCTTCTGCGTGTAATTTTGTGATCTATGTGAAATGAAGCGTGCTTCTGTTTTTTTTCTACCAATTGAATTAAATGATATTACTTTTCCTTTTCATTTCCCAATACCAGTGTACCATCATTGAGGAAATTATTTCTGGTGGTTGGATTAAGATGTACTTAGCCCATAAAAAACTATAAAAACTTTCTCGCCATTTACTATAAAATCATTTTAATATTCTGGGTTACCTCGAAAGCGCTTTAACAAGTTTAGAGCCTCCAACATTCCTCGGACCCTGGTCGCGCATACCGTCGCTACTACGGTATATCCGGCATCTTACAGTTTTGATAACATTTTCTATGGTGACGGTTAATATTTGTGTTGAAATTGTGCCATTGACAAAGTAATACACAATCGGCTGTTTAAATTTTTTGTGTATATGTGTACTTTGCAGCTTTAAAACTAGCCCATTTAAATAGTTCTGCCTTCTTTCTTTCCAAAAATCACATAATCTTCAACTTTATCAGAAGTAACATTCTAGATTAATCTTTTGTTCAGCGCTATGTCGACGAATATAACAGCACATATATTAAATCTAAATTTTACGGATTTTATCGCGTTTATTTAATCCCGACGTTTCGACCGCTTTGCAGCAGTCATGGTCACGGGAGGACTGGGATGACAGACGTCTTGACGTCACAGCTATCACGGGGTAACTATAACTTTTTAATTATTATTTGTGGTCGGGTCTACGCAGATTGAGCTCACTGTGTCTTAAAGTCTTCCAGTGGTACGCTTGGGGTTTGGTTTAATGTTATTGACAATGGGATCCCAAACCGATGGTGTTCCCAACCATCTTCTCTATTAAAAATAGGATGTTTTTTAAATTCAATGGCCTCGCGTATCATCCTTGGCAGGAATCGGTGTTCTTTTGCGAGGACTTGTGGTGGTTGGGATGATGAAGCACATAACTTATTGTTTTCAGAAATTTTTTCGCCTTCCTTTTTAAAATAAGAAAACACAGCTGGATATACTGCTGAATCCTTTTGGACATACTCTTGCAATCTTTTAAATATTTCGCAAAATTGTCTGTAATGTTCTAACACTTGGCATTAGCAATAACTATTTAAGTTGTCTGTCTGCTTTCGAAGACTTTTTAAAGATCATCATCTTTAAAATGTCTCCATCTCCGGCAATGTTTTTATTCAATTTGGTCCATTGTTTACCTTGCGGTTTTCGGTTGATGTTCCTCATAGTAGCAGAAATGAAATTCTTCAGTATCGGTGAATTGAGTCCCTTTTTTTTTTTATTTGCAACGCAATATTGTATCAGTCGTACCTTAAAATCCTGTACACTGTGATGAAATACTAAATTACCGCCAATGACCATTTGTGCCATGCTGCTTTAGTTCAATTCCAATGTGGATTCGTTAAATTTATCTCGTCGCCAATTTGTAGAGGAACAAAAACCACGGCTAACACTCTGACATCTTTATTTGCGCAGACTGTTTATTCGTCTCCATGGTTACATCACTCACCGTACCATGAGATCGCTGTCACCTGATGTAAAGACAGTAATCTGTTCAGGCTTCAGCGAAAATAGGTGCTTTGCGATGTGCATATATAAGGCACTAGCTGTTGCTTGTTGTTCGAAACGTTAAAATGTGTATCCTGGATTCAGGAACTAAAATAAAACCAGCAGTTTATTATAATAACTAAAAGACTTCTTGTTTTTTCATAAGAGTTTACCTGCGCATTGTGATGGAATGTTACTTATTTGCAGAAAGAACGTTTATTAAAACATTTAGGAATCTCTTACCAAAAAAAAAATACCGAGAGATACTAACAATTATTTATTACACTTTACATAAGTTACAAAAGTATTTTTATTACAATTGAAAGTTTTTAGTCACTATCGCTACTGTCATGATCATTTAATATATTAATATTGCAAAATTCTATTTCTTGTGTATTTCCACTAGATGTTGAAGGTTATTCTTCATTTATTGGGCTACCCAACTGACTTGACGATTGCCTGGGTGTAGATAACGGCTCGTCATTTTCGTCATTGTCATCATCTTCATATTTGTGTAACAGGTTTCAATTATACGAAATAAAAGCTATTTTTCCTGCCCTGTCTGTAGTCAATCTATTTCGTTTGTGAAGTACATGTAATTGAAAAACAACCCAGTAAGGTATAAAAACCTTCACTGTCGCCGAGTTCGATTGATTTAGTGTTCTGCCTTTGACGTGTAAAGTTATCTCTGCACTCATACAATCCTTGCGTCTGGCGTAAAACTGCATATGACAGGCGAAGTATTCCTTTGGTGAGGATGTCTGCGACTTGATCCTTTGTTCCGAGACCCTTACAACGTTGCAGATACCCTCGGTTACCAATTCTCTGACGTAGAAATGTCTCAACCAGATATGCTTCGTTCTCTTGTGAAACTCGAGTTTGTGAGCAAGACGAACAGCAGTTTCATTGTCCACATGCAGAACCGGTATGTCCGCAGTCAATTGTAGTCAATGCCTAAAATGGCTGCTACAAAACCTTCATCACTGCCTATATGTGAAATTATTAGGCGTCGACCTTTGCCAGTTGGGCCCTTTAGGCCTTGGAATATTCTATTGTTGTATCCACCCAAACTTTACCAGTTGTATAACCTGTTAATATTCAAAAAATTGCTTACCGTGTATGTCTTCTGTTTAATTACCGTAAATTACATATTTTTTATTAATATAAAGGCAATTTGATATTGAATAATCTCAGGTAATGTAATCTCAGGTTATGTTGGGCGATCGGGCGGATGAGTTTTTAAAATTAAAACTCTGGGACTACTGTCCCATGTAATGGTGTAGAGAGAACAGTCTTTATTAATTTTAACATTGGTTTATATACTCTAAGCTTATCATCTACTGACATGGATATGTTTATATGAAAAGAAATATGTTTATATTACAACGGAACCTTATTGCTAACTTATCGGCTATTTATAATTAGTGCACTGTTATCAGAAACAACGGGCTCTTGTTGCTTTCATAATGTACCGTTACTTGAAGACTGGTTTCCTATTGCTCATAAGTTTAAAGATCAAGGTATTTATTGTTCTTACCGGAGCTTTATGGCAATGTAACTGACGACTAACTTTTAATTGTAAAAACTCGATTCTACCACATCACTATTTACTTGGGACTAAAAACCTGCAACAGTGGAAATGCCATTTTACTGACTGGAATTAATAATCTTACTTTAATACTCGTATATTCTAGCAAGCCACATTAGCTCTCTGCCGGCTTTACTGGCTACCCCAATTTTGGCTTCTGTATTGGAGATAGCGGCCGATTTTTGTCGCTGGCTGTTCCATAAAACTGCCTTCCGAATAGCGACAGATCACTGCCGTCAAGTAAAACGTCCAGTTTCTGGATCACCTCCGTGGTCAGCGTCGCTAAATCCTTCTAGTATTCCAGGTTTGAGACAAGCTTTATAAGAGATCCGATGCGAAATGGTACCTTCGATGTAGCGCAAGATACGTTTTATTTTGAGACAGTCTGTCTTTGCAAATTTGGTTTTCTACATCGACGTTTATGTTGATTGCGGCTAATTCGCTAATAGCCTAGCTTAGCATTCAAATTTTAGGAAATATTGCTGTAAGTTGCTTTCATTGTCATACTGCATTGTTATGAACTTTCGTTTTAAATAAAATTTGTTGAAGACTGTTTTTCCTTTATGTGGCTTCTAATGACGTTCACATTTCTTTGGACGTATTCGCATTTTTTACAATGTCAATATATTTGTCGCTAAGACATACCAAAATTGATTTTGCTCGTGAGTCATCTTTCAAAAATGATACTAGAGCGTCTTTATCCATCGGTTTCTCTTTTAAAAACACTTTTCTTAGTTGATTTTCTTCCAGCAGTAATTTTAACCTAATTTTCCAATGACTGAAATTTGAATTTTCAGTCAAAATCGGCTGAAGAGACCTGTCATCTTTCTTTCTTATAATTTTCTCCGACATTATTTCTCATGGATCGCATCCCAATATTTTTATTTACTTACTGCACACAATCTGCTACCATGTTTGCTTATTCTTCCACATAAAATCTCAACAGGTTTCTCCAACTTTCTTGAGACTAGAGTTGAACTATTGTCTATAATTTCTTCTTGAGACCACTCAGATGGTATTCCATTAACAATGCCAATACGGCTAATATTAAATGTTGGTATTGTGGCACTTAACTAATGTCAACTTAAATTTTTATTTTTAATAAACGATTTTTAGAAAACGCTACAACACAACGACATCTACCTATTTGTTAACACTTCCAGATACTAAGGTTTTATATTAAAGTTTTTTAAAAATCTGGCAAAGGTAATTGGATGTAATGATAATCCATCCCCAGGAGAGAATCAATTGGCAGGTATTCAGAACGTACAACTAATAAAGCAGATTGTCCAATCATATTATTATTATCAATTTTAGACAGCTCTTTACGAGAAACGTCAGAATTGGAATATTTGTGAGACTTAGTAGAATCATTCTCATGTTTCCTCCGTCTGCGATTTTAAGGAGTGACATCCACCCAATTCCCTAATTCTAAATCATTATTATTTATAGTTGGAACTGTTACATAGCCAGCTACTTCGGGACCAAGTTGCGAACTCGGTCCTGAAGTATTGGGATCGGGAGAGTCGTTCATCGAACTGCCCACCAAAATAGAAAAAAAATGTTTTGATGACATCTTATAATTTAAAATTAAATAGACTACTATCTACAGTAATTTACGAGTTTATGTGTAGATAACATATGATATAGATTTGGGCAACGTATATACTTATAAGCTGCTAATCATTCTAAAATTGTTCGGTTGTACCTTTTAATTTGTCCATTCGCTCTAGGTGTAGCAACCGCGTTTAAATCGTGCCTGGAACTTATGGACTTACATAAGATAATGGCACCTATAGATGACACATTAAGGATTTTTTTCTACATCTTGCACCGTGGAAACCACAAATTACAGAATTTTTCATGACTGTTAGTGCTCAAACAGGCTTTGAGTATTTGTCTATCAGCTAGATAGTTTTCAGCGCCCTACGTTTACATAGATGTAATGGAACTAAATTTTTTTTATTCACTCAATTGGCCCCTATAGATGACATAGGTTTCTGTGTAAATTAAAAAGCCAAATTAGCAAAAATAATAACACATTTATTTTAATTAGAATAAAGAAAATAAAGATTTGCCACTTGGGGCACATCATAAATCTCCCTAGTTGAACTACATTTGGTGGGCGTTTTTATTTTGCCCACAACATCGTCCCAAAATAACCGATCCTCCCTTTGAACCCATTTCCACAGTCGCCCATGACGCACCATGGCAGTCACGACGACTCCATCTTCTTTGACAACGATTATCCTACCAGGAAAAATCTTATTTTCGTATCTTACGGCAACATACTCCCCAACCTCATTCCTTGAGGCTTGCAGCTCATTTTCATTATGGGGACACTTGATCCCGGTGTGTGGGTTGTAAGATCCCGGAGAATCAACCATCCCACACGCCAAAGTTTCAGTCGTAGGCCTACCTAAATATGGAAATTAAATTAACTGAGGCATACTATTAATAAGTTGTAATTAACAATTCGAAAGGTAGAGTAAAACGAAAAGAACATAAAAAATTGAAAACACAGACAAAATGAAAATTATTCGAGAAGTGGCACGGAATAAATCTCACGTGTTTTCGAGAATTTCGTCGGCTCCGGCAAGTGTCCCAAAATGTCACCCCCATACATAAAATATTTCGTCTTCCCTTGCTGGCCACTTCCAAAGCCGTCCACTTTTTTCCATTGCTTTTATTGTAGCCCCGTTTGCATGTATTTTTGTAATTTTTCCTGGGTATGACAAACCATTGTAAATTGCAGGTACAAATTCCCCTACTTTTTTTCTGATGGGCTCAAAAGCTCTTTGACCATCGCTATCACTGCTTTACTTTTCTTCTCCCCTGATGATGATGGTAGTTGAGGACATTCATCAGAATCAGATGAGGTGCCGTCGTCGGTTTTTTTTTTGTGGAAATAGTTGTCTCACTGTTTTCTCGGTAGGCCTATTTTCTTTAATCTTTCTCTTCCTTTCTGTCTCCGCTATTTTCGTCAACTTTTTATTTGAATGTTCTTCGATAGCTGCTTTTTCCGGAGTATCAGTTAGTATGCGAGTACGTCCTCGCTTTCTCCAACGATGATAGCAGCAACTCCGAGCTCGGCTAGCGTTATGGTCCCTTGGAAAGATTCCCCCTCTGGCAGCACTAGGGTGTCATCGGCGTAGCATAACGTGCTTACCCCCGGTGGAAGAGCCATCCGCAGTACCGCGTCGTACCCGATGTTCCACAGGAGCGGTCCTAAGACTGACCCCTGTGGAACCCCACGTACCACAGCCCTCTCCTGTAAGCTTCCGTACCTACCGGGGTAGCAGACGCTTCTGTTCGAGAGGTACGCCTTCAAAGTGTTCCTCAAGTACGCTGGAATTTTGTGGTATGCCAGAGCCTCCAGTATGATACACCAGGGAAGAGAGTTGAAGCCGTTAACTACGTCGAGGCTGACTGCTGGGACAACTCTCTTTTGGGCTATCGCCTGGTGTGTCAGGGATCTCACGTGGAGGATGGCATCTAGCGTAGAACGCCGCCGTCGGAATCCGTATTGTTGGTCCGCCAGGTCCGGGCCTTCATTCCCGAGGTGCGCATTTATTCGAGTGGTTATTACCCGTTCGAATAGCTTGCCTACTTCGTCTAAAAGACAAATAGGTCGGTAGGCTGCGGGTTCATCTGCTGGTTTACCCTTCTTGTGCAGGAGTACCAGCTTCGCCCGTTTCCATTCGACCGGGTAACAACCATCTCGGAAGCAGTTGGTAAACAAGCGCTGCAACATCGTGCCGAGAACCGGTATTATTGTTTTCAACACCCTGCCTGGGACTCCGTCTGGCCTTGGGGCAGTGTTCCTTGTTCCGGTGTTTTGTGCTGCCTCTCGGAGTTCTGTCTCGGTGACAGATAGCTTCTCCACCCAATCCGACGGGACTAGACTCTGAGCTGTTCTCCTTTCCGATTCATTCCAAGGTCTCGGGAAGAACGTATCCAGCACTGTTGACAAAAAGGCGGGGTCTAAGGTTTCGGTGAGCGGTGGAACCCACGGACGCAGCTTGTCGAGCACCATTTTGTATGGTCGTCCCCACGGATCTTTATTCAGTCCCTCAAGTAGGTCCCTCCAGCTCTTGGCCTTACTTTCACTGATGGCGTTTTGCAACGCCTTGGTCGCAGCACGATATTCTTTGTACTTGCTCTCTTTCTCCTCTGCCGATGAGTTTCGACGACGCCGAGCTCGCGTGTATCTACGTCTTAACCTGAGGCATTCTGTACGCAGATCGGAGATTTCCCGCGACCACCAGTATGCCGGACCCTTCCTACCTGACTTGGTTCGGGGCATTGCCATGTCGCAGATGGATGCCATGTCTTCGCGGAATCGGGCGACAGCGATGTTCGGGCTGTCATCGTCGCTGTGGCATGACCAGTCCGCCACATGGGCAGATGCAATGAGCAGATCTTGATTGCATTGCTTTAGGGCCCAGCGCCGTTTTGGATGTCTTTCGGGACTGCTGTTTAAAGCGATTGTAGAGTGCTCCACATCCAAGATTATATATCGGTGATCGGAGAGAGTCACCATTTCCTCTGCCACTCGCCATCCTACGACTGAGCGCTCGGCGGAGGGAGTCGCCCATGTCAGGTCCACGATAGACACCCCCTGCCAGCGCACGCAGGTGCTGACTGAGCCACTGTTCAGCAGTCTCAGATCCAAGCCCGCCGACCACTCGAGCATTGTGTCGCCCTTTGCACTGTCCCGGCTGCTTCCCCAGGCTCTAGAGTGGGCATTGAAGTCTCCCAGCACGAGCACTGGTCGCGGAAGGCATTTTCGGACGCAGCTGGTCACGCAGTCCAAAAACCGTTCAAAATCTGCCAGGTTGGAGTTGGGAGAGACGTAGCAGCTTACTACCGCCAGTGGGCCCCATTCCACTGCTACGATGCCCTGTGAGGAGCAGATTTTGGTGCACGGAGGGTCTCCGCTACTTCCTCCCCAGTAAACTGCTGCCGAGCCACCCCTGTCCCCAAACCACCGCGGGTGGTTTGGGATGGAGTATGGCTCCGCCACCACTGCCAGCGATGCAGAACATTCGGGTAATGTTTGCAGCAGTAGGTCTTGTGCTGTCCGGCAGTGGTTTAGGTTGCACTGTATTAGTCTTCTGTGGAGGGACCTAGCCATGGCCAGTCTCCAACGTTTCCTTGGCGGGGTGATGGGGCGAAGCGCTCACCGATGGCTGCGCAGGCCCACCTGCCCGTGTCACCCGGACAACCGGCGGCGGCACTTCGTCCCGTCTGCGACCCCTTTTAGCACTTAGAGGGAGACACTTTTTGCTGCCCAGGCGGTGGTCAGAGTTCTGCCCGCGGTCTGCGCATAGGACACACTTCGGCGCCTTCGCTTGGCATTCTCTGACCTTATGTCCGGGTTCTCCGCAAACATAGCACAGTGTGCTCCTGTCTTTTGGACTAGTGCACTAGTACCTGGCGTGTCCAGTTTCCAGGCACCGGAAGCACTGCAGCGGCCGGGCACGGAGTACCTGGACTCTGGCGACCACCCATCCCACCTTGACACGCTTCTCTTCGGCAAGCCTGTGCACAGCCATGAGCGGGCATCTAACCCATGCAGTCCCAAGTCTGGTGGGCGACTTATGGATTTTTCCGACTTTCACGGAGTCCATCGTACAGCCAACTCCGGCAATGGCCTCTGCTACCTCCTCCTCGGTGACTGAGTCATCCAGATCCATGATCGGATTTCACCCGTTTTTTGGGGTCGAGTTACTTTGACCCCTGTTTCCACCAGAGTTTCCTGCAATTTTGCAGCGAGCGCATTTGCTTTCTCGGCGCACTGCTCGCTTTCCACCTCCAGAAGTAACTCCGCCACTCAAGGTCTTTTTCTGCTTGACCCCGGGGATTCCCAATTCGGTCAGGTTCACTTTGCTCCTTGCCAGCCTGACCACTTCGTTCCAACCTATTTCTGGTAGTTCCGTGGGCATCTTCTTGCTAAGCACAATTTCCCCCCTTGGCGATGGTCTCCGGGCCCTGTCGGGGAATGTTTGGGCTCTGAAGGCGCTCAGCTTTTTGTCCATCATAGCCCCTACCTTCAACATTAGTTGGCCTTCGTTCCCCATAGCGTCTTCTCCGTTGCGAAGCGCTGTATTTCCAACTCCTTCGCTCTTTTGCCGTCGCAGTTGACTGACCTCTTTCGTCAATGCCTCGATTTGTCCTCTCATTTCGACCAGTTGGTTTCTGAGCAGAGTGTTTTCTTGGTCGAGGTGATTCTGAGAGCATCTCTGTGCCAGCTCGGTTGTGATTGCTTGTACGTGACGTACCGACATTCTCAGTGCGTGCACGAATTCTCCCTTCAGATTTTTCGACTTGTCTGCCACGCCTTCAATGGTGGCAAGGCTCTCTGCTACTCTGGAGCCAAGGTCGTCAGTCGTCTGTTCTGCCATCTCTTTCGTTAGCTCTTCGACTCGAGGGAGCATCTTTTTAGCTCGTGTGGCTTTGGGCGGATCGAGTGGCGCCGCGATGCACGTCTCCTGGGTCTTATCGGTTTTCTCTCCGATGCAGTCTGAGTCTTCTTCCTCAGTTTCGTCCGGTATGAGTACGCCTGGGTCGTGTTTACGAAGGCCGGCGCGACGCCGACCTACGTGGCAGTTGTCGCCCACTGCAGAGTACGGAGGGCGACCTCCTGCTATGCCAGCAACAGATGCTGATGCAGCAGGAGGGCAGGATTCTCCCTTTCGGGTACCTGCCTGCAGAAACCTTTTACAACTTGCCTTTTCCATTATGTAACACCAATGCTCCACATCGTCGTCTCCTTTTTTCACGGGTGAGCTCCCGTGTCGGCTGTTCTTAGTCTGCCCCTCCCCTCGAGCCTTCCGGTATGAGAAACTCTGCCGCTATAGCCTCGAAGATCATTGGAGACGCAAGCCCCCCCACCACGACAAGGTGACAGCCCCCGGGGGGGGATACCACCTCTTCCCTACCTTAAGGTAAAAGCATCAGTAGATGACCACTTAAGGAGACTGAATATTATTTTTAAATGTTTGACTTTAATTATCATCTGAATTCCATAAGATTTTTTTTTTGGATAATCTGTGCAAAGTCTTTTAAACAATGAACGTGTATTTTTCCCATGTACAATGTTTATTTTTTATTTATTTAAAAACTTTATTTGCACACAAAGAAAAATGTACAAAAAGGCGGACTTAATGCCATAGGGCATTCTCTCCCAGTCTACCATAGGTTGAGCAGAGAAGATAAATAAGGGAGCATTATTTTTGTAATTGAGTAATTACATACGAGGGTGGATTGAAAAGTACTCGGCCTAACACAGATCCATTCAATTCTAAAAATCAAATCTACCAACATTATTTAGTTCAGTTCAGACTAGTTCATTGTGTGAAGTTCGAAACGTGTGCGATAATTAGTTGTGATTTTATAAATTTATTAACAAAGTAATCGGACATAATTTCCGCGGATGGAGCAAATCGAGCAGCGTGCCGTCATTAAGTACCTCCATAAGAAGGGGCTATCATCAAAAGCCATCCATGATGACATGGTCAGTACATTAGGCGATTGTGCTCTGTCATATTCATCCGTCAAAAAATGGATAGCAGAATTTAAGCGTGGTAGAGAGAGTGTGAAAGATGAACCCCGCTCTGGAAGGCCTTCGACGTCAACTACTGACGAAAATATTAAAAAAGTACTTGATTTAATAATGGGAGACCGCAGATTAAAAATTAGAGAGATAGCCGAGATTATAGGCATCTCTTATGAACGAACTCAAAACATCATTGTCAACGAGTTGGGTTCCACAAGGTGTCTGCGAGGTGGGTTCCGCGACTGCTTTCAGTTGAACAAAAAAGGACGCGATTGACTATTTCACGCGACTGTTTGGAGTTTTTGAAGCCGATGCAGATGATTTTTTGAATCGTTTTGTTGCTATGGACGAAACATGGGTTCATTACTGTACACCGGAAACAAAACAACAATCAAAACAGTGGAGAAGACCTGGTTCACCACCCCCTAAAAAGGCTAAGTCGATTTTGTCGGCAAATAAGGTGATGGCATCAGTATTCTGGGACTCGAAAGGTGTGATTATGATTGATTATCTTGAAAGGGGTCAGACTATAAACTCTGATTACTACTGCACCTTACTACGTCGTTTACGAGAGGAAATAAAAGAAAAACGTCGAGGAATGCTCAGAAGAAAAGTCCTGTTTCATCAAGATAACGCCCGTGGTCACACGTCAGCACAGTCAATGGAAAAATTCAAAAAAAGTGAAATTCACAACTGTGGCTTTGAAATGTTACCGCATCCGCCGTATTCACCTGATCTGGCACCATCAGACTTCTTTCTGTTCCCTAACCTAAAAAAGCACTTGGGAGGTCAAAGATTTTCGACAAACGACGAGGTCAAAGCAGCTGTAGACGCATATTTTGACTCTAAGGAAGAATCATTTTTTTTCAACGGTCTAAATGCTTGGAAGGGGAGGTGGCAAAAGTGTATTGAACTTGATGGTGATTATGTAGAAAAATAAAAATATAACTGATTTAGTATGTGTTTATTTTCTTGGTTAGGCCGAGTACTTTTCAATCCACCCTCGTATATTACAATATAAAACACAATAATAGTGGTGGACACAACTATGATTGGTACATATGTTATAGGAAATGTTAGTGTTATACATTGGCTGAAGCATACACATATATATAAATGATGGCTGATATAAGTACAGAAAAGGAGGAGAAGAGCATATATCATAGTGACAAGTAGTGTTGCCACAACATTCGCTTAAAGGAAGCCTTACTACGAGCTGCCCGAATATTTGGCGGGAGCTCATTCCAAAGTCTAACAGATCGAGCAGTAAATGAATTGTAAAGGAAGTTGGTTTGGCAGAGAGGAATGTGAAGGTCGGAGCTAGTAGTAGATCGGAGACAGCGTTCGTGGGAGTTACCCTGAAATTCAAACTTGCGTTTTAAATATTCAGGGGTAAATGGATCGAATAGAATGGAAAACAAAGTACAGAGAGTTCTGTAAGATCTACGACAAGAGAGAGGCAACCAATTAAGTTGGGAACGATAAGAAGAAATATGGTCATACTTGCGAAGCCCGAAGATAAAACGTATACTATTATTAAAAAGTCGATCCAGTTTACTATGAAGTTCTAGAGATGCGTCGGCGAAACAGACGTCAGCATAATCAAAAAGGGGTATAATAAGGGTTTGGATTAATATTGTTTTTGTTGTTATTGGCAGAAAATTTTTGAAGCGATAAAGACATCGTAAACTATTGGAGACTTTTTTACATAACTCAGCAAAATGAGGGCGCCAACTAAGTGTATAATCTATAAGTATTCCTAGGTTTTTCACAATTGGAGAGAATGGGATTACTGTTTTGTTAAATATAATAGCTGGTAATGAATTTAGATTTAAGTTGCCCAGTCCTCGAGAGCTGCCAATAATTATAGCTTGACATTTAGTTGGATTTACTTTAATGCCAAATTTAGTACTCCAATCAAAGATACGAGCAAGATCATTGTTAAGCTGGGCAACAGCGTCGTGAAGATTGGTATACTTAGCTTGAGAATAAATTTGCAGGTCATCGGCATATAAGTGGTATGAGCTGAGAATATGTGGAGTAATAAAGTTGATAAACAGGGAAAATAAGAGAGGAGAGAGAATTCCACCCTGTGGAACGCCTGCAAGCAGCGTGTGCCAGTCAGATATAGAATGTCCCATACGAACTGCCTGCAGGCGTCCTCTAAGGTAAGTTGAGAACCAATTACGTGCCAAAGAGGAAACTCCACAATATTCTAGTACGGCGAGGAGAATGTCATAGTCTACAGCATTGAAGGCATTAGAGAAATCAATTAACACTAATATTGTTGCGCATGAGTCCTCCATGCCAGCACGAATATCCTCAATCACTTTGATAAGGGTAGTAGTAGTGCTATGCCCTGGTCTGAATCCAGACTGATATGTGGTAAGCAGGTTATTTCTCAAAACATGACAGGACAATTGTTTCTGAACAGTAGCTTCAAGTACCTTGGAAAGGAAAGGGAGAATTGAAATAGGACGATAATCGGAGACAGAAGTAGGATTACTGTTTTTAGGGAGTGGGAGGACAAGTGCTCTACGCCAAAAAGAAGGAAAAACTCCAGAAGTTAGGGAATAATTTATAATATGAGTTATAACAAGAGCAATATAATCAATGAGAAGGGTTATCATAAATCGACTGACATCATAAGCACCAATCGATGTTGTCTTAAAGGAATTAATAGTGTTTATAACCTCCTCATCGGTGACGGGAGAAAAGTTAACACGTTCAGTGCCGGTGACACAACTGTTGTGTTCACCAAAATTTTTCTCCAGTGCCGGCGACACAAACGGTGTGACCACTGTTTTTGGTTAAT
Organism: Byasa hedistus; assembly: GCA_029286795.1. Classification (NCBI taxonomy): domain Eukaryota; kingdom Metazoa; phylum Arthropoda; class Insecta; order Lepidoptera; family Papilionidae; genus Byasa; species Byasa hedistus. Next base: position 1,791,412 of record JAGSMW010000039.1, read on the forward strand.
AATTCTAAAATGCATGCGTATATTCGGTTCAAAATTACAGTGTAGACCTAATATGGTGTTATTTACATACTCCCTTCGTGGTTTGAGTGTGACGCGATATTTTTATTTATTTTAAAAATGTTTGTTAAATTTTTGATGCATAAATATTTGATGACGTCGTCAACACAAAAAATTTTACACTACGTATACCTAGAACATAATGAATGTAACACAAACGTGGTTTTTGCATCGGTTGATATAGCGTTCAAATCGACAAGTATAGTGATTTACTAATATGAACAAATTAGATAATGAGGGTAAGGTAATAAAAACATTATTATTTAGTACTTTAGCATACGATTTATAGACTCGAGTGCTTTCTCGACTACTTTGTCAAATATTATAGGACCTTGAATGGGAAAAATATTAAAATAGTAGTCTGAAATTTTTTGATAAATATTCATGGCTGCAACGACCTTAAAAACTGGTAAGTACCATCAACTATAATCTTTTTTTTTACTAAAAATGCCTCTGATATGGATGTAAAAACTTGAGCGGGAGTTATGTCGAAATAATGACAATAAACAGCACCTGTGATGGGCTATCATTGTTTCGGCGGGCCGCGTAGTAACTCGAACGATTATCGAGGGGCGTTAAATAGTTGTTTTAATAGCCGCAATAAACCTAAGTATTGTAAACCCCGCTGAGCCGCTATTGTCCGAGGGTGCACCTGTGCGGGTAACGCCAGATGCGTAACCGAAAAAATGGCGTCAACAACGCTAATGCAATTAGGAAGTAGATTTAAAGAGAAATTCATAAGTCGCCACAAGGTCTAATAAAAGTTAAAGAGACGGGCTATAGCGGCAAAGGCCTAATAAAAGGATCCGGAGAAATAGTTCGTTTTGGCAAGTTAATTACCTTATAGTGCAGAGTGCAGTTCAAGGTAGTCAACGGCATTAACAAGGCAAGCGCGTTAGAAGAAAGACCTGTAAGATCGTTTGTCAACACCAGAAAAGTAGTGCTGCAAGATTGTGACTAGTGAGAAGAGAAGCGCAGCTTTCTACAAATTTGTGCGTGATTTATTTTCTGCTATTATTCCTCTGATCTGGCATGTAAGAAAGTGTTTGGAATTAAGGATATATCAAAGAAGCAGGTATTATATTTGTGTAATTAAGTGTGTGCAGTCTGAGCAATAAACAACAAACAGGCATCATTATACCAAAAACCATAAAAATCATACCTTTGTTTGTTGTAATTAATTATTTTGCACGTGTTTTCCTATCCAGACAGTCATCCGGTTTTTATGGGTTGTTTATTAAATTATTATAACTTTAGTTCCTCGCAAACTTTTAAAATTAGATATGTTTTTATCTAACAGTTAAAAAAATATCAAAATTGTAATTGTGCATTCACTTCTACGCTAGTGTTAACCTTGTTGAAAGGTTATATTTGAATAAAACTTATTGTACGGGAACGCTCCGTCAGAGGAGGCAAAATAATCAGAAAAAAATAGAATCGACAAAACTTAAAAAAGGAGAATTATGCATAGTTCATAAAAATAATATATGTGTAATAAATTGGGTCGACCAAAGGGAAGTACGAGCGATTTCAAGTAAATATGGCGGCGATTTAAAACATACGCGAAACCGACAAGGCATTTTAAAAACAAAGCCGCAAATGATACTACAGTATAACAAATATATGAAAGCAATAGATCGTCATGAAAAAATGTTGTCTTACTATTCATGCGAACACAAAACTTTGAGGTGGTATAAAAAAGTTATTATACATATAATGCAAGTCTTATTGGTCAACTCTTATTTATTATATAATAAATATAGCAATATGACTATTACCTTATACGATTTCCGTTTAAATGTTATTAAGACAATAATAGAACCTCATCTGCCTTGCCAATTACAAACACCTTTAGTAAATAAAATCCACTGCTTGATTAAACTATCCAAAAACAATAAGAGCAAAATAAAACGAAAGCGTTGTAATCAAATCGCACATTAAAAAAACGGTGTCAATCCCCTTTCGCATGCGAAGATTGTCCCGGTCAGCCAGGATTGTGCGTTGAATGTTTTAGACCGTACCACACATATTAAGACTGTTTATGTTATATAGTTGATATGAAAATACGAATAATAAATGTTCAATTATGTTTAAAATTCTTGTTTAAGTTATTCATAAAACCATAATACAACCTTAAATATATATCCTTAAATATTAATACAAAATAAAATCTTAACAACAACGACAACTGTATGTTGAGAACCGCTGGTTGAATTACGTAACAAAATTACGTTTAATTTTATCCTTTGAGTTTTTAGTCATATTTATATGTAAAACACACTAACTAATCTTCAAACACTTTTACTATTTATATAAACTTAATAGAAGCTGCGACGCCCAAAAAAACAACAAAATATAAATTTTACCCAACGCAGTGCCGGTGACACAACTGTTGTGTCTACCAAAATTTTTCTCCAGTGCCGGCGACACAAACGGTGTGACCGACACCCAATGTATGGCGGCCCCTGGGAAGACATCGTCAAAAGCGGGGTGGCAGTGAACGTGTTAAAGGTGCTATTATGGGAACTGATTTGTGATAGTATGAAAGAAATTGTGTCTTGCTTAGTAGAAGTTTCCAGTTGATTAGTAGAGGAAAAGTGAGTGTTAAATTGATCCCCGGTGATTGTGATAGGACTAGAGGTGCAATTAGATCTCCCAAAGCCAATAGATTGAAGGAATTTCCATGCATCTTTTATGGGGTTGTTTAATAACTTACTGTGAAAGAAACGGCGCTTGGCTGCTCGCACCAATTGGTTGCATCGATTTCTAGCCGACTTAAATTGGGTCCAGTTAATGTCACAGCGGTTTTTTTTATATTTTCGAAAAGCCCGATCTCGTTGCGACATAGCCATACGAATCTCCTCGGTTATCCAAGGAGCCGGAGAACGCTTTAATTTCACCTCCCTAACTGGTGCATGTTTATCAAATAAATGATGTATATTTGAGATCAGAGACGTTACTTTGTTGTCTACTGACTCCAGTCGGAAAATGTCAGCCCATTCCGTAAGCGCGGCGTCGCACCGAAGCGCCTCCACATTAAGCCTTGCCATATTACGTATACGTTGCATCACTGGTTTTACTTTTGTAGGTTTTAGATTATAGGAAATATACAATAAGTCGTGATGTGAAAAGGCAGGTGCATCAAGTTGTCCGTAGCTACAAACATAGCTATCTGAAGAGACTAAAATTAGGTCGATTAAAGTGTCGGCAGTCTGAAGGTTATGGTGAGTGGGGTTAGTAGGAAGCAATGATAAATTAGTAGACTCAAAAAGAAAACGCAAGTCCCGCGATCTAGGTGAGTCGATTAAAAGATCTGTATTAAAATCACCCATAATTATATGGTGTTCATATTGATATGATATTTGAAATAATGCCCATTCCAGATCTTTAAGATAATTTGAATGAGGCGGACAATAAACTGCGCCGAGAAGGACCTTGTGGTTGCAAACGGTAATCTCTAAAAAAAAATATTCAGCTGTGGTTGTAGAATCGGATAAAGATGTCGATACAATATTGTATGGAACATTACTACGCAAGTATATTGCTACGCCCCCACCTCTTTTGTCTAATCGATCATTCCGTATTAAAATGAAACTAGGAATGCCAAAAGATGTAGAAGAGAGAGTAGGTTTAAGCCAGGATTCCGAAATTAAAAGCGCCTGTAGGTTCTGAATATCAAACGTATCAACAAGATCGCTTGTTGCTGCGGGATGCTTTGGGCATTTATATAGCATACGTTAAATTTGTTACGAAACGAGTTAAATTTATGACTTAAAGAAATGTTAAGAGTACATATATCTGCGCCAGATTGTGAAGTGAAAGAACATTCGGTGTTAGTAGAGAAAAGTGATGCGTTAATATTGGTGTCCACCATTATAGAAATTATAATTAGTGTCTTATATAATAAATATGAATAAGATTAAATAAAAATACTAAAAAACCACACAAAAAACAAGAACTCTGCTTCCAAACCGCCGGCAGTTAACAAAAAAAAATTAATAATGATCATCTTACATAAATCAAAAATACATAAAGGTTACAAACTATAAAAAAAAAATAAAAATTGAAGGAAAAAGAATAATGTTAGTTTACCTTACGAAGCTATAGCTGTGTGGACAGCAAACAACTCAATGAATATAAATGCATTCTATACAATGCAATATAAACCGTAGCGATATTAAACATATGGTCGAATTTTATTTTACATGATATTTGTTCAATATAAAAAAAAACAAGCAACTTTAGTCCGACAGCAATTAAGTGAACAAGGTAGTGGACGGAAAAATATCGTGTTATAAATACGTGATAACTTTATTTGTGTCTGATCGCACGACGTGTTCATGGCTCCTGCTCCTCCTGCGTTACAGGGGCGCTCACTTCTCTGACTGGCGCATAATTATCTTCGTTGGATTTGCAGTGAAGTTTAATAAGCTTTTCGAGTTCTTCAGTGCTTTGAAGACGTCGTCGTGTGCCATCTCCCAACTTAACATAGATATTGCCATCCATTGACCAGACGTTCTTCATGCCAAAGTGCGTCCGTGCATGCAGGAATAAACTTTGCCTGTATTTAGTGAGGAACTCGCTAAGAGAGATCGGGGACCCTTTTAATCATTTCTTTTTTGACCAGATCTTCGCCCGAAGAGCCATATTTTCGAATCGTAAAAGTATGGGCCGATTACGGCCTATCTTAGCAGTCCCGAGTCTGTAAGCCGTTTGAAGAGACGAGGTGGAAGTTTCCGAGAGACCAAGATGATCATGGAAGACACCGACCACAACTTTGCGTACATCCTCGTCACTTATCTCCTGCAAACCGTTGAGTAGTAAATACTTACGTCGATGCCTCGATTTGATGATGTCCACTGATTTGTTTAAATCTATTATTTGTTGCCGCAGAAGGTTAAACACGTCCTGTACGTACTCACGGAACGATGAGAAGTCTTGACTGACTTTATCCACAGGGATGTTTTTATTAGTGGTGGATTTGAGTTGTGCTTCAAAATCAGCCATTTTTCGTGTGATGAGTGCCTCCAAGGACTTCTGACTTTCGGTGATCGCTTCGAATGTGGACATTGCGACGAATAGTTTTGTGCGGAGAGATTAGAATCCGGCAGAAGGAGCGGTGTTAACTACTTAGTGCATAATATGTAATAACTTTATGAATATTATTAAGATATTCATTAAATAACACAAAGCAAACTGTTAAAGCACGACACTACTAATATTTACTATAAATATATAATATTGTTTATGACAACGAGAGCGCGTCTTAACTTATTCACACCCAACCCAATGTTCGAATAAAATTATAAATTTTAAAAATGTACTAATATTAGAAATTTAGTGGTTGACCATCTAAAAACTAGAAGATGACCATATTTTGCATCAGTAGGTGACCATTCAGATGCAACAATTTTAATTAGGTTATTTGTTAAATAAGAAGCAAAATAAAATGAAAAGAGAACGTTTTATTTGAAATATAATAATAATTAAATCCACCACTTCTTAAAAATTATATAAAGGAATGTATCTCCGGAACATCAAATACATTTCTCGTAGAGCTGGTCTTCTTAGGATCCTCTATATGAGCAACTACTGTATCCCAGGGATAGTCGAGCACATCTTTGTGTTCAGGCCATTTCCACAAACGACCATTTGCTTTCATCGATGAGATTGTTGCTGTTTCTTTCATGGCTTTAAGTACTTTTCCGGGATAAAAGTTATTATCGTACTTAAATATGACAAATCTTTATGTGGGGGTTTTAAACCCACAATTGCAGATTCTCTTTCAATCTCAATTTCTGACTCAATCACACTTTCTCCTGAAGAGACCACAGCATCCGAGTCTGAACTTAAGGAAGAGAATCGTAGGTTTTTTTTACCCGCTTTATTTTGGTTAATTCTAATTTTGTGAGGGTCTTGATTCTCTTTAATGACTCTTTTTCTTCATTCTTTCTAAGCTTTTCAGCAGCCTTTTCTACTTTATTTCGTTCAAGATCTCCTTTTTGTTTCAATTTCTTTTGTAGATATTCTTGATAACTTTTTTCTGACACTATAGTAGGTATTCTTTCCTTGGGACGTGATTTAGGCATTTCCTTTTTTATATTATGAGGCTTGTAAAAGAAATGTTTTTTAAAGGGACTGGGAACATTATTCGGTACAGCGTCAGAAAAAATGCTAGTAACTTCATCAGTAACAGTGCTAGTTGATGGTTTTGGCATCATTTCATTCATATCAGTAGGAGCAATGATGTCCAATCGACCTATAGTGGTTTTAAGTGCACCTTCAACAACTCCAACTGTTGGTGATCCTGGAATTGTCACTAGCATGTCGTCATCAACAGTAATAGGTACCGCAGTTGCTGATGTTTCCGTTGTGGTTTCCAAAATATCCATATTATTGTTAGATGCTGGCGCATCGAAGGTGATGCTTGATGTATCAAATCCTTCAAAATTCAGATCACGTAATTGGGACTCTACAGTAACACCTAACCTTTTCAGTTCATCTTTTGTTTTTTTCCACAAATTATACAACGATAAATCAATCAAATCACCTGACCATGCATTCAGTGTTGCATCAAATGCTACTAATTTTTCGGGACTGATAGAATCGTTTGAAAAATTTAAGCCCCTTTTCAGATAATGAATTTGTTCGCTAATGTCTGGTTTTCGCTGATACTCTCAATTAGAACTTGTACCTCCAATGGGTTCCATGGAAATAAGCCACATTTCTTAAATCCGTTTGCCAATATTGATTTACTTATGGTATTTCCCATTACCTCGTGCAATAACTTAGCAAAATCTTTTTTCTTAAGCGTGTGGGGCTTGAAATTTTTTATTTTATCAACCCTCCAATTTTGTACATGCCTCTTCCATGCTTCTTTTAATGGCTTAAATACTGCCACATCCATGGGTTGAATTAAATGAGTTGTATTAGGGTAGAGTGCTACTAACGCGATTCCTTTTTCTTCACAAAACTGGCTATTTTGAAAGTTTGAAGTGATAAATGAGATATGTGCCCATCAACAAAGAGAATAACCGGCAATGTTATTTCATTTTTAATCAGCCAAGGATAAAATATATCAGCCACAAATTCAAAAAATGCTTCACACGTCATCCAACCTGAGTCCGTTTTTCCAATGCCCCAGTCTGACGGAAAGTTATCTGCAATTTCTTGAGGTATCCGCTTATAGCTGAACAATACCATGGTAGAAGCTAGGGAACCGTTTGCATTTCCGGTTACCAACACAGTCAAACATTCCTTATCGTCAGCATTTACTTGCTGGTACACATTTTTTTCGCCTTTCTTAGCAAGCACTTTAGGCCCTTTTGGTGCTAAAAAAAAATGCTGTCTCATCACAATTGAATATGCGCGATGCATCATTTAATATACCAGCATGGCCACTGTCTTCGAGTGCGAGCATTGCAGCTTCAGTATAATTTAGGAATGCGCCCTTTTTCCCAGGCATCTACAAGATGAAAAATTGGTTTTAGTAATAGACCAGAGCTCACGATAAAGTTAGTCAACTAAGAAAATCTACTTATTGTTAAAGTAAATTAAATTTATTTAGTAGTTTATTTTAATTAATTATTGTGTGCAATATATTTACAAGATACAGAACTTCATCAAAAGTTGACCTCCATGGTCAATTACTAGAAAATCATAGCTAAACGGAATCGGTAGTGGACCACCCCACAACTCAATTTTGTAAACATATCTTCAAATTTTAATTACCGTATCATTCAAGTAAATTATAAACGACTAGCTGACCCGACAGACTTCGTTCTGTCAAAAAAATTGGAATGTGGCAGTTTTTTGTTCTTACCTATTTTATAGCCAGCGCAAAAAATCTGGACTGAACCGTCACTCTGGTGATAGGGCGGTGTGTGGGGTTCAGCTCTATATATGTTCATCTAATAACTAATATTTAAATATTAGTGGGTTCCAGAAGAGTGGCCAAAGTTATAATTATAGTACATAAATTATATTTACTATTATTATTTTACAAGCTTTATTATATACATATATATAGCCTATGACCATTTCTAGGTTATCATCTATCACCATACCAAATTTCATCAAAATCCGTTCAGCCGTTTAGGCGTGAAAGAGGAACAGACAGACAGACAGACAGACAGACAGAGTTACTTTCGCATTTATAATATTAGTATGGATAAAGAAAACAAAAACACCGTCAAAAAGTGACAATGTTCCTACTATTTAACTTCAAACTTTTTCAATCTTTATGAATATTGTAACAAAAAACGAATTTACTGATCTTACGCTCCGTCACTCAACAAACGACTGGCAGCAATTTTCAATATTTGACAGATATGGACGCGCAGTTTGCGCGCTTAGTTGACTAGATGGCAGCACTGACTACATATTATAGAATGAGTTTATAAAATTGCCTCCAATTCTTAATTTATCGGTTTATGTGCATTAGCGGTCAACTACAGGCACATGGTCAACTACTAGTGACTTTACCTTATATTACAAAAAAAACGAATGACGGCAATCACAGTGTCTGAGAGA